>CM062811.1:570827611-571027611 GCA_031772625.1 Pinus tabuliformis | reverse complement strand
TAAATTTCTCTTAAATGAAAACTAGACCCTTAACAGTGATTGGGCTTAAAGGAAAACCAAATTTTGAAAAAATATTATTCTCTAGAATTCTATTACTATCATCTAAGGATTTATGTATGGCTACTACATCCGCCCACTTTGTAATGTAGTGATTGGTTGTTAAAATAAAGATAAGCCTTACCTAGTATGTAGTATTTATTGGACCAATAAAATCAGGTCCCCACTTAGAAAATCAAAAGTACAGAATGACTGGTTATAAAGGTAAATAATGGAAATTTTCTTTTGCGGATTCTCTTTGACATTCATCAAAAATTTTGACATATTTATACTAAATCTATGAAAATTGATGGCCAATAGAAAATTGATCTCAGAATTTTGCGTGTAGTCGACTTTGCAATGAAGTTCTTACTAATGTGCATGTCATAATAGATGGATCCATGTGAAACTAAAAAGGGTCTAGATGCTACTTCATCATCAATGCAGTAAAGTAACATTATGTTAAAGGATATACAATATAACATAGTTTTAAGAATAAATATTTAGAAGATTTTAGTCATAGCCTTCTATGTGCACTTAATCAAGGTACTCTAGGAATTAATGATTTTGTAGATGATGGATTAAGTCCTTGTATAGTGGGTGATCAATAATGTCAATTTGTTGTTGATTTATTAAGAAAAGAGAAGATAAGGATTCATCATCATTTTTACTTTCATATGGTTCAAGTTGGATAGCCAAGTGAAGTGCAACCTCATATCCCTTAATTATTTTCAATGTAGTAACAGGAAAATCATGCTCTTGGATTTTGCAAAGCTAATGAGTTAGTTTTCTAGAAATAAGTGTCTGTGAAGAAAAAAAAACTTAACAATAGGTAAAGTGATTCCAACCTCAAAATTATTTTGTAGGATGTAGTGACTAAACATTTTCATTGTGTGAGCCACAGTGTAAGCATGCTTTTCAACCAGTGAATATTTAAATTCATTTCAAAAAGGAAAGTGGATCTTAAAAGAAATCACATGTTTGTCACCGTGATCATTTTTCTATATGAGGATGCTATAGATTCCTTCCTTAGTGGTGTTAGCTCAAATTATGAAATATCTAGAAAATTTTGGCTTTGAAACAACTCATGTGGATGCAATGACTTCATTTATTGTAAGAAAGGCCCATTGGGAAACATTATCCCACTAGAATTCGTGGCCATGTTTTAAAAGATTATGAACATGTTTGAAAATTTTAACAAACTAATTAATGAAACTATGGAAAAATGTATTTTTTCCCATAAATGATTTGATTTACTTCTCTAAATTAGAAAGAGTGAGATTGTTAATCACTTCTACCCTTTCGAGGTCAATATTGGCACTAATCTCAGAGTTTCCTTGTGGCCACTCCAAACACATGTTTCTTACGGTTAAGTGACTTGTCAAACTCTGTAACCATAGAAGGACTTTCATTAGGTGATAAAAATGATCATTATCACATTTCGAATAGACAATGATATCATCAATATAGATGTGTATGATATTCTCGATGATGTCATCCAAGGATATCTATATAGCCGTTTGAAATGTGACACCCATGTGTTAATGGCCAAAAATGACCACATACACATTTGGGAAGTCCATCCAATCAAATTTCCAAATTAAACTCTTATCCATTTAAATAACGACTCTTGGATGACGTGAAAAACAAAGAATTAATGCCCATTGAACACACAACAAGAAATACCCATGTGCACAAACAATGTAGAATGGATAATCCAAATACCACTTAGTCATCCTAGGATTTTTAAGAAAGGCTTAAACCACAAGAGATTTTATGGGATAAATAGTGCGATGAAAAGGTTTGACTCAGCTCGGTCTCAGATATAAAATCCTAGAAAGAATAGAGGTAAATCTATGGAGAGAAGTATTTTGAATTTGTCACAAGATTGTTTAAATTTTTCCTTTTCTTTCACGACCTTTCTTCTAATCTGCCAACTAAAATGAGAAGCTAAAAGTTTGTGATAAATTTGAACAAGAAAGAGCAAAGAATTCCATTTCACTTGTGTCAAGAAAAGAAACAAAATATGTTTATGAATCATCTTGTAAACTTGCAAAGAAAAGGGAATATAATTCAAAGCAACTATACAGTGTATAAAATTAGAAAATTTGATGAGAAACTAAACAGTTCCCTAAATATTTTCTGAATTGGAAAAGGCCATCTACTCACTTTATTCTAAAGCTAATTAATTTATTCACAAAATCGAGTCTACATATAAATCCAACGAAGACCTAAAAGATAATTAAAAATGATAAATAAAATGATTGAAAGGAAAAATAAAGCTAAAATACAAACTAATAACATATTTTGATGAACATGTATACACATACCTGGAAGAATGAAATTTCAAGTTTATCTCATAAATCTTAACATTATCCCATACATTTTCCTTAGAGAATATGTTCAAAACATCTACTTGTTCAATATAAATTAAATGCTAAGTAATGAGCTATTAATTTGCATCCACTTCATATTTACATTGAGGGACAAGAGTTGTAAAGATGACCATATAAAAATGCTTGTGAATGTTAAAATAAATTACTAGGTTTGGTATTCATAATGACATATGTAATCATGATTTTATATATTTAATTAAAAGAGAAAAATAAATTTATTATTGTTATTCTTGAGGCATTGGTTTCATGCTCAAGGGAAAATTATTTTTAGGTCAAGCACCCATTGAGTGCTTCTAGGGATTTTTATTTAGTCTAAAATTCAATTGAGCTATTGTCATGTATTGAAGACCCATTTGGTCATGTTACATATTGTAAAAGAAAATTGTTTGAGTCAAAATAGAGTCAAAGGATCCTCCAAGACCTCATCAAGGTGCAAAGTTCAAGCTGTCCTACATGAAAGGGCAAGTCAGCCTAAAGGTAGAAATTCGTACACCTCACAAGCCTACAAATAAGAAGGAACTCGAACTCATTTGGTGAATTATTTAAGAAATTTTGATATTCTCAAGAGAGAAGCTGAGAAAGGACAAAAAAGAAGGAGAAGCACTAGATTGAAGTTTTTGGACCTCTGACTCTCTCTTGTGTTATGGTTTCTACAATTTTTGGGTAGAATAATTTGTTGGGGAGAATAATTTGTTGTGTAGAATAATTTACTAGACAAATAATTTATTGTGAATGTCGAAGTTTCAAAATAATTTGATGGGGATGTTGAAGTAGAAGAAGAGTTTGTTGGGTAGGTTGAAGTTGCAGAAAAAATTGTTGGGTAGATCAATGCTCAAGAAGCATCTGTTGCATAAGTTGAAATTGCAGAAGTTTCTTGAGGCTAGACTTTAATTGGTCTAGGAGTGTCTTGGTAAAGGTTCATAGTTATTAGACCTTTTCAGTTGAAGTTATATAAGAAGAGAGGAATCCTTGTGGGTTTTCCTCTCAATTGGAAAGGCTTCAACCCTCGTTGAATACCTACATCTTGTGTCATTTTGTATCATTGATTTGATTGTCTGGTAGTTGTTTGATGATAAATAACACGAACAATAATCAATTAGAAGAAGAATCTAATAAAGTAAAGTAGAAATATATCACAAGTAGTTATCAAGTTAAGAGAAATTCTCTACTCTAGCCACCCCTAGATTTCTCAACATGGTATCGAAGTCAGGTTACAAGACAAGGACATGTAGTTAAAAAAGGAAACTCAATGGATGGTGTACTAGAAAATGATATAAGAAGTATCAATATGTTTGATCAAGAAGGAAAGATAAGGGAAAGAGAACCATATTAAATCTATTTTGGGGCAATATTCCTCCACAGGTGTGAAGATTAGGGCACCATCTTCCAACATAAAATTCTGAAGTATGGCGTACTCCAAGAGAGTCAAAGTTTTTAGGAAAAACAAGTCTCCCTTAAAAGTCGAATTAATAAGAAGAAGGTTCCATCCCAAGCAAAGGATAAAGGAGACAAATCCATCCATCTTCTTGTCACACATATGAACTAGGGTTTCTACAAAATCATCTGAAATTTCTCTCTTGCAGTGATAATCCAAAGTTCTGAAAAGCCGAAATATGAAGTTGTAATTTTGACAAGCATGAAGGGAAGAAACTAAGAATATCTGATAACCCTAGCTCATCCATAGAAGAACAACACACTAAAGAATCTAAAATTATTTATATTGTATAGAAGCAGGAAGAAGAATCATCAAGGAATCAAGGTGGTCTCCCTCTCGTTGAAGGATCACTTTCGAAGGAATACATATTCATCAATAATACATCTTGTATCATCATCAAAATCTAGAAGGTACCAATTTGAAGACATTAACATAAAGGAGAATCTTCACTTGACAAGTAAGTATCTTTATATATATATATATATATATATATATATATATATATATATTTGAATCTATTAAAATAACTTCATTTTGCAATAAGATCAACAAATTGATTTGGTCGTCAAACTTTCTTACATGGAAGAAGAGGATAGCTTTTATCCTTGTAGAAAAAGAAGTCATTAAGCATGTTAAGGATTATGTCGCTAAACCTCCAAAGGAATATGCACAATATCTAGATGAATACATGAAAATGGAAATGAGGGATCAAGGAATCCTTATGTAGAAAAATTTGAAATGTCAAAACACATCTAGGTCAAATTCGTGGAATTATTCTTCATAAGTTCTACATGAGAAGAGATATCATTGAGAACCAATCTCTATAAGATGATTATATCAAAGGAAGAAAGAATAACCTTATACTTCATGAGGGTATCATAAATAGGAGGCCAACTAAAAGAGTTATGGGAAATAATTAGAAATGACCACCATGGTACTACATACACTACTCAATGGATGGGATAACTTCATATTAAGAATTTTTGGAAAGAAGGAAGCGACAACATTCAATGAACTTTGGTAATTGTGTAAAATTGAATAAACCATGTTAAAATAAAAAAGTGATGTGGAACCAAGTGAATAAGTTCAATAATTTGTTTGCATTTCTAAACGAAAAGGGAAGGATTGAAAAAGAAACTAAGAAAAAGAAGAAGGATATGTCGAAGATCTAGTGCTATGGCTATAAAGAATATGGGCACCACAAGAAAGATTGTTTGAAATTCAAGAAGAATAAAAAGAGGATAGAAAGAAATAAATATCATATCACCAAGGAAGTGGAAGAACCTAATGACAAGAAACCTAAACGGATATATATTCATGAGTAGGGTCCCTCCAATACATAGCAAGGAGAAGTAGGAGGTGAAAAAACCTCTACCATGGTAGTCAAGGTGAGAAGCAATATGACTAAATGCATCTTAGTAGAATATGGCATCATATTAGAAGCATACCATTAAAATAAGATCTCATTATGAAATATTGAAAGGATAGCTGATGTAGAAGTCTACATGAATGTAGTATTCATCATAAAAGGGAAGTATCTCTTGGTAACCTCATTGAATGCATAAGTATTACTTACAGGGAAAGAAAAATCATCTAGCATAGAAGGAACTCTTCATGTGTCATCATTATTAGGAAGGATCATTTGCAAGATGAGGAGCATCAAGATCATTCGTTGGAATATTCATTGGAAGGTTCAACCACCTGAAAGAAGTGTATTATTGAGAATTTCATATTGTATGGGAATTATTGGATGATGATATGATAAAAAAGAAGTGCAGTAGGTCAAAACAGTTAAAGAACTCTTCATCAAGGAGGTTGTCGAAGGAAGTCTAGATGACGAAAAAATAAGAAATGAGGTATGTATTTATGTATTTGATAAGATTGAGTTACGTAATCATATAGGTGTAGATATCATGGATGAGTGCTCTACCTCATGATCATGATCAAAGGAAATGGATCTCTTTCATTAGAAAGATGCATGAGGGCATGGTTCACATATTGACTTAATGAAATCAACATAATATGTCCTCGTATGGAATATGAGATGTTTGAAAAAGATGAAGGAAATATGGATGAAATTTTGTGAGAAATGTGTGAAGTAAGGAAGAATATATCATGAAATATGAAACTATGAACACCTAGAAAATGAAACCAACATTCGATGACTAGGAGAATTGACCATGACATCTCCATGGAAAAGGTATGAATAATTTGATGAAGTCTTAAAAGAAAGAAGACACTTGAAATTGAATATATTGGAGATGTGCCAATATGTGTGTAGGATGTTAATGTTGCTACAAGTAGATGTCATGATGAAGGGTCATCACAAAAGGTAACTTTGATTTGATGTTCATTTTTATTTTTGAACAACATCTGGATGGGTTAATATAGTTCTACCAGAAAAAGAGTTGTGGATGTCACCTAAAACTAAGTACTCATGTGGTGGAATAGAAGATCCTAAAGGAAATACGATGTAGAAGAGGTACTTGTATGGAGAGGAGATAGATGTGGATCAGAATATCACTTTCCAATGAAGATGACCTAACTCACATGACTCATGAAAGAATGTGATGGATGGTTGATTCCCTATAAAGAAGTCCCAAAAGATGAAGGCTCCAAAATGATGAAGATGAAAATCATGACATCGAATACACGAGATATAAAAGTAGCTGAAATTCCTGGCATGATATCCACCTAATAAGATACATTTTCTTCTTTAACTAGGTCCCTACGTAAGAGGTGGTCTGGAAGAAATTGTCATATTAAGAAGAAACTTGGAAGCAAGTACATAACTAAGAGGGAGCTTGGGTACATTCATTTTATACGAATGGGTACATTCCTTCATTTGAATGGGTATATCCTCCATAATTAAGAGCGAGATAGAAAAATCATTATTAACTTCACTTGGGAAGAAATAATGGAGGATTGGGTAACAATTTGGCATCCAATACTATTTAAGGATGTGGTAGGGCATCAAAGATAAGAGTAGTCGTAGACGACCGATATTGTTTGAGGACTAGGAATCCAATATAACAATAGTACTGGAAGCACATACCCTCTGAGCACTTGGATTGGGTATGTTCCTTGAGAGACAATGATGAAGGTGTTTATAAATCATTGGTCTTGAACAATGTTGCACGAAGCAGAAGCGAAGCGGAAGCGTTTTTTGGAAGCGGGGACGCCAAAGCATCATTTTCCAGAAATCTAGGAGGGAAAGCGTCCACGGAAGCTCTGCTATCTATATATATATCTATATATATATATATATATATATATATATATATATATATATATATATATATATATATATTGCATTTATACTCAAAACAAACATCCCAAATACCAAATTAATTGTAGAAGACATGAAAACTTGCATATTTTTGCATAAATCAAAATAGATATAACATCCATTGTACATTAATGATCTAGAATCTAGATTCTTCTCCTCTTGTATAGCCTTTTCCTCTACCTCGATTGTCTAGGGATATTAGTCAACATTGCCCAATTTTGATCAAACTATCTAATTCAAGACATAAAATATGGTAGAAAAAGCTTAACATGTTTGATCGATGTTTTGGACTTGATTAAAAGGTAATTCTTTGCTAAGGGCGTGCCGCATGACAAAGGAGTTCAAAAATTAACACCACCAACATTAGGGTACATATAGGGCTTGGTGCTCTTGATTAAATGCTAATCGCATACCTTCTTACTTGATATAATCTAATGAAATGCCACAATCCCATTGATCTTGAATTCTTGAAAACTATTAAATCTGCTAAATTTTGAATAGGATATGAAATTCTGTTTTCTCCATATGAAGTCCAATGAGGCTGGAACCACTCTCAAACATCCTGAGTCATTTCATGGTAATGTTAAAAATTTAAGTAAAAGGATGAAAATGAAAAATAAAGGAGAATAAGGGAGCATCTGCTATATTTATATTTTTTTGCCTTCATTCATCACCCTAACCCAAGGTGGACCCACCCCCAACAAGAAAACTCACCTAAATTAAAAAAAAAAATTGAAACAAAAATGCTTTTCTAAACGCTTTTCCGAAAGCTTTTCTGGAAGCGTACGGGAAGCGTACGCTTCCTCCTCCGAAGTACCACGCTTCTGACGCCCGAAGCGCCGTACGAAGCGTTCTTCGGCACTTCAGAAGTGGCGCTTCCATACAACGCTTCCAAATTTCCAGGAAGCGGCTAAAAAAGCCGAAGCAGCACTTCCGAATTCGGAAGCGCCGCTTCTAGCCAAGCTTCCTAGGCGCTTCCGTACAGGACGCGCTTCGGGGCTTGGAACTGTGGGGGGGGGGGGTGCTTCATGCAACACTGGTCTTGAAAACATTGTGCTCTGATCTTATGGAGAGATAGAGTTGTTATTCAATGTCTTGCTATGTGACAATGTTGGGTGATATGATGCTATACATATGGGTCACTAATCCAACTCTTCTTATGACAATTCTTTAGATTGAGAATACCCAAGTACCTTGTATGGATTATGAATAGCACCCACGTTAAGAGGGAGTGTTGAAATATGTAACTAGGTTTCGTCTTCATAATGGCATATGTAATCATGATTTTATGTATTTAATGAAAAGAGAAAAATAAAATTAGTATTGATATTGTTGAGGCATGGGTTTCGCTTATGCAACAAGCTCACAAAATAGATGAATAAATAGATTAACAACTTCAAAATTAGCCTCTTCAAGGGGGTAATCCCCTTTGCATTATAGAAATGAAAAATTCTTAGATGATACAAATGACAATACCTCGTTTATATATATAGGAGTGTAAGGGATCACAATATAATCAGAGCCTACATAACAATAACAATGTAAGGGTACAAAAATTACAATAGTGTGCTTCTATGGGGCACATTGATAAAAATATAGGGACTACATGGGCACCAAAATATAATAACGGGGTTGCAGTAATAACAATAAGGGAATACACTAGTAGTTTAGGGACCTAACATGCCCCTATCCTTCAAAAAAGTGTTGTCCTCAATGCTTGAGTATTTGTGGATGCTTCTGTATAAAATTCTCATCTGCCCATGTGGAATCTTTAGCAAATAAGTTCTTCCACATGATGAGATACTCTAAAATTTATGGATTTTGTAGTTGGTGGGTTCTTGATTTCATGACTGCTTTAGGTTCCAATATGATTTTTCCTTCCCTGCTAAGTTCTAACAATATTTTTTGAATTAGGAGCTTGTCACCTATAACCTTCTTTAAGCATGCAACATGGAAAATAGGGTGCACTCAGGAAGATGTAGGAAGCTCCAATTTGTATGCCATAGTACCGATATTTTGCAACACCGTGTAGGCACCATATTACTTTGGTGATAATTTATTATCCTTCTTGGTTTCCTTGAGGGGCATTTGTTTCTACGTTTGTAGCCATAAAAAGAGAAAGTCACCTACATCAAAACTTCTTTCATTGCAATGTTGATATGGATTTTGTTTCATTTGATTCTACACCAAAGTGTGGTTATCCTTTAAGTTTTGGAGAACTTGTTATTAATTCTTGATGTGATATTGCAATGCTTGAATCTTATAATTATTGTCAAAGGATTTTTGGAGATCAAGAGAATATATGATTTCAAGGTTTTAACCTTTAGTGAACATAATTGTGCAATTACATGCCATTTTTCTTTATTTAGAATATTTTTCATGCCATTAGAGATTATTATCTCTCCCGGTTTCCCTGCGATACTCCTTAATTCAACTTGCTTTCCTTCAAAAAAAATCAAGAAAATTTCTTGAAAATTGAAACCTATCATCCCCAAAGACTATAACCATTGGATTCCTAGTACAACATCAACACCACCCATTGGAATGGAAATAATTGGAATATTCAAGTCATATTATCCCATGGATAGCTTGGTATTATGGCACTTTCCAGAGATATTTAAGGTTCCTCCATTTGCAACCATTACTTGACACTTTGGTGCTGGATATAGGAAGCAATTCAATTCCTTGCCTATCTTACAATGAATAAAACTATGGGTACTACCTAAATCGATTAACACTATTACCTTGTTCTTCTTGATATGTCCTTCTATATTGAGAGTTTGAGGGGTGGTAATTCTTGTCAATGCATTATAATATATGGTCAAATTCATTTCTTCTTTCTCTGGGGTTGGTTCCTGGTGTATATCATCTTCTTTTGACGTTTCCTATTCCTTTTCTTCTTCCTCTTCTGCGTCTATGTAAATTAATTTCTTCTCAGCACACTTATGGCATTTAGTGTATTTTTTATCACAACAGTAACAAAGCCATTTTTCTCTTTCTTCCTCCAATTTCTTCGGTGTCAACCTTGTAGGTTGTGGAAGGCTAAGAGAAACAACACTTCCATATTTATTGTTATGAGTGGTAGGCTTTGTTGTTGCCATAATTTTTCTTTCAATTTTTCTTGCCATCCTGAATGCCTTCTCCAATGAATCAGGTTCCCAAAGGTGAATCTAATGTTGGATGTTATCCTTTAAAGTCCTTATGAATACTTTAACCCTATTCTTCTTTGGAATATCATTTACCATTATATTCAATTTTTGGAAGTCCTTAATGTCCTCTGTCATTGAACCCTTTTGTTCGAGATTTATCAATTGGATAAAGAAGTTGTTTCTCTTTGTATCCTCATAATTGTCTATCATTTCATCCGTGGAAATTAACTAGGTGACAAGCCATTTATGGGAACAAATCCCTCTATACCATATAAACTGATTCAGTTCTAAATATAAAGATGAAATACATAACTTTTGTGTGTTTTTCACATTATGGAGATCAAAATATAGATCCATATGTAGTATCCATGTTACGGGATCCTTGCCATCAAACTTCCTCATATCAATATTTGGAATATTATGGGTCTTCAATATAATGTTGGAATGTATGAAATCATGATTTTTTTTTTTCTCATCATGTGTTTCCTCTACTACCTTTTCACCATCAAGAGGTCTTTCTTGTAAGAACTTTGTCCCACCTTCCTTCAAACCTTCCATGTATTTCTTCAAATCTTCCATGTTTCCTTTCAATTTTTCTTCTATACGATCAATATTAGCTTCCATTCCATAGATAAAATAATTTGTCTTAGCTTTGATCACATTATTCATATGGGTTTTACTTTTTGCTTCTCAAGCTTTGTACAAAAGAAGTTATAGCGAAACTTCCATGATGTCTTGTTTGCAGAAGTGAAACACTAGAATCCAAAGCTTTGATACCAAATATTATGCAACCATCTCATAAAATAGAAGAAGGAATAGATCAACGACTTCAAAATTAGACTCTTCAAGGGGGAAACCTCCTTTACATTACACAAATGAACAGTTCTTCGATGATACAAATGACAATACCTCCTTTCTATAAATAAGAGTATGAGGGATCACAATATACTGAGAGCCTACATAACAATAATATTATAAGTGCACAACAATAACAGAAGTGGGCTTCTACGGGGCACAATAATAAGAAAATATGGTGACTACGTTAGGACAACAATATAATAAGGGGGTTGCACTAATAACAATAAGGGGCTACATTAGTAGTATAGGGCACTAACAATTTCATGCTTAAGGGAAATTTATTTTGAGGTAAAGAACCCATTCATCACTTTTAGGGATTATTATTTAATGTACAAGTCAATTGAGTCATTGTCCTATATTGAATACCCATTTGGCCATGTTACATATTGTAAAAGAAATTTTATTTGAGTCGAAACAGAGCTAAAAGATACTCCAAGACCTCGTCATGGAGCAAAGATCAAGTCAGTCTACATGAAGGGACAAGTCACCCTAAAGATAGAAATTTGTACCCCCATAAGCCTATAAATAAGAAGGATCTTCACCTCATTTAGTGACTTATTCAATCAATTTTTATCTTCTCAAGATAGAAGATGAAAAAGGATGAAAGGGAAGCAAAAGAACTAGAACGAAGTTTTTGGGCCTCTCTCTCTCTCCCTTTTTCATGTTAGGGTTTATACATTTGTTGGGTAGAACAATTTTCTAGGAAGGTCGAAGTTGCAGAAGAATTTTTTGGGTAGGTGAAAGTTGCAGAAGAGTTAGCTAGGAAGGTTGAAGTTGTAGAAAAATGTACTTGGAAGGTCAAAGTTCCAGAAGAATCTATTGTTTAAATCAAAATTCTAGAAGTTGCTACAAGAATGGTTTGACATGGCATTGGAGGATTTGGGTCAAGGATCATAGGTCTTGGAATTATTTAATTGAATTTGTATATGAATAAAATAATTCTTGTGGATTTTCCTCTCAGTTAGAGAGGTTTTCACCCTAGTTGATCGCCTACATCTTATGTCCTATTGGTTCATTGATTTTATTGATTGATAGTTGTTTGAGAATAAATAACACTAATAATAATGAAGTGGAAGAATAATCTAATCAAGTAAAGTAAAAATATATCACAAGTATTTATCAAGATAAGAGAAATCCTCTACTATAGTTTCCCCTAGATTTCTCAACAGTGAATTGGGCATTGAAATTTCAAAAGCACCCATTTATAATGATTCTTTGGAACTTCACCATTCATGATTTTATTTGCAAATATAAATTTCAATAATGTGATGAAGCTTTTGGAAGAAGGATAATCAAGTGCATCACAAGTGTATATGATATGAAAATATTACATAATTAATATGATGTAAGCCATTCTTTGCCAAAAATTAGGGGAATACCAAAAGAAAAAGTTGGGCTTATTACTTGTTTATTGAAAATATGCTATATTGAAATAAATACAAACATAAAACCAATCTAATTTAAACTAATATATTTCTAATACTAGCCTGAAGAGTAGACTAAAATTAGGTGAAATCGTACTTCCAATGTAACCATCCAAGCATTTTATTTTCTCTAGAAATATACAAATCAAACATCGATAAAAAAAAAGTGTTTATATCATTAAACTAACAAAAAAAATATGGATTTAATGTGTACATCTATTTCTAACATATCTACAAAAGGACGCTTATTTACAATCATTCTTCCTTGAAACATTTCTTCCATCTAGTACTCAACATGATCATAAAAATACGGATGAGTATTTGTTAGATATTTGAAGAGGTCCAATGAAAAAGAGGTCAAACAGTCGTTAGTATTATGTACATAAGACAAAATATTAGTAATCTTCTGTTGAATTTTATTTTCCAAGCAAATTTCAAATGGATATTGAAAGTAACGATTGAAAATATTTAATGAAGAAATTATAAAATATTTAATTGCATTAAATGGTTAGCCATATTGTATAAATGCACTTATATTTGATTATTCATGTGGAAAATTAATTCTAAAAGAAAGAGTAAGTTGATATGATACAGACATCAGATGAAATTGGTAGGTTAAAAGCTCTTGATGGTCATGATCTAAATTTTGTGATTCATTTTCACGTTCAAGCAATGAACTTTGTGAGTATTGGACACATAATTGCTCAATATGCCAACATAAGTTATCCAAGAATTCAAAAACGAAAGAAGAAAATAAATCATCAATTAATCATATTAAATAAATGAAAAATAATAAAATTAAATCACTATTTACACTAATGTTATAACTAGTATTACAATATGGTTGGGACTCATTTGAAGTAATTTTCTCTTCCCAAGAATGATCCATAATAATGAAATTGGAACAATTACCAGCATCAACTTGTCAATAAGAGGCAGGTTGAATACTATGAGTAGGAATGGAAAGTTCAATATTGTGAGACTCATAAATAGGAACAGAAAAGTCATTATAGTTTAATGGAATTTCAAAATGAACCTCTTTAATATCAATATTAGGAAAATGAGAATAATCGTTTCAAACATACAAGAACTATTAAGAGTGTGAGGAATAGATAAAGACTAAAATGGATCATTGTCCTCCATCTCTAAATAATCATCATATATGACTTCACAAATTTTGTCAGTATTCCCATCCCTTCCATAAGACATATCAGAACAAGAAGAAAGATTGAATAAATTTTCAACGTTGTTGAAAGAATGATCATTGTATGCCTCCTTGTCTCGATCAAACTAAATGGTAATTCATTTATGTTAGATCATTTATTATCTTGAATAGAATATATGCAAAGTGAAATTTTAGAACAAGAAAGAAAGAAATTGCTATAATCAAAACGATCTGTATAAAGAGAGAAATGATTATTGAAATAAATGAACCTGAAAATTTCCCTATCCATAGATTCTTTTCAATCTTTTCTAATGCAACTTTAAGAATCATGATCATTTACATGGTTGATCATACTTTCTTGAAGACTAATGCTTGGATACCTAAATATTTGTGAATGATAATCAAGTTCAGCATGAGGAAATTCAGAAAATTCAGAAAAATTAGTAGCAAATTGTCCATTATTGAAATGTACTATTTGTGCCTTCATTAGCATATTAGCTTGTTGATTTTTAGTTTGATTGGAAACTGATTCTTCAAGCATCTTTTCAGTATCTTCTTGAAGTTGATTTTTAATAACTTCCAATGTTTGTGATTGTTAATTATTAACACAAGAGATAGCATCACTGTCCTCCTTAACATTATAGGAAGTATGCATCAATTGTAGAAATTTATGATACATCGTTGAAGTGATTATATCATGATTTTCATTTGAATATTTCATATGTGAACTTTTGGTAATGTTAATAGAAACTAGAGAAGACTAAGCAAAACTTAATTTTTTTTTTATGATATGTATTTTGAATGCAACAAAGAGAAACTAATTCTCTAAACCACCCAATCAACTAAAACTTTGGAGGTAAATCTTCAAATCGAAATTGAAAACAAATTAAGTTAATTTTAATTATCAAATCATCCAAAGACTCACCTACTAATCGATGAATTATCTCAAATTGATCACAAACCTTTTCATAATCGTAATCCTCAAAAACATGTAGGAAAATTTCTAAAAACATGTCCTAAGTGTGAATGGAGCAAAATGGTAATGATCTACACCAGTCTTTAGCCAAATCTGTCAAAGTGAGAGTAAACATCCTCCACATCATACCTTCCTCCATAGAAAATTTATTACAATTTAGAATGAATTGAGGAACATCATCGAAAGTAGGGACATTATTATTACCCTTAAAATTTGTCTTTGACAAGCGCTTTACTATGTATAGTGGAGTGGTGGTAGGTGGAATTCTAGTGAAGACACTCTAAAGAGGTCATTTAGAAGGAGACATTATCAAAATATAAAACCTCTAAAACACAAGGTATTTAACAAAACAATTTATTGTAGCCTCTCCTTCTAGTGCCAAAAATGTTGATGGAAAAAAAAGACCTCATCAACATTTGGGAAGACCATCCAATTAGGGTCCCAATTTAGACTCTTATCCATTTAAATGACAACTATGACTAGTTCTATTTGGACTAGTTACTCCCTCTCTCTCCTCATTGACTTGTGGTATTTTTATTACTTACGAAGAAGACGAGAGATATCAAATCTACCCTTTTGCAGACCTATTACATGAAAGTGACCTTTTAGTTAAAATGAGGGCTTAGCCAAGCCACACCTAAGCTTTTTCCCCTATGTGAGGGGACACATAAAATGATTTTCCAAATAAAATTTAAACTAATCTAAATGCAAACAACAAGGGAAATCTAATTTAACCTATCTTGATTAGAACGATATATAGAGCTTGCCTAAATTAAGAGAAAATTAGCCTACGGAAATTAGGGATTTAAAATGTTCTTTTTATGATGAATATCATATTACAAAGTATTTTCTAACAACTAATATAGTAATCACACAACATGCCTTTTTTGGAGATTTAAAACGGTGAATGATTAGCCACTAAAACTAGGAAAAAATTCACTTAATTCTAATGACAATTAAATTGATTTTAGATGGAAATTTTTTTAGTAAATAACTACTCAAAAATTTGATTTAAGCAGTTGAGAAAATAGGAAATAAATAATATATCTATAATTGCATTGGAAAAGATAGCTCATCTAATGAAAAATCACTAGCATATTCAACAAGAGTGCAAAATATGAAACAATTGGTATAAACTTCTCATTGAATGAATGAAAATCACATTAAAGAATAGAAGTACTTTGAAATATAATCAATAAAACCAAATTCATTTATTATGTTTCCCAATGGATCTCCAAGAATCTACTCATAACGATCAACTGTACTAGTAGAAGGAAGAAATAAAAAAGGGAAAGTCGTGCCCTACTAACAGAAATTGAATTCTGAAAAGAAAACACCCAATATCCTCATATCAAAGTTTTCCCTCTTTGTTCATAGCTACAATACATTTAAAAAATTGCTCATATTATCAAAGTTGCAGCAGAGAGGAATCCCTTACTCGTTTTCAAAAATAACATTTATAGTTTACAAGACAGAATTCGAAATTAGAGAGTTTTTGGAGGTAGATTAGATCCATCAAATTTGGAGTTTTCATTATTATCTCTTCCTTTGTTGGTGTAATATAATTTCTCTAAGATATATTAGCTTCATCCTCTCCAATAGTTTTCATGTCAAAAGAAATCAAAATTAAAGTTGAAATCAATAAATTCGCATATCAAATTGAAAAATGCAAAATTGGGAAAGCAATTCTCTAATTAAAAATTAAAAAATATATATAAAAAAAAAAAAAAAAAATCGTTCTTTCCATTATTCACTATTATGATCTCTTTGGCCTTGGAGGAAAAAATTGAATGAATTTTCTACAACCAATAGCTTCAACCAAAAAAAAAATTCAAAACAAATTTAGAAATTGGTTTTTTGGTCCAAATCCATACCTCCATTTTATGATAATTTTTCGACATAGCTAATAACTAAATCTAGTCTTTTGGCCACTTCCAAAATGTTCTCCATTCTTTTATTTCCAACGGGCTATCCAGAACCTCATTTGGCCAAGTGGAACTCAAGATATTAGCATCCAAAATCATGGTGTCAAAACTAGGAGTGCATTGGAAAATGCATATCTAGGCAAAATTTAGTATTTTTATTAATATATACAAATTAAAATTAATATATACAAATTGTTAAATACATTTCTAATTTTAAACTATTTTCATAACAAAAATAATTTGAATTAAACAATTGCCAAAAATATTTTAAAATGAGAATAAAACAAAAATATAAATTATATTTAAAAAAATAAATTATTTAATTATAATAATTAAAAACAAGCAATATTTAATAAATGATCTCGTGTGTCTTTCAATGGAGGGAAATGGGAGTTATACGGAGGTAGATGAGTGGATAGGAATGGAGGGCCCATGACATGGGACGAATAAGGAGGAGTTAGGAGGTATAAGGAGTAAGGAGGGGGGGAGAAGGTGCCTGGAAGCCTGAAGGGAATTGGAAAATTCATCGAGGCATAGTGAGAAGAGGTCAAAGAGGAGGGGTGGTTCATGTGGGAGTGGGACACTCCCTCCATTACTATATTTATTTTACAAACAAAAACTACAACTACTAATATTGGGAAGTGTTGGAATCTTAGAGCCTATAAGCTATATGAAATTGCTATTTGAAATTAGTTCTAGGATCTGAGTTTGCTTTCAAATTTTCAAATTTCTTACTTTATTTATAATGGTTAATAAATATACAATCTCCACTTTGGTGGTTATGTAGGGTAGTTAACTAATAAAATAATAATTAATTAATAAATTAATTAGAAATTAATTGTTTACAAGTTAATTAAACAAAATTTGACTAATTAATGTAAATTAGATGAATTAATTAAATTAATTATATAATTTTATTTAAATATAAATTAATTAAATAATCTACAGAATAAAATAATATACAATTTTTAGTTTTAAAACCTAAGTGATGAAAATTAACCGAACTTTGAATAAGCACCATTTGCAAACCGTAAGTCCAAACTTAGGAAAATCAGAGCCATTGGGAAGCTAATGAGAAACTTCATTCAATGAAGAAATAAAAATAAAAAATTGAGAAAAATGAAAATCCCATAAAAATAAAAACATAAAATCATGAAGGAAATGAAATGACAAAAAATTACATAATGGTTCTCCATTATTATTATGAAAATAATAAACTAAAATTGGGGGGATTTATTTTACGACAACACCATGTTAATTAAGACAAATGAAATTCCTTCATAAGCAAAGGTTACCCATTGAGTTTTGAATGAGGTTTTATATTTTTACACTTTCTTCATGTTGATCTAGTTATAACTTGAAAACTCATAGAAAAGGAGCATCATCTACAATCATATGTCATGCTAAAGAATTTGGTCCATGTTTTAGAATGGAAAATTATCTTTCTTGCTTGCTTTGTTTAATGCACAATAATCAATGCACAAGAAATATATCCTCATTCTTTTTCTTAATCAAAACTAAATTGGCCACCCATCTAAGTACTTAACTGGGAAAATGATTTGGGCATTTAGCAATTTCTTAAGTTGCTTCCTAATAACGGCCTTTATGGCATAATTAATTGGGTGTTTCCTTTGCCACACCAACTTGGAATCATCTTTAAGCGGAATTGAATGTTGAATGGTATCAAGGTTGAAACCATGAAGGTCCTTATGGGACCAGGAAAATGTATCCAACAGTTCCTTGAAAAGGCATATTGATCTAAGGGATCAAATTAGTGCTCAAAATTAAAAGTGTGTGACAAAGTTCAAAACTAGGATGTCTAGATAGAGTTCAGTGGTCTGAATCCAACACAATTCGTTTCACTCAAAACCGATATCGTATGCTCCTAATATCGTGTTCTGATTGAATTACTAAACATGTAAATTTTGGCAAAAAGGAAAGGTGTCGGGACAATTTGGGCTAGTGGCAGGCTACCACATGGCCTCACAATATTTATCAAAAATCAATTTTCTAATGTTTAGAATTATTTTTAAGTTTCTCCTAAAGATCAATTTTTTTTATTATATTGTTTCTGACTCAGTGAAGGGAGTTAATAGTGGAGGACCATGTGGGCCAACTAAGGGTTTCCAAGTGACCTCTGGAGGTTGGTTTAAAAGTTTGCTTGGAGGTTGAGAAACCATGGGGTTCAAACCCGCGACCTGAAAACACACAATAATAGGCCTCAACCAATGCACCACATTATGTTTCTTAACCTTATTAGAAAAGGGGTCTTAATTAAAGTTTTCATAGAGCGCATATGGGGGAGGGGCCCAGGCTAATCCCTAGCCCTTGGCCACTCCAATTCCCATGGGACCAATGGTAGAGGGGCCATGGGGCTAGGCCTTAGCCCCGCCCACGGCCACAACACCCCACATACAACACAGTCAGAGCAACACTAAAACCAAAGGCACAAGGTTGGATGGGGCCAACCCCAAGACATATGACAACCATAGAACCAAGAGCACATGATTAGAATGGAGGCCAGCCCCTCAGGGCCACCCCTAGGCCATATGTGGTGGCATATGACCATACCAAAAACCTTAAATGAAATGTGCCCGTTAAATCATCCTTGAGCATGGAGAATCGAGCACTGGGCCCAGTCCTATTGGCGCGTGGTGACCACGATCTAGCTGTTGGGGGCCCTACTTGCAGGGGCAAGCAATTTACCCTGACTCTTGGGCACGTGGACCCCATGCAACCCTAATTTTTTGGAAGTAGCGGCTTAATGGCTGAATCAATAGTCCTACAATTTCACCCACCGAGTGGGATTGTAGGCCATATTTGTGGGCCGGTTCCAGATTTAGGTCTCTTAAGCCAGATTTGGGTCTAATTGTATGATGACTAGCCATAGAATTTGGGGAAAACTGGTGACAGGCATAACTTTCTCAACTTTTTGCTAGAGGATGTGCATAAAGAACCCAAATGGGGGATTTTGACAGCATTGAATTTGTTGGAGACATCAATTTTTCTGTTTGAGCAACGTAAAAGCATGTAAACACACTTTTGAAAATTTTATGAAAGAGGTCCTGCATTGTAAGTTGGACCAAGAAATTGTGCCTAGGAGAGGGGTGAACTCCTTTATCATGTCTTGTGTTACGTGTTTCAGATATGCTTATTTTTTCTCTGTTTCGTCATAAATTGTGGTTAAATTCACTTATTTTATTTTTTTTAGTAAATTTATCCTCTACACAAAACACATATAATTTTCACTTGAAAATTGTTAAAAATATTGAAGCTTACAATTACATATCATTTCGGTATCAGAACACAAGTTATTCTGAAGGTTTTATTTATTTTCAAGTGTTTTTCCAATGTTTAAAGATTGAAGCTCAAAACAGGAGACGGATAATTTGTGGAGACAAGATCTTAAATTGTTTCAAGGAGAACAAACACACCTCAAGCTTCAATAGTCATGGCACATGAATAAGGTCCTTAAGGGATGTTTGAAGCTTAAAGAACTTTCAGAAAAGCATTCTTTGAGATGTTTGGAATGGTTAAGACTCTCTATGAAGAGAGAAATGCAAGATTGTATGGAGAGAGATCAAAACCTCCGAAAGGATATGAAGGAAAAGGAGATAAGCCTCCAAAATGGAATGGATAGAATGGTGACAAACCACCACCTTCACCTCCATCATCCTCATCCTCATCTTCTTCTACTTCTTCTAACCTTTCACAAAAAAAACACCTTCAAATTCTCCAAAGGGACATGGTAAAACTCCTTTTCTAAATCTTCATATTAAGTTTCAATTGCCTATGTACAATGGGGAGGTAGATGCTGAGAAATTAGATAATTGGATTCATCAGATTGAATTGTATTGTAGGATACAAATAATCAAGGATGATGAGACCAAAACTCAACTTGCTTCTCTTAGAATGGAAGGTGCAACACTTATTTGGTGGGAAGACAAAACTCAAGAGAACATGCAGAAACTTGGTAAGTTTTATCCTCTTGTAATGATTTTGTTGTTGAAATAAGAAGGAAATTTTATCCAATATCATACATTAAAAAAGCTATTATGGATTTGAAAAGCTTTAGACAAGATAAAGGAAAAAATGTACAATCTCATACTCAAGAATTTAGGAAAAGAGATTTGATTTTGGGTATATATTTTTCCTCTCAATATACTTTTCTCAAATGCATATGAGGATTGCATAGTTACTTGAGACATACCATTCTCATGTTTAACCCTACAAAAATAGAAATGTTTGTGTATATGCAACTCATTTAGAGACAGGAGGGAAAAATGTATCTAAAAAAGTAGTGATAAGTCATTCAAGTTTCGAGAAAAAGGAAAATGGAAATTTAAAGGCAAAGATAAAAATAATGTTGTATTCAAGAAAGAAGGAGAAAAGATCACATGTAAACATTGTTCTAAAGAAGGCCATGATAAAGACCATTGTTGGAAACTCCATCCTTAAATGAGACCCAAAAAGTTTAATAACAAGGAGAAAGAAAATATTGTTGCAACTACACAACAAGATTTAGGTTCTAATTCCGTGGATGAAACAAAGATCACATCCATGGGTTTGAAAGGTAAGGACATTGCAAGCAATAGTTCTTCAATTTATCTCAATGATACTCAATATCCAAAAAACAATAATAGAGATTTTCCACATTAGATTCATTTCAAAACATACCAAGATAGATACAGTATTTGATAGTGGTTCACAAGCAAATCTTATCTCAGAAGACATTGTTAAGAAGTTGAATTTAGAAACCATTCCTCATCCTAAACCTTATTCTTTAGGTTGGGTTCGTGAGAATGAAAAATTGCAAGTGACAAAGAAATGCGTACTTAGATTTCCAATCACTGCAAACTTTCTTGATGAGGTTGGACTTGATGTAGTTTTTCTTGATATATGTGGCACTATTTTGGGAAGTCCATACCTTTATGATAGGAGAGTTATTTTTCATCGCCATGAGAAAAAATATCATTTTTTAAAGAATGGGATTGAGTACATTGTTAGAGTGCATAAGAAGAAATTGAGTTTATCTCTTGTGAATGTTGGACAAATGAAGAGGATTGTTAATTCTAGTCAAAATTTTGCATTATTAATGTCCAAGCACAAAGATGTTGAGAAACCGAAATCCTTTCAAGGATATGAATCAATTTTTAAATTTGATTTTATTTAGGTTTCTAATACATGTGATAATATGTTTCAAGATTCTAACAAGTTGCTTCCTAAAAGAGGTCAACAAAATTAAGTGCAATTGTAGCAGGATGATTCATTGTTGAGCATTGGTGTTAACAAGATGTCAGTGTTAAAGCATGCACAAGTCAAAAAGGAAACACAAATGCTATTTGAAAAAGAGGACATTGGTCCCAAAATATATTCTTGTGGGTTTCATAATGGATTGGCTTTGAAGAAGGATAGTGTATGGAAATGGCCATGACATTTGGTAAATAGTCAAGCCAAAAACAAGTCTAGACTTGCTAACAGTTGTTATGTCCACAATGTTCAAGGTGAGGTTAATTTTAAATTGAATAAGTATTCTTTGATTGAAGGCCGGGGAGATAATGTCCATATTTCTTTAACATAAGTTTTCTCTTCTGAACATCTTGAAGAATTGCAACAAGATCCTATCTTTGACAGAAAGACAAAGACTTCAAAAGTGAAGTACATTCATGAAGAGATCAAAGTGACAAAAATAAACAAAACCGAATGGTTTGAGGTTGGAAGTGTGAGGGAATTGTACCCTCATCTAATTGTTGACTGAAAATGAGCTTTTGGAGGTCAACAAGGCTAGACATATTAAGGATAATTATGTCCACAATGTTCAAGTGAGGTAAATTTTGAATTTAATAAGTCTTCCTCGATTGAAGGTCGAGGAGAGAATGTTCAGATTTCTTTAACATAAGTTTTATGTTCTAAATATCTTGAATAATTCGAGAAAAGTCCTATCTTTAACGTAAAGATAAATACTTCAAAAGTGAAGTACATTCATGAAGAGCTCAAAGTCACAAAAAAAACAAAACCAAATGGACTGAGGCTAGAAGGGTGAGGGAATTGCATCCTCATCTAATTTTTGACCAAAAAATGAGCTTTTGGGAGTCCAAAATCTTCCAATGAGGAGTGATCCAAGGGATCAATTTAGTGCTGAAAATCCAAAGTGTGCGACAGAGTTAGAAACCTGAATGACTAGAAATATGTCGATGATCTGAATCAAATGCAATTCGATTCACTCAAAACCAATATCGTATCCTCCTGATATTGTGTTCTAATCAAATTTCTATACCGGTAAAAGTTGGCAAAAGGGATAGGAGACAGGACAATTTGGGCCAGTGAGAAGCTACCACATGGCCTCACCAGAGTTGTCAAAAATCAAATTTGTTATTTTTAGACTTTATTTTTTTTTCTCCTAAGGCTTGAATTTTTTTATTATATTGATGTTGACTACGTGAAGGGAGCCAATAGTGGAGGGCCACATGGGCCAATGAAGGGTTTCCATGTGGCCTCTAGAGGTTCATTTAAAAATTTGTTCAGATGTTGAGCAACCATGGGGGTAAACCCGTGACCTTGCAGCATACAACAACATGCCTCAACCAATGCGCCATATTATGTTTCTTTACCTTATTGGCAAAGGGGTGTTAATGAAAGTTTCCATAGAGTGCATATGGGCAAGGGGCTCAAGCTAAGCCCTAGCCCCTGGCCACCCCAGAACCCACAGGACCATAGGTGGAGGGGCCAAGGGGCTAGGCCATAGCCAAGCCCATAGCCACAACACCCCACATGCAACACAGTCGAATGAACATTATAACCAGAGGCAGAAGGTGGGAGGGGACCAACCCGAAGGCATATGACAATCATATAACTAGGAATGTTGGATTAGAGGAGCTAATAACCCCTAAGGGCTATCGCTATGCCATATGTAGTTGTATATGACCAAATGGCTAGCCTTAAAAAAAATGTGTACATTAAATCAACCCTCAGCATGGAGAATCTAGCACTAAGCCTGGTCCTATGGGTGTGTTGTGACTACAACCTAGCTGGTCGGGGTCCAACCAATGTGGGTGGGAAGTTTTCCCCAGATCCTGGGCACATGGCCCCCATCTGGCTGTAAGTTTTTGGAACTGGGGTCTTAATGGCCAAATTAAAAATCCTACAATTTCTCCTGTCGAGCAAGATTGTAGGCCAGATTTTCCTGCTGGTTTCAGGTTTGCGGCACTCAAGCTAGATTTAGGTTGAATTGTAGGATGACTAGCCATAGAATTTGGGAAATCTTGGTAACAGGCATAAATTTCTCAATTTTTGGCCAAATGAGGTCCAAAAAGAACCCATATGGGTGTTTTTGACAGTGTTGAATCCACTAGAGACATATTTTTTTAGTTTGAGCAATGTAAAAGAATTTAAACTCACTTTTGAGCACATAATGGAAGAGGCCTTGCATTTGAAGTTGGACCAGGAGATGTAGCCCAAGAGAGGGGTGAACGCCTTTATCATGTTTTGTGTTATGTGTTTCATATATGATTATTTTGTATATGTTTGGTTGTAAATTGTTGTTAAATTCACTTATTTTATGTGTTTAATAAATTGATCCTCTACCCAAGACAGATATAATTTTCACTTGCAAATTGTTAAAAGTCTTCAAGTTTACAATTGCAGATCACTTATAAGCCTTTATTTATTTTCTTCAATGCATTGGACCTCAATTTTTAGCATCCTAGGGTGTTTGGGAGTCCCAAAGTTGAATAAAAGAGTTTCTCCAATATTGTGTTTTGACTCACTATTATATTCCCCTTTTATATTATATGTATTACTTGAAGAAAATGATATTTCAAGAGGGGAGATTTTTCTTGGGCATTTTTTACCCTTTAGTGATATCTTTTCCTCCTTGTTTACTGGTTTATTATGGATGAATGCACAAATTCTCACATCATTAGAAAATATTTTCCAGTCCTCCTCATTATTAGAGAGACGAGGCCTATAAAGGGATTGCAAAAATACAGTGAGGTTATTTAAGAAACATCCACGAATAAGGAATAGTTGTATACACATCCAAGCAATCTGCAAAAGCATTATGTTCCCTCCAAACATGAGTGATTTTAAATGCTCAAAGTTCAAAGAAATTTTTATAATTCTCTTGAGTATACCACTTGATTAAATTATTAAAAGTAGAATATATCCTTATGACCAAATTAATAACTATCTTTGAATAACCAAACGCACTAAGAAACCTACATCCCATAAAAAATACATCTTTAACTCCTAAGAGGAGAGATTCAAATTTAGCAATGTTATTTGTGCAATGAAATTATAGCTTAAATGTGTATTGATGCATTATCTCATTAGAAGGATATAATATAAAACCTAAATCATTTCCCTCACTAGAAGATGCACCATCAACGTGTAAATCCAATATTTTATCATCGTGATGAACTACAACTGGACATGGGATGTCTTCCTCTATAAATAGGGAATATACACCTATATTCTATTCAACATAGTGGAAATAAGGTTGTGGTATGACTTCAATATATGGTTTAATCTAGCCTTCCCTATAGACTACAATGCTTTTTTTATCCTTGCGAAAGGTCATGTGAGTTCCATCTAATAAGATGTATCCACTAGTTCTAATTTGTTGGTACCTACGTAAAATGATAGAATAATTGCTAACTAAATTGTCCACAACTTGCATATTGAAAGTGGATATTGTGTTTTGATGAGCACAAATAATGTAGGTGAGATCCTTAATCTCATTGTTAATATTTTATAAATAATTATTGAACACTAGAACATTTTTAGGGATGTCCTCTCAACATTGTAAACCCATTTATTTCATTATAATCTTCGGCATCACATTTGTTACTAAGCTCCAAGTGACCAAAAAAGAATGCATTTTTTTTCCATGTAACTTCATGGAAACATATAAAGTGGAATGTTTTGAATAATTTTATGGATTATGTACTACGTAAATATTTTCTTAAGAAGGATCCTCTCCTTATTACATCTCTTAACCATTTACTGGGGTCAACATCTTTCCTTCAAGGAAAATTTTTAGTTTCCTTCATTGTTTAATAATAATTAGCCATTTGTTTGAGAATGTTGAACTTAGGCAACGTGGAAGAGTAGGGGAAATGAAAATGTACAATATCGGAAGTGGATGAGGTATTTACAGATGGATATGAAAAGGAGGGATTTGCAACGTTTCAGCTTTCGAGCTACCTGAATGGTTCATTCTTTGAATTACTTCTGTAAAAGAACTCCTTGTTTCTACTTCCAAAACTAGATTATTTTCAACCCAATCAATGGTTTTTTTGGTAGTATCAAGGCTCTTTTTGAGAATCCTTTCTCTTGCAATTTTCATAATTTGGCAGGTTTTTTCTTTGTGGTATTCTTCACAGATGTTACACCAATGACGAGAGAAATGGGGATTAGGTTGATATCTCTGCTACTGAACATGAATATGAGTTGATGAAGAGGCCACGGGATGCAATTGGGTAGATATTTTCCTTTTAAAATATATCATCATCTTAAGTCTCATGTATTGGTTGAGGTAAAGGATTGATCACATGTCATCTTGATCTCCATTATCCACCAAAAGGAGGATAGGTAACAAAATTTGTTCCTTATAGTCCAAGAAGATATGAAGAGGGGATTATAGATTGTTTATATTTTTATCCTCTAAATACATACGATAAAGAGGGTTTAATTCACTATAATAGTGCATCATCGGTTCCTAGTTTTGTGAATTAATAATTTTAGGTATCTAATTGAATAGTTTGGTGAAATAGAAAAATATGAGATTTAATGGTTTCTCCTTTGGGAAATGAGACATTACTATAATATTGTAGAAGTTCAATAAAACACTGAGGTTATCCATACATGGACATAAAACCCAATACCAAATTTCTTCCATGGTTGAGAAAGTGTTAGTGGGAGCTAAAAAAAAAATTGCATCAGCCTTTCCTTAAAGGGAATTTACAAATAAGAAGATGTAGGTATCATTATCATTTGCCTATATATTGTGGTAGGAATTAGAGAAAGAAACTAAATTTTCATTTGCAGTCATTGTGCCATCAACAAAGAGCTTAGGCAAATTATCTTTGAATTCCAGGAGAGCATTTTGATTTGTATATTCTTCGAACTGAAAAATTCCATACTCACAAATTTCCTTGGTAGGATTTGTTGTTAATTGAATAAGAGAGAATGATGAATATAGAGAGATAATGGAAATGTTAAATGTGGAAAATGATCCATATATCATCAAATATGAATTAGATGTGGTGGATTGTTGATTCCTAGTTTAATTCCTACACATGAGTTTTCTCACGGGAGATGTAGTCCTAGAGGAACTAATTGAAATTGGAGAAAAAGGTAGAAATTCGCGACCTAAAGGATTACTCTTCATCTTTGAATTTGATCAATATGAGTGTATTTAAGGTATTATCCTTAGATCATTCTAGAGGAATGGGTCTCACTAGTCATAAGATAGTTATGTATGGGTGGCACGAGGACATCCACATTCATGTTCGCAATGTCATCTTTCCAAGACTTATGTTTACATTTTCAATTCAATTTCTTCAGCTATTATAGACGAATTTTATTAGAATTCTCCCATGTATTTTCGTTTTTTAATAGTGAATCCAAATAAATAATTGTAGATGCATATCTGATGGTTAATTTGGCTCTCAAGTTTGGGTTGTCTAGCCACTTGGATAGTCATGGACTTGACACAAATTCAAGAAACCAAAGATTATCAATTGTTTGTTCCACAATATTGTCATCGGAAGAATGTTGACCAAGAAAATTCTTTTTATGCTTTGTATGGTCATCCCCTCGAATCTGATTGGGAAAGTGAGATAAAAGGATAGATCTTGGTTGTTTTATGTTTGAGAAAATTAATGAGTAAATTGGTGGATTTACATGTGTATTAATAGTATGAAAATGCTAATTTAAAATTATAAATGGGACAAAATATGAAAATAAATAAAATGTTAAAACACTAACATTAAGGGAATAAAATAGCACGTAAAAAATTATACTATGCAAATTATATTAGAATAAGACTTGAAGAAAAAGTTCAATAGAAAGCCCACTAGTCACTATTCTATTAGCCATAAGGGTTCACAAAAGCTATAGGTAATATGTTTTAAATTAACATGAATTCAGGTAAAATGTCCAGAGATAATTATTGATATAAATATAAAGAATTCATAGAAGTATACATGAAATATGAGGCAAAAGTAACTTATTTCTATTAAAATATGTGACTACAACAACATGAAGGTCAATTGTTTATGAAAGATCTCAACCAAGCATGATTCTAAATGTTTACAATGTCAAAGATTCATATTTAGACATTTAGAATAGCATAACGATGTGAAAAATCTTCATTAAATCCTTCTAATATACAGATATAATTTATATTTCTTTGCATTCTCTTCAAAAATAAAGACTATTAGCACTGGAAATAAGAAATGGAACTTCTATTAACAAATTAGAGTGCAAACAAATCAAGATTACCTGAAATTAGTCAGAAGAACTTGATGGATTAACTTTTCAATCCTTGTCTCCAAGTGGAAAAAAAAATGTTGATACAAACATATTAGATTTTATAACTCATAGAAATAAAATCGAATGGAAAATTATAACTTTAAAAATCTTGGTGAATACCTCTCCTCACATTGTAGCCTTTCTACCTTCATAAATGTTGGCACAATTCTTTGAAAATTTTCATAAGACATTGTTATTCTTAATTAAGTCTCTTACTAAATGAAACAAAAGAACAAAAGGAAATTTTCAAAATAATGATTGGTGGGGTCCTACCTACTTAGGTGACATAAGGATGATATACATATACCGAATGATCTTATAGACATACCTACCTAATCTCCTGGCTTCTCCAAACTACACATTTACTCTAAATTTATTTAATTTCAACTATCATTAATGTAAATTTCAACCAAGGACACTACAATGAATGTTATATGATGCAAATATGTTGGTACACTTGAGTATGATTACAGAAATGTTTATGGTCCTTATAATTTAAAAGTTTCAGTTAATCAATTTTATTTAGAAGGATTTACACTAATAAATTAAAAAGATGATTACCATTATGAGATTATACCCATAGACCTTCGAAGAAAAAATAATTATATATGAAATAATTTGGATATGAGAATACCCACTCTTCAACAAGCATTCAAACATATATTTTATTGCATGGAACATGAATGGTTTCTAATTTAGTTTACACTTACATTGAGTTTTACAGGAGTCACCCACTCTATGTAATCACATATTATTGATTTCCCATATATAATTCATTTTGAGGATCATAACGCATTGACATAGGTCTCCATGTTGAAGTTATTGCATTGAGAGGCACTCTCCAACCCAGTATGGAAGAGATGTTATAATGTTCTGTCTATCCTATTCAATCATGTTAAACATTTTGATTTTTTCAAATTACATTTAATAATAATAAAAATAATAATAATAATAGTAATGGAAATTAATAAATTTACCGTTTACTTTTTTTTCCACCTTTGTTACAAACCATTACCTTTCCCATAATATTCTTATGGTATTTATATAATGGAAGGTTTTCAAAATGATCCCTATTTAATATTTTGATTTGTTTTAATAATATTTTATGGTATTTGTATAAGGTAATTTTTTCAAAATTATCATAGCATTAGGGGATTATAATAAATCTATGAATAGCTTTGTTTCCAACTTTTTTATAGCCCATTATTTTCCCAATAATATTTTATGGTATTTAAGGTATGGAATTTAAATTTATTAGTACTGAACATTTTGATTCGTTCAAATCACTTTTAACAATAACAATAAATTTACCGTTTCCATTTTTTTGTAACCCTTTTCCATCCCATTGTTTATCCAATAATATTTTGTGGTATTTATATAAAGTAAGGTTTTGAAAATTATCCTAGAACTATTTTTCCCACCTTCATGTGCACAAGAAGGAAGCATGGAAAAAAGTGATTGACCAAAAAAATATCCATTTTTCACCAGTATTATCCACTAAAATGATGACATCGAAATAGGTCGATGAAATATCTATTTGATTTGGCTCATTTTAAGCTTCATTGCTTCAAACACGCATAAATTTTCCCTAAAAATAGCTTGGTGAAAATAACATTCAAACTTTATCTTTACAAAAGGTAGGATATATATTTTCCTTTTAAGGTTTATATGTGCACAAGAAGGAAGCAAGGAAAAAAGTGATTGACCAAAAAATCTCCATTTTTCACCAGTATTATCCACTGAAATGATGACATCGAAATAGGTCGATGAAATATCTATTTGATTTGGCTCATTTTAAGCTTCATTGCTTCAAACATGCATAAATTTTCCCTAAAGATAGCTTGGTGAAAACAACATTCAAACTTTATCTTTACAAAAGGTAGGATATATATTTTCCTTTTAAGGTTTATGTGAGATTATAAATTTACCTTTGTGGAACATGGAGTAAGTCCTATGTTCATGTGAGATCAATATTTTACCATTACAAATCACAGGGTAAACTTGCATACCTTTACAAAAGGATGGAAATTTTGTGTTGTTAATTTAAAATATGGGATAAATATTTGATTTTTTTGGTTCATGCAAATTCAATATTTTATCTTTAAAGCGATCTAACTTGAAGAGTCTGACGACATGCATTTTCATGAACTTGTTTATTGTCTGTATTCAATTCTTTTACAATCAGTAACCCTTATTTGTAAGATTAATACTTAACCCTTAGATAACATGTGGATAAAGTTAAAAAAAGGAAAAGGCAAAAAATTATCAAAGATTTGTAGTTTACCTTTAAAAAGTTAGGGTAAATTTAAGTATTACCTATTAAAAAAGAGGTTTGGTAAAAGTGTCCTCTTGACATAACATTAAAACTTTATCTTTACAAAATATGGGATAATATTTGGTTAATTTTCATCTTTAAGGTTTATATAAGATCAAAATTTTACCTTTTCAAAACATTGTGTAAATCCTATGTTCATATGAAATCAATACATTACCTTTACTAATCATGGGGTAAACTTGTGTACCTTTACAAAAGGATAGAAATATTGTGTTGTAACTTTAAAAAGATGGGATAATATTTAAATTTTTTGGTTTATGTAAGTTTAATACTTTATTTTTATGAAATATTGGAAATATTTTGTTTTACCTTTACAAAATTTTGGGTAAATTTATGAAACATGGGTAATTTGCATTTTATCTTTGAAATATGATAAATAGATTTTCTTTTTAGGATATTATATTTCTCAGGAGATCGTGTGTGAAATTTACACCTTTCATCAAAGATTCATACTTTACTCTTAAAAAGTTAGGGTAAATTTAAGTGTTATGAGTTCAAAAAGTGGTCCAGTAAATTTGGTCTTCTTGATGTGACATTAAAACATTATCTTTACAAAAGGTGCAATAAATATTGGTTAATTTTATGCTTTGAGGTTTAAGTAAGATTACAATTTTACCTTATATTTCGGAAACATGGGTAAAGTTGTGTTTTACCTCTAAAACATGTTAGACAGATTTTATTTTTAGGCCATTAGCTTTCACAAAAGATGGGTAAGAAATTTAGACATTTTTGGCAACAAAATTTGCAAAAAAACTACACTTCATTTTTTTAAATTTGCAAATTTGTTAAACATGGTCCCTAACATTCATGTTGAATACTACTAAAAATAATTTTCAACTTCAATAAGGCCTATAATAAACTTTTAATAGACAAAAATCACATGATATGCGAAAATTATTGAAAAGGATTTCAAAATTGCAATGTTAAAATATTTTTAAAATAATGTTTTGAGGTGTAAAATATAAAGTCTCATTATTATTCAAATAATTTAAAATCTATGTTTATATTGATTTTTTGAATGGAAAATGATAAGAATTTGAATGAATAATCACATTATTTGTAAATCATATCATATGGAGAAAATAATCACATGATTTATTATCATATTTGTTTCCTTCTTTTTTTCAATTCCAACTACTTTGTGAATGAAATAAAATTGGCTTCCTCCTCTTTATTAAATGAATTCAATTTATTTTATGTGATTGTTTTCTTGTTATCATATTATTTTGATTAAAATCCTTTTCTAGTTTAAATATTATATAACTATTTCTATATAGTTTAATTATACTTAATAAACTAAACTATATTTTAAAGGCGAGTTAATTTTTTTTTTATTATTAGCTTTCACAAAAGATGGGGTCAAAAATTTGCAAGGAGATTTGACTTCTTTTTAGAAAATTTAAAAATTTGTTAAACATAGTCCTTATCATCCATTTGGAATACTTCTCAAATCATTTTTAGCATTAAGAAGACTTGTTATAAACATTTTCATTGACAAAAATCACATGATATGTGAAAACTATTGAAAATGATTTAAAATTGGCCTACTAAAATATTCTAAATATTTTATTGAGGTGTAATTAAGGTATAAAGTCATCTAATTGGTATTTAGATAATTTACAATTTATGTTTCTATTTCTTTTAAAATGAAGAATTGCATGCATTTTGAATACACGATCACATAATTTTTGAATGTTATCATATGGACTAAGAACGAGCTTTTTGTTTATTTTTAAACAAATAAACAATATTATTATTGTAGAGAGGATTTTTTATTATCATTGTCCTTTTCCTTATTTATTTCTAGATCTAATATTTATCAGACTACTACTAAATCTTGGTGTCTACGATATAAAAACCAAAAAAAGAAAAATCATACATGTGGTAGAATTGACGTTGAATTAAGGATTTCATATAGAATCAATTATTTATAATATAGATGTTTATATTTTTATCATAATTTTTTCCTTATTTAGTATTTACTAATATTACATATTACTAAAAATTTTGTAGTAATATTTGTTAAGATTTTAGTGTTTACATTAGATGCATCCATTTCAATGACGTAGATGTTAATTTCAGATTATGTGTGATAATTTTGAGTCAAAGTAATAGAAATATGGGTGATGTGGAAGTTAGGGAGAACGAATAATAGAAAATGAGTAGGAATGAACAACAAACAGATAGTCTACATAAAAACATAGAGGAAATGATAACTATGGAGTATCAAAAACAAAGGGGAATGCATAGTGAACATCAACAAAGACAACCACAACAAATGAAAACAAAAAAACATCAAGAAGAGATGAAATATTGTTAGGCCCCTATAATATTAGTGATTCCCCCATTACTATTTTCATTGTATCCCTTGTTCTTATTATTGTGCCCCTATTGTCCCCATATTTTTATTAGTATTCCCCATAGAAACCCACTATTGTTATTTTTGTGTCCTTATGTTATTACTGTTATGTCGGCTTGATTATATTGTGACCCCTTAGACTCCTATATATAGAAGGCAGGTTTAGTCATTTGTATCATCCAAGAATTGTTCATTTGTTTAATGTAAAGGAGGTTGCCCCCTGTAAGAGGATGAATTCTAAGGCATTGATCTATCTTTTCTATCTTGTTGTGAGCTGGTTTCCTAACATTTGGTATCAGAGCTTTTGATTCTAGGGTTTCGCTGCTCCAAACAAGTCATCGTGGAATTTTTGATATAACTTTTTTCTGTGAAGGTTTAGAAGCTAAAATAAAAACCCATTTTATCTTAAATAGTTTTGAACTTCGGGTCCAAATTTCAGAACTTTTTTTCTATATTTACAGAGATATGATCTGAGGAAGTTAGGGTTTTTGCACACTCCCGAATTACGTTCCAAACAGGTGACTTAGGGAAAATCGTCATAACTTTTGTTTTGAGCATCAGATTGAAATTTCGTAAGAATTTTCAGAAACAAGACAATCGGTAATTTTTTTGTATCAGTTTGAGGTACTAAGTTTGAAACAATGACACATTGCACGTCGTACAAGTTCGCTCTGCTGAACTAGTCTATAATGAAGTCACAATGGGTGATTTGGCATAACTCTTCCTTGGAGAATCCAATATTGATAAGAATTGCGAGGTTAGAAAGAGGACTCAAGGGGCTACCATAGGACGATATTTCATATATTCAAGATCCGCAGTTACAAAGATACAACAGATTCAATATTGAGCTTTTACAAAGTGAAAAAAATGTGTGTAGTTTTTTTAAAATTTTGCATAAGATTGGTTTGAAAAAATAGTTTGAAGGAATTCAAAGGGAATAGTGAAGAATTATTAGAAATAAATAATTCCCCGAAGAAAGAAAATGGAAATACCTAGTAAGCAACCTGAAAGCTCTATCATGACTCGTGAAGAAGAGGAAGAAATGCAACATGATATATCAAAATTACAAGACCAAATACAACAAATTTCACCCTCCGTAAAGGTAAATGAAGCCAAGATGAATGGCGTGGAAGCTAATATGAATGACATGAAAGCTAAGATGGATGGCATGGAAGCTAAGATGAATGGCATGGATGCTAAGATGAATGGCATGGATGATAAGATGGAAGAATTGAAGATAAATTTGAATAAGTTGCTACAAGAAATGGTCAGTAATGGTGAAAGGGTAGTAAAGGAAACTCATGATGAGAACAAAAGAAATGTTAATCATGATTACATAGACTCTAATGTTGGATTAAAGACCCACCATGTTCCAAAAATCAATATGAGGAAGTTTGATGGCAAGGATCCCGGAACATGGATACTACAAATGGAGTAATGTTTCGATCTCCATAATGTGCAAAACACACAAAAGGTACATATTGCAACTTTATATTTGGAACCAAATTAGTTTGTATGGTATCAATGGCTTTACTCTCATAAAAAAATTCCCACTTGGGTAATTTTTACGGAAGAAATGATAGCACATTATGAGGATACAAAAAGCAACACCTTTTTTAGCCAATTGATAAATCTCAAAGAAAAGGGTTCAATGATGGAGCACATTGAGGAATTCCAAAAATTGAACATAAGGGTAAAATATATTCCAAAGGAGCATAGGATTGATGTGTTCATAGGGACTTTAAAGGATAATATCCAACATGAGGTTCACATTTGGGAACCTGATTCATTGGAGAAGGCATTCAAGTTAGAAAGAAAATGGAAAGCAAAATTATGGAAACCAAGAAGCCTACCACTCACAACTATAAAGATGGAAGTGTTGTTTCCCCTAGCCGTCCACAATGTACAAGGTTGACACCACAAAAATTGGAAGAAAAAAGAGCAGAAGGGCTCTTTTGCAGTCGTGCTAGCAAATACACTAAAGGTCATAAGTGTGCTGAGAAGAAATTATTTTACATTGATTGTGAAGAGGAGGAAGAAAAGGAACAAGAAATTTCAAAAGAAGAGGATATACTTCAGGAACAAACCCTAGATAAACGAGAAATGAATCTGACAATATCTCGTAATGCATTAGTTGGAATTACCACTCCTCAAACTATCAAGACAGAAGGACATATCAAGAAGAAAAGGGTAATAGTGTTGATTGATTCGGAAAGTACCCATAACTTTATTCATTGTAAGATAGCAAAGGAATTGAATTACTTCCTATATCTAGCACCAGAGTGTCAAGTGATGGTTGCAAGTGGAGGAACCATAAATTGCTCAGGAAAGTGACATAATATCAAGCTATCCATGGTAGAATATGTATTGAATATCCTAATGATTTCCATTCCAATGGGTGGTGCTGATGTTGTACTAGGAGTCCAATGGCTACAATCCTTGGGTATAATAGCTTTTAATTTTCAGGGAATTTTCATGAAATTTTGTCCGGAAGGAAAGGAAGTTGAATTAAGGGGTATTGCAGGGAAACCGAGAAAGATAATCAACTCAAACAGTATGACAAAGCTTCTAAAAATGAACAATGAGGTGTAATTGCACAATTATGTTCGCTAGAGGTTCCCACATCGAAATCATCTATTTCTCCAGATTTCAAAAAGGTCTTGGACAATCATTCCAAGGTATTTGAGACTCCCAAAGGTCTCCCACCTATTCGTGATCATGATCATGCTATTCATTTGATTCTAGGAAGTGTTCCTCCAAACATCAGGTCATACAGATATCCCTATGCCCAAAAGAGTGAAATTGAACATATCGTTGCAGAAATGCTAGAGGTTGGTATAATTCAACCTAGTCAAAGTTCTTTCTATGCTCCAGTAGTATTAGTGCACAAGAAGGATGGATCATCACTCATGTGTCTGGATTATAGGGAGCTCATCAAGCTCACTATTAAAGATAAATTTCCCATTCCTGTCATTGATGAATTATTGGATGAATTTTATGGATCAATTTACTTCAACAAGTTGGATCTTCATTTAGGATATCATCAAATCAGAATGAAGACTAAAGAGATTCTGAAAACAACATTTAGAACTCATGAGGGTCATTATGAATTTTTGGTCATGCCTTTTGGCCTTACCAATGCACCTTTTACATTTCAAGGTTTGATGAATTCCATTTTCAAACCCTTCCTTAGAAAATTTGTGTTAGTATTTTTTGATGATATACTAATCTACAACAAGTCTTGGAAGGATCATGTTGAACATGTTGACAGGGTGCTAAAACTACTGGATGAGTGACAATTATATGCAAAAAGCTCCAAATGTTGCTTTGGAGTACAAGAGATGGAATATATGGGTCATATTGTATCTCATTAAGGTGTTAAGGTAGACCCGAGAAAAATTAAATCCATTAAGGAATGGAAAATCCCAACATCCATAAAGCATCTGCGAGGATTTCTCAGGTTGAGAGGGTGTTATCGCAAGTTTGTTAAGAATTATGGGAGAATAGCATCACTTCTAACAACATTATTGAAGAAATATGCATTTTCATGGACTCCAGAAGCAACGAAGGCCTTCAAACATCTTAATGAAGAAATGTGCCAAGCACCGGTCTTAGCTACACCGGACTTCAAAAAAACCTTTATTGTGGAATGTGATGCTTTAGGAAATAGAATTGGTGTTGTTTTAATGTGAGATGAAAGACCCATTGCTTTCTAAACTCGTCCAATGAAGGGAAAGTATTTACAAAAAGCTATTTGTGAGAAGGAAATGTTGGAAATACTACATGCACTTAAGAAATGGCGACCCTACCTAATGGGAAGACACTTCAAACTAAAAACGGATCATGATAGTCTTAAATATGTTTTAGAACAAAGATTATCCTTTGAAGAGCAACAAAAATGGGTCACAAAGATGTTGGGTTATGACTTTGAAATCATCTACAAAAAAGGGAAGCAAAATGTTGTGGCAGATCCACTCTTAAGAACGGATGAGGATGTGGAAGCATTGTTGTGCACCATTTCTATTATCCAACCAGATTGGATAAATGAAGTGAGGGAGGAATGGAAGAATGACAAAGAAGTGTGGGCACTCATTCAAAAGTTACAGCAAGATCCCAGTACATCCGATACAGTTAGCTGGAAAAATGATTCGTTATGGTACAAAGATCATTTATACCTATGTAATAATTCCCTATTCAAACAAAAGATTCTTTTGGAATTGCACACTTGTCCCTTAGGAGGGCACTTAGGATTTTTAAAAACTTACCAAAGGGTTAAGAAGGATTTTTTTTGGGATGGCCTTAAATAGGATATTCAAAAGTTTGTGGCGGAATGTTTGGTTTGCCAACAAAATAAAGTTGAAAAAATTAGGAACTCAGATCTTTTACAACCTTTATCCATTCCAAGCCAATGTTGGGAGGAGGTTTCAATGGATTTTATCACAGTTTTACCCAAGTCCGAAGGAAAGAGTGTCATCATGGTGGTAGTTGACAGACTTACCAAGTATGCACACTTTTTTGCATTATCACGTCCATTTAAAGCTAGTACAATTTCTCCTGCATTTATGGAAACAATTCAAAAGCTACATGGAAACCCAAATATTATTGTAAGCGACAGAGATCCCATTTTCGCTGGAAATTTTTGGATATAATTATTTTCTTGTCTCGGTACTTAGTTAGCTCATAGCTCATCTTATCATCCTCAGTCTGATGGGAAAAATGAGATAGTAAACAAATGTTTGGAAGGATTTCTTTGTTGCTTTATATCTGATAAACAGACACAATGGGTCAAATGGTTGCCTCTAGCTGAATGGTGGTATAACACTTCCTTCCATACTGTAGCAAAAATAACCCCATTTATGGCACTTTATGGATATCATCCACCATCCATCACATCATATTTAAGAGAAAATTCTAAGGTTCAAGTAGTGGAACATCACATCAAGCATCAATAACAAGTTCTCCAACTCTTAAAGGATAACCTCACTTTGGCACAGAATAGAATGAAACAACAGGTAGATCAACATCGTAGTGAAAGAATTTTTTATGTAGGTGACTAGGTATTCCTATGGCTATAACCATATAAAAAAATGTCCATCAAGCAAGCTAAGAAGGATAACAAATTATCACCAAAGTATTATGGTCTATACAAGGTGTTGCAAAAGATTGGTACTATGGCATACAAATTGGAGCTTCCTGTAGCTTCCCGAGTGCCCCCAGTTTTCAATGTTTCATGTTTAAAGAAGGTTATAGCTGACAAGCTCCCAGTTCAAACAATATTGCCAGAACTTGACGAGGAAGGGAAAGTCATATTGGAAATGGAAGCAGTTATAGAAAGAAGAACTCGACAGCTAGGAAATCAATCAATTCGGAGTATCTCATCAAGTGGAAGAACTTATCTACTAATGATTCCACATGAGAGGATGAGAATTTTATACAAAAGCATCCAGAACTACTCAAGCGTTGAGGAGAACACTTTTCGGAATGAGAGGGGCATGTTAGGCCCCTATAATCCTAGTGATTCCCCCATTACTATTGTCATTTTATCCCTTATTGTTATTATTGTGCGCTTATTGTCCCCATATTGTTATCAGTATGCCCCATAGAAACCCACTATTGTTATTTTTGTGCCATTATGTTATTATAGTTATGCCATATTGATTATATTGTGACCCTTTAGACTCTTATATATAGAAGGGAGGTTTAATCATTTGTATCATCCAAGAATTGTTCATTTGTGTAATGTAAAGGAGGTTGACCCCTCGAAGAGGCTAAATTCTAAGGCGTTGATCTATCTTTTCTATATTTTTGTGAGCTGGTTTCCTAACAAAGATAAAATTCAACAATGACGAGAATATAAAAGGGAATACCATAAATAACATCAAAAACCATATATGAAAAATAAAAGTGAAACAAATGGCAAAGAAAGAAGAACAACAAGATATGAAAGAATAAATTAAACAACAAATATCACATCAAAAAGAAATTAAAAGACCATATCGAGATAAGACATCACAAGAAATGACAACAGAACAACAACAAGTAGATATGAAAGAAAAAATCAAACAAAAAAGATAAACAACTCTAGGAGTATAATAAATAAAAATTAAAAATAACTTTAATTTATTAAAACTATAAAAAAACATTAACGTATTGAAATCCTTTAATACAATTCCCTTAAAAACCTTCTAACAATTTAAGATATATCATAATTAACATAGAGTTACAAATAATTAAAACAAAATCATCATTTATAAATAAAAAACTTATTACAAAACTATTCACTTGAAAGAAAATTAATATATAACTATAATAATTATCCTTAAATAATAAATAATAAATGAAATTAAAAAGAACCTAATAGAATATATATTAGATAGATAAAAAAAATAAAAAAATAAAAATAAAAAATAAAAAATAAAAAAAAAATCCTGTTCATTCAAGCATGAAACTGGTCGGCTCTCATTCTTGACAATTAAGCCTCAACCCTATTTATCAACTCATTTCTCTCTCTCCTTTGTAAATCAAGTCCTGATGATGAGTCTTGGTCTAGACTCGAAACGTCGACAAAGAAAGAATGAAAACTGTGAATTATCCGAGTTTAGATTATGAAAAACCAAACCACAGAAATCTGCAATCCATAAAAAAGAGAATGTCAAAGATAAATTAAAAGAGAATATTGAGAAATAAAGGTGTAACAAATGACAACAGAATAGCAACAAGAAGAGATGAAAGCATAAATTGAATAATAAAGAGCACTTCAATGTGAAATTAAAAGATCATATCGAGAAATAAAATCAATAAAAAGAGATGAAGGACCAAATTGAGAAATAAAGAGCATGTCAAAGAGAAATTAAAAGAGAATATTGAGAAATAAAGGTGCAACAAATGACAACAGAATAACAACAAGAAGAGATGGAAGCATAAATTGAATAATAAATAGCACTTCAATGTGAAATTAAAAGATCATATCGAGAAATAAAACCAATAACAAGAGATGAAGGACCAAATTGAGCAATAAAGAGCATCTCAAAGAGAAATTAAAAGAGCATATTGAGAAAGAGAAGTGAAACAAATGAAAAAGGGACAACAACAAGAAGAGATGAAAGAACAATTTGGAAAAAAATTATCACATCTAAGAGAAATCAAAAGAGAATAGCGAGAAAGAAATGCACAACAAATGGAATTAGAGAAAAAATAAGAAGAAATGAAGGAACAATTTGAAGAACAAAGAGTGCTTCAAAGAGAAATTAAAACAACATAATGATAAATAAATGCACAACAAATGATTTTGTTTATAAATCGTGTGATAATGTTTTCAAATTCATGTCAGTTACCATTATAAAGATAAATATAAACATAAATTTTAAATTATTTGAATACCAATAAGTATACTTTACACCTTACACTTACAAAAAATATTTTAAAAATATTTTAATAGGCCAAGTCTAGAACCCTTTTCAATAGTTTTCACATATCATGTGATTTTTGTCCACTAAAAGTTTATTAAAGGTATTCCTAAAGCTTAAAATTTATAGGTTGAAAAACTTACAAAATTTCAAAATAGAAATCAAAGGTCTTTGCAAATTTTGTTGCCCAAAAGTGTAAATTTATTGCCCATTTTTGGTGAAAGATAATAACATAGAAATGGAATCTACCTAACCTATTTTAAATATCAAAGAAAAAGAAGGGGAAGGAACAAATTGAAAGGAAAATAGCACATCAAAGCAAAATGAAAAGAGTATATCGAGAAAGAAAAGCACAACAAATGACAGCACAACGACAAGAGATGAAAGACCAAATTGAACAACAAAGAGCATGTCATAGAGAAATTAACAAATAATATCAAAAAAGAAAAGTGCAATAAATGTGAGAAAGACAAAAACAACAAGAGTTGAAAGACTAATTTGGACAACAAAGGGCACATCAAAGAGAAATTGAAAGAGAAAATTGAGAAAGAAAAGCACAACGAATGGAAATAGAGAAACAATAAGAAGAAAGGAAAGAAAAAATTGAACATCAAAGGCAACACCAAAGAGGAGATCAAAGAGAATATATAAAGAGTATTTCACAACAAGTGACATATAAAGAGTGTGAAGAGAAAATAATGCAAGAAAATGTAGAAGAAAATCCTACAAAAAAAAAGGTGTTTAAAGGATGTAGCAGAAAATCCTACGAAAAAGAGGTCTTTAAAGGATGTGGAAGAAAATCATACAAAAAAAAGATGTTTAACCAATATCTATGTCTATATTGAGCTAGAGATTCCCACTGATATGGATAATTAACATCGAAAATTTCATGATAAAATTGATATATTGACTCAACTTCAAATGTGTTATGTGTGCAATGAGTCATATGTTGGAATTCATGTATTTGAAAAAAATGTCATTCCAATATGCATGACATGCAAAAGATAAGAAATTCATCACATCTTTTCATCTGATAATCATATGAATCTAGGACATGTTGTAGCCGAAACAACCACCCTCCAAAATTTTTCCTTAGCCTGTTTTGGACCCTCCTTACCAACCTTACACAACACTTTTTCTTGCTTCGTCAAGTACTCAAGCTTCAAGTATTTTCCTTGCACAAAGGCAGCCTGTCGATCACAGTTATCCATTCCCCTCACAGGCTGCTCACCCGGACTTGGTGCAGTTGCAGGCTGAGCAGCTACCCCTTGAAAATTGTGCATTTCTAGAGGGAAACCAGCCTTCCCTCTAGGAATTATGCAATCCTCTCTGATAGCCTGATAGGCTCTAGGATTGCGCAATGTTGCCAGCCAACCCTCCCAGTAGGATTTGCGCAACTTTTCCCAGCAGAAGGTTGTTCAACCTAGGATTTTCACAAATTTGGGCAGCAGTCAGCTGCTCTACCCAGAAATTGTGCAAACCTCTTAGGCAGTCAACCCAACTCCCAACCAGGAATGCGCATTTTTCCCAAGCAGTTAAGCACTTGCATGCATGGACATTCCGGTTGACCAATTCCACCTGGGACCAAAGAAGCTTGACTTGCATGCATGAATGACTTAATATTCCTAGAATAGAAAGAGACAACATGCAAAAGGAATATGATGATTTAGGGATCTATGTTTAATAGTTGGAAGTTACATGCAAGGAGTAATTCCGAAACCTCCCACCAAGTTTCGCTTCCCCTAGATTCGTGGTATGTGCATCACAACCTTGATGTTATCCAAACTCATCAACCATATGTTGTAGATCTCATTCCTCAAATCAATCTTGTAGCTCTGACATCCCACATCACATCTAGGAGCAATCAACACATTCAACTGAACCTTTTTGGGGTAAACCCGCTTCCCATGCCTTGTGCTGCATTTCTGTCGCTTTTTTTACTTTTGCTTGAAGGAGTATTGTTTGATTTATTTATTTGAATTCTTGTTGTCGTTTACATATATATTAGCTTTTCCTAGCTCTGTTTTAGTTTTTTTTTGTATCTCACTGCTACTGCATGGATGAAATTGTTTTGCACGGACGTTCGCCCAACTGGCGAACTGCCTCACCCACATGCATGTTGATATATTTGCTGAATATTTCGTTCATGTTTTGCATGCACTATCAATCACTTCTGCTATCACTTAGTGTTGCCATGCATTTGCTGTCTTAGTTACTTTTAGTTTCCCGTTGGCGAGTCGGGCCAACCTTGGCTTGGACTCTACCAAGGATGCGTTGCACAATCTAGGGAAGGAAGGCTCACCTTCCTCTCCAAATTTGTCCATTCTTGCCCAGCACAGGCCTCTAGGACTATTTCTCACATTTATAGAGGATAGTTGCTACTTGGCCCAAGAAATTGTGCAAATGTTTCCCTAGACCAACAATCCTTCCTAGCTGGAATTGCGCATTGTGCAATCCCAATAGTCAACAACCAGACTAGACTATGCATTGAGTAGTTCTAGAAGTCATCCAGTCTCCCAACAACCCAGATTATGCCTTATGCAATCTTGGTAGTCGGTCTCCTGACCTCCCAGATGAAATTGCAGAACCTTCATGATCATGCACCCAAGTATGTTGCAAGTCTGTTCTCATGTTAATTTTGGTTTTCGAGTGACAGATAGATTTCCATGAGTGTTTACATGTCTCTAGGTATCCCAGGTGTTCATATACCTCTCAAAAATACAGGTACAATGGTTTCCAAGAGAGAAGTGACGAATACACTATATAGAGCAGACTTGGGGATGCAGTCGATCAAGTGTCCATGGACTTTCCTACCCACAAAGACATCAAATTGTTCGTAGACAAGGACATCAAGATATGACAGTAGCAGCATCACTGCGAGCAATATCATGAACTTCAGCTGAATACAGCATACCAAATGCAACAAATGTAAGACGAGTGTTGTTGACAACACGGAGGCAGAATAAGGTTGCAAGCTCAAGCAAGTCCATTAATGACGAAAGCAAGTTTGGAGACTCCAGCTATGAAGTGACGACGCAACATGAATATTATGCGCAGGGAGAAGATGGAATAAAGAAGGAGTTGCATGCGCTAAAGCATCAACTCAGGAAGAACAAGAAGTTGCACAGACAGACAAATGAGTTGCAACAAGAATAAGAACAAAAGTTGGTGCAACATGCACTCACAGATGAAACTACGCCCGTAAAAGTTAAGATTCATCCTAGTAACTAAAACATAGAAGACATGGTGAGCAGTGTTGTTGATCGCATGCAAGGGATTCAAAAGCATGCATGTCATTGAGCACACACATGCAATCTGACCCATTCAACACACTCACTAAGGCAAAGACAAGAAACAAGTCCAACTAGCGCTGAACATGTACTTCATAAAGTTGATGTCCATGACCACCAGCACACACCTGAAGATCAGCACAAACACTTGCATCAATGTGTTTTCGGTTCAATTGTACCCAAGAAGACCATGTGCATGTTAGCAGACAAGTTGGATGAAGGGGTCAAACCAATGCACCAATTGCAATGGAGGCAAGAGTTCGCTTCATCAAGATGTCACAATGAGGTGCATGCACACCATCACAGATGACCAAGCTTGCCATTATCTCACCACCTTCACCATCACAAGCATGTAAAAAAGTTGGTCTCATCACAATGAACCGATTGCTAGTGATGTCCTGCAAGGATTTATCAATCCATGTTGTCTCACATGAGTACATGTGCATTGTAATGTTGAGTCATGTCAAGTATAAGTCAAGTGTCAATGGTTGGATGAAACAACCATAGAGTAGGGGAAGATTCATGAGGGTAGTTGAACAATCACAAAGGGGAATGTCAAGGGTTACCCCACCCTTTGCTACAAATAGTCCCTCATAACTCATTGTAGGGGCTTTTGGTCATCCAATCTTCTACTAAGACTATCTTGAAGAAGGCTTGGACGTTATTGTAGTGTGCCTTCACTTCTCCACTGCACGGAGCTAGTACATCTCTTTGGAGGAGTAGGTGGATGTGGCTATAACGTTCCACTGTTGGGACTAGCAGGTTTACGTCGTTGTATTGTATGATTGAGACTTACACTTCTTTATATAATAAGAGCCAACACATTTTCATGCATATGTTGTTATTGTAGTTGGACTGCTCTATTTGCCTTAATGATATATGTTGTTTAACTTATGTACTTGTGTATGAACTGATTCACATGGAATTATATGAATCTTGTTGTTAACGTGTTGTATATGTTGTTAATATTGTCACCGTCCATTTTGACTACTCTGCCAGACATCAGACAGACCTTTCACATGAACCTTGATGTAACAACTGTCACACTCGTCTTAGACTGATCTATGAGTGTTGTATGTGTTATATTACCTTGTATGATGTGACTTCCGCATCCGAATGGATTGCTCCACTGGAAGATGTGGATGTGCTTTTGTGTTGTGTGTTCCTAGTTGAGTTGGGACTGATACCTTTAAACCTGGAACTCACCTTCACCTTCTTCTCCCTTTGAAGTGTTAGAACCTCTCATACACCTTCCTTTACTCAAAGCATCAGTCACACCCTTGCTACTGACATAGTTACCTTACTTGCCTCTCTACGACATCATGGTCAAGGCATTACCTTACGACCCACAGCTGGGACTCCCACACCAAACGAACTGAGTTCTAATTGGGAATTATTACCAGGGAGATCCCCTTGACATGTTGGCGGTCCAGCACCATCAATAGGAAAATAACCTAAAGTTCTTCAAGACCTTGCACAAGTTGAGGGGATGTTTATAGCACGTGCAAGTCTAATTTTTCATCTTATGCATTCAGTAGGTGGACAACACAAATATAGAGGAAACACCATTAGCTTGACATATTCAACACTTGGATTCAGTGAATGTTACGATAAAAAAGATGGAAAATTATCAAATTATGATTTTACTATTAGAAAAGATAAAGTATTTCATATATTGAATTACAAGATTAAGAATGATACGTATTATCACAAAGTTTGAGTTAATGAGAATGAACTTAAATAATTACCTGAAATTACAACAAATGTATCACATTTGATTAAATATGCTACATTACAATAGATAGATAATGACACTGAACTTATAATGTTGGAAGCGGTTCTAGAGATTGATGATACATTAGATGGATTATAAACAACGTATGTTGCAGCAAAGCCTCCAAATGCATGATGAGAGATTGATATTATTTGATATTGGGAAAATAACCATATTGTAAAGGAGGATAATCAAAATAGAGATGAAGTGCATTGTTGTCCTGCCACTGGTTCATATCCAATGAATGAGTATAACATTAGCGCATTATTCGATATCATATTTTCAACATTGTTCCCAAATGGTGGAGTAGATTGGTTGCAAGAAGGAAAGAGAAATATACATTCTACATGAGCATGAAAAAAATTCTTTTTGATATCATGAAAACGAGTTTGAAAGGCACCCACACTTTAGATACCTTTTACTCAATATTATTATGAGATATTTTTCTTAGTATTCATATGTATTTTTCGTAAAGAATAATATGAAAAATTTACCAAAAATAGTTGAGGAGTGAAGAGAAGATTTGCAAAATCTTCCAAAGTCATGACTTTGAGAAATATTAGTGCGATTTGGAATTGTACTAAGAGGCACACATGCATGTTGGAATACGTTTCCTATTGAGTTGTCTGTTTTGATTCAATAGATTGGGAGTCCCACAATACTCTTTACATTAAGTGCATTGGATATGCAATGGCAATATAAAAATATATTAATGTTAGGTACCTATCCTACAGATCCATTCGAAGCAAGGAAATGGAGATGTGAAAATGTAATTGATAATCCTCATATTCTAGCACATTATATGCAGTTAATACATACAATGTTTTGAGATGAAATTTTCGAATGCTTTCATCAATCTACCGATTATTGGTGTCACTATTAGTGGAAATATCTTAGATCTCCACATATCCATGGATTTATATTCTTTAAAAATTCTCCTAACATGGACATATTGAATTGCGACAATCCTATGCAACTTATAATTGAAAAATAATATTTTAATGGATGTGTACATGTAATCAATCCACGTGATTTACATCAATGAGATATTTTTTTAATTTAGGTTTTCGTGATCCATATTTTTTATTGAAATTAATAAAGAGTTTTTTAGCAGAAAAATTTCAATATCAATGAGATATGTTAGACTGAATGTCGATTATCACCCTTGCTTAAAGGACACAAAAAATATTTCAATGTAATCCTATGGTTGATTATGAAGAACTTCTTAATTGTTTTGAGCATCACATCACTTCCAATGAGAGATCTTACCTTCAGAGGAAGGAAGAAAGATTGGTATGTTGATATAAAGCACCGTGGGATCTTTGTGATGAGTCAAAACATTATGTTGATGAAAATAGAGAAAAGAAGTATGAACCAATATGAAATGATGATATATTTAATACACATAATTGTGAAACATTGATGATGTGGAGGGCTAAAATGGACTAGAAATTTTTTATTTCATAGCATTTCGTCATTAATTACATAGAAAAGTATGCAACAAAATCTAAAAGAAGGATTAGAAACATTTCATGATTTTTTGATACATATATGTTCTATTCAAAATCCAAATTAACCAGCAGAACATGCATATAGGAGTTTTTTTGTGTGAAACTATTATTGAAACATATATAGGTGCATAGGAGATAAGTCATTTACTTCTAGATCTCCCTCTTTATTAATGTACCCATTTCCTTGAGGTATTAAATGTTAGTATGAAGCTTTTCAAGAAAATACAAGTTGACACATATAACAATGACAATGAAAATTCCCTTACTGATGCATATACCAAGTGGTATGCCCACATTAAGCACCTTTCATTGATAGATGTAGAAAATCATGGTCATATGACAAATGTCAACATGAGGAAAAATAGTTAGCATAGAGTGCGAAAACTGTTTTACATATGTTACCTCGATTTAGTTTAATTCTAATTCCAATAGATGATAATTTTATCAAATTTTGTTAGTTTCAGTTGGTATTATACAAATCCTTTAATGATTTTTGGAGATATATTGGTCAAGCATTTGATGAAATACTGCATAATTGAGAAAACCTACTATACCAACCATGGAAAGTTTATTAGAATCCAATGCCTCTAGTTGATCTAGTTAAATTTGAAAAATAAGAAGAAGTTTGAAATCCACCTCCAGATTCTAGGGAGTATTAGTGGGAGATCATTTGTGCATTATATGATAATAAATATATAAATTATAATTAATATGAGATGTTGTGACATGGATATCTTAATCATGACCATAATTGGAACAAAGTTTTTGTTGATGCAGAAACTTCTAATCATGCTATTAATTTCATATTTGAAAATAGAAACTTGAATTCCATTCAGACTAACTAGCATAGAAAGTATGATTCCTCTGAGATTCTTGGGGTTTAGCATAGAAAATTATTTGATATTATCATTTACCATTACAGATTAGTGGTGATCTATTAAACATGAGAATCCAAGGAATTGGAGATATAATAAAGTCTTATTTGATTAGAACTATTAAAAAAGCAGTTGAAATTGAGTTTTTTCCTAAGAAGAGACCATTACCTCTTTTAGCTGCTATAAGGGTTACAACTCTCAACATATCAACAACAACAATTCATTCTGAAATTTAGCTACCAATCAAATATCTAAAACCTCTACAAAAATCACACTTAATTACATTATAAGAAGAGATGAGGCATGTGAAATATATCCTACTAGATGAAATGAGTTTCATTTAAATAAATCTATTAAAAATAATGATTCAAGAGTTCAACATGCTTTCTGAGAAAATTATAAGATTCCTTTTGGTGGGACGTCAATTATATTAGATTGGGATTTTGGACAATTACCACCTATTATGAATAAACCTATATATGCATGTGATGATATTGTAAGAGGATTATGGAACTCATTCACAATGGTTGTGATGCTCAATATTGTGTTTCAAAAAGATGGATAAAGCAATTAATAAAGACAATTTCATAATTTATTGATGAATGTAAGGAAATGCAATACCAGCTTTGGAAGACTAGAAATTACTTATGAATTATACAAATACATCCTCTGAACCTTCCATAATAGAGTACTTTGATAAGGAAAAACATGTATTTGTTACAAATGATGATGTATGCAATCATAATAAGATTTGTTTAATAAATCTAATTTGTCCCATTGCAGTTAGTGTTGTTGCGAAAGGAAAAAGTAACTACATGGAAATAGATGAGGAAGAAATGGAACTTAAAGTTACTTATTGAAATTAGAGCTCAAGTGATTCTTACGTAAAACATATGGATTGAGTCCAAGACTCCTAAATGGTGCTCTTAGAATTATGGGAAAAAAATTGTATAAACCTAGAGATTTATATGGGAATACGATGGGATGAATCATCAACTCAAATAGTTCCCATTATGTTGAAAATAGCAACAAGAAATGATAAAAATAGAATCCAGAAGATTCCAATTTTAATTTGTCCTTGAATTAAAATTGTGAATTAAATTTGAATTTAGTCTCACCATCTACTTGGAAATAATTAATTAATTCATTATGGATTAATTAGTTGGAGAAATTCAAATTAGAAGTCTTTCTGAAGTCATGCAACAGTTATCCCTTAAATTAAGGAGATTATCCCTTAATTAAGGAGATGAGATTGAGTTATATTTGAGTTGTAATTAGTTAGCTCAGTTTACTGAGTTAAGTCCAGTTAAATTAGTTCCAAACTATTTGAGGAACTAATTGTGAGTTATCAGTTAGTTGATGCATGTATGCACTCAACTAGTGTACTCCAGATAACTGAAGATTCTCTCATCAGAAACTCATGCATGTCTATTATGAGAAAGACCTAGTTGAGCTAAATATCAAGGATAGTGTACTATCAGTTGCATGTGTTTTCCTATAAAGGAAACTCATGCATGCAGTCAAGGTAAGGTTCCTTGAGGATTACACAATTCATACAGGGTGTGAGATCAGTGTGAGAGATCAGCTTTCCACTTGGTTGGAGAAGATCATCCCAGAGGAACAATGCAAGGAAATAAGAGCTTGGAGGGCAGAGGAGAAGGCTTGTGAGAAGCTTTGATTACCTATGAGAATCCAGGAGGATTGTACTGAGAGCTGGCTAGCTATGAGAGCTAAGGCTTTGTATAATTCTGATGTATTTCCACCTTGTAAGATAATACAGATAGTGGGGTTTTTAGCTGAGGCTTTCCCTTGAGTATTTTCTGTGTTTCATGTGCATTGATTCTTCTTATTCTAGTTATAAGTGTTCATCTCGATTATTTCTCAATCTTTAAGCTTCCACAAAGCAAATTAATAGTAGAAGTAGATTATAGTTTTTTCTTTGGTATATTTCATTATCGCGTTAATCTACAGTCATATTTTCTATATGGTCTCAGAGCGAGATTTGTAAAGAACTTGTAGAATTTCTACATGGTATTGGAGCTAGCTGATCTATAGAGAAATTTCTACACATTACACCTATTTCAAGAGGTAAGAGAAAGAAACTTCCTTTGAAACTTGCTTTGGGCTTAACAATCCATAAGTCACGATGATTGACATTGGAGAAAGGAACAATTAATATTGGGAAGAAAGAGAGACATGGTATGACATTTATTGTCATACCTTGAGTTAAAGATCTGAATGGCCTATGATTTCAACATCCCTTTTCATATCAATTATATGAAAATATGGAAAATGTAGTGGGAGTGACTATGAGAAAAGTAGAAGAAGAGAGATTATGATTAATCAGAAACTAAACAACCGGTAATTGACTAGATTCATATTATTTACATTTATTTATCTTTCAAACTTGTCAATTTGTATTTATATGCTATATAATCTTATAAGCTTATTTGTAATCTATTCATATGATGTATAAGCTTATAAGCTTATTAATATTTAAAAAATTACAAATTGTTACTGGAGTTCAGGTAAAATTCGAGAGGCGTGCAGAGAACATGTTAACATCCCAAGACCCATAGGCATCTGGAAGGACTGAAATCCTTCCCCCGTATGGACCACAAACAAGTAATTACATGTGACATGGATTTCCTTACATAACAATGATGAGTCAACTTGTATTTGCATATAGAATCTAGTGATGTATGTGGCCATTGTTCATTTGAGAAGTAAGTGAGAAAGGTTTTCCCATTGTTTATTCTGAACATAGATATAGTTCACATTTAGAACATTTTGGGCAATATATTTTGACAAAACTAGTATATATTGTAACAGCCCAAAATAACTATCTAATTAACATTAAATTTAAATCAGAGTGGCACTTACCGAAAATAAACATGTAATTCATAAACTAAATTCACTATGAATAGTTCTTACCTGTGGTAGAGGTAGGCTTACCACAACAAGGTTTTGGGGATGACTCTCCACCCAACCGTAGGCTCAATTGCACAAGGATTTTCTACAACTAGCCACCCCCGAGCCCTCAATCAATGTACTACTACCAGTGACTCCTATGTCTTAGAACACCATTCTCCCAAGAGAATGAAAGATAGAATCTTGGAATGATGGAATACCTCCCATCCTCCTCACCATCTAATAAATAGAACAAACATTGGATGGGAAACCACATGTACACACTCCATGTGTCTACATTCAACTTTTATTTTTTTGATTTTTAGCTTTCTTGTTTTATTTCTTTACTGTCCTTTTGATTTTTGGCTTTCTTGTTTTATTTTCTTCTTTTTGATAGTTTTCTTGTTTTATTTCTATTTATTCTTATTTAGAGCTTTAGTATGGTTATTACTATTTTTATTTTTATTTTTATTATTTATTTTCTTGTATATATTTTTAATATTATTTATTACTTGACATTTATGATTTATGATTTATTATTTTTATTATTTATTATTTATTATTTTATTTACTTCATGTTGCCAACACCCTCTGCTGAACTAGTATAACTAGCATGCATCAAAAGTCCCCAACACCCCGGGAAATCTCAAGGAATCTGTGTTCTTTTTCCCACTTTCAGCACCAGGCATAAGCCTGACCCGGTCTGTATCCTAGTCCAAGGCTCACACCTGACTCAGACCTCATCTGCCCCAAGGTAAGAATTCTTATTTAGAGCTTTAGTATGGTTATTACTATTTTTATTTTTATTATTTATTTTCTTGTATATATTTTTAATATTATTTATTACTTGACATTTATTATTTATGATTTATTATTTTTATTATTTATTATTTATTATTTATTATTTTATTTACTTCATGTTTCCAACACCCTCTGCTGAACTAGTATAACTAGCATGCATCGAAAGTCCCCAACACCCCAGGAAATCTCAAGGAATCTCTGTCCTTTTTCCCACTTTCAGCACCAGGCATAAGCCTGACCCGGTCTGTATCCTAGTCCAAGGCTTGCGCCTGACTCAGACCTCATCTGCCCCAAGGTAAGAATTCAGTACAGTACTCAATGACTCTGGGCATCTCACAAGGTTGGCCCACTCCCTCCACAACTACTAAGTCACACAGCCCCAGGCATCGAAGTCCTTTACATCCCTTCCATACTTCTGCATCCTAATCTAGTAACAGGCACCTAACCTAGAACATCAGGCACTTGTCCTCCTCAAGATGGTCCCATAGCCCTTCAAGAGCTATCCATGAAGAGCTATACATAAGACAAAGGAACCACTGGCATATGTAGTGTTGATTGAGTTTTGTCCCCAGCCCATATGGTGTTACTTATTCTCCCTCTTGCGTATGGGCTTGCACAAGATCATCAAATAAACTGGCCCTCTCAGCCCATTTATGGAGTCTTGTGAATCATCACACCTCAACATGTATCCAATGCATTAACCATACCATCATAGTATCATAGGAAATAATCCACATGCTAAGTCTTGCATGTCATCACGAGAACGTTCATCTTTGTTAACCACAACATTATGAATAATAACGAACTGCATGCTCATGCATGTCATAGATTTGTATGCAACTATCGCATGCTTCAATTATACAATCAACATAATTATATCAAAGACATATCATTACTTCACATAATTGAACCACATGTCAATAATCCTCATATTATAGCATCATAATTCGTATGCTACGTTATGCATATCATATCCATCATGAGTATTGAACATTAAATACCTATCATCACATATTAAATGAATATGTAAATATACCTTGACATAACATCATAATACCTATGAATATCACTATTATCATATGGATACATTATCACTATAAGAACCATATGTACATCATTATCTTCCTACCATGATATCATGAAACATATGTTTTCATCAAGTTGTCAATTACTTTTCAATAATCATTTCCACTTCTTTCTACTAGGTAGCTGATCATTTACCCTATCGATATAATCATCTAAGTACCTAAACCTCATGATCTTGAGTCTTAATGTCTCGTTATACCATCATTATTTAAATCCAAATTAAAATCCCTTGGTTTTACATCCAATTACCCTTTGGCTTACTGATTCCAATACCGCTATATGCAATTGTATATAAACACTATTTCATCATGATTTAACTTTATATCATGCTTAATTTACTTGTATGAGGATTTGTTGATCCATGTTGACTTATTTAACAATTAGCACTTCATGCACAAAATATTTTCTTATCTCATCAAGTTCGTCAAGTTCATATCTCAATACCACTTGATTGCTTTATCATAAATTCACCCTTCCTCAAGTTGGGAAAAAGACTCTTTCTTATTAAATAGTATCATTATTTTAGATTTTGAAACAGTTGGAAACACTACTACCATCATTGTCCATGAAAACTTAAATGTGAGGTGTTATGTGGAAATAACCTCTTTTAATGTTATGGAAAGTCCTAGTCAATACAACCTCTATTAATTGACTTTTACTTCTTTGTCACTATGTACACAATCCTTCTCACTGTATCCTTATAAAATTTCTAGCAACATTCCTTCCTATATCTTCCTCGTTTATCATTACTTATCATGAAACTTCATACATTACTCTTTCCCAACTTGGGTAATACCTGAAAAATAAATTCATTAAGATAGCTACCAAATGTAATCCGCTTATCAACATAATAAAATTACCTAATCATATGTCTTGTTATCCATATTTCATTCATATAGTTAGTCACCTATGGAAAACTTTACAATGTGGCTCTCCAATTAGAGGGAAAATTGTTATAGATGTTGTCATGCACACAACTTATCTTCTCCAATCATTCTATCATACCGTCCAAGTTCCGTAAAAATTATTACCATAATTATTCAACTTCATTGGTTGATTGCCAATATTTTCTTCTTTATGTGCATCATCCTTAGATAGACCTTATAGTGATACCTTTAGAGTACCAAGTTATGTTTATACCAAATTCTTCCATTATGTTCCAAAATACCACAATACTCTTCTTTTATGTTCCAAAATAGGTTGTCTCTTCTTACTGATTTATTACCTTTGTTGTGATACTTCTTCTCTACCACCTTAATTATCTGATCCAAGTTGGCCATAATCACATGAACTATCATTAGTTATCATCCTTAAAAAAATTGCAAGTTTCTCCTTTCCATTTCTCCTTAGAAAACTTTAACCATTATATGTAATTAACCTTGAATCACGAACCTCTTGTAATGTTATACTCAACATCTGAACTTTAATCCAAATCTGTATGATTTGCCACTGAGACTAAAATATACCATCCTGTAGCTTGATGATGTTTAACATACAAATGATATGAGTAGTAAATGAGAAGATACATGTAATCTGAATGGAAATTGCAATGCAAAATTAAATTTATTAGAAGATCATATTGAGAGAGTTGTGTTCTTGCAATAATAGACCAGAGAAATGCCAAGAAACTGTTGTCGCTAAAGAACAATAATCCAACAAATAATTAGTGAATAATATGATCAACAGTAATGGAATGTTATTTTTATGTTTTTGGATAAGATTGAACCATAAAATAATGAACATATTCAAGTGAACAATGATCAACTAAAGGTAATAAGATATCAGAGTTTATCCATTGTGAATTGGAACAGATTTCACTATTTTAGAGCACTTCAATTGGTGACAATTTCAACTTCAATTATCTAATTACTTCAAGTGCTATGTAAATTGTGTTGTAAAATGAACTGGTGGTGAGTAGTTACACCAGCATTAAAGATTGCTACAAAAACACGCTAGTATACCATATTAATAGTGTGATCTTTCAAAGAATTATACATCGTAAATTATGGGTAGATTATCACCATCAAGATTATAAGATTATATATTTTTCCAATGAATCAATGAGTCATAATAAAACTATATCTTAATTATGTGACTCATTTAGAATTTCTCTTTGTTATATGGTTGTAATGGAGAGAGCTATGTAAGCACAATAGTGGTTTTACCATGTAATGAGATTCTAATGAGAGTAGAAAACCACCAAGGAAAGCATTGGTATCCAAACCAAATAACCTGTTGTCTATAATGATGCATGAGAAAACCAATGAGGAACTAATGAGTGCACCAAACTTTAACTTATACCAGCCAAACACTTACAGTTGATCCTCCAAAACAAATGGTGATACCCCGGAATTTCAGGTCTCACTTATTTAATATCAGACTTTTGTAATGATTCTTAAGAAATAAGCTGGCTGTAGCTAATTTAACAAGTATATCAGTCTACCAAAGCCAGATCAGTTATCAAAATGTGATGAAAAAGAAAGTTGATGAACTGTAAAGAAAAGAAGGTTGATCTAGAGACCTTGTACGAGAAATAAAAACACTACTGTAACTCAAGATTCATCACTGAAGAAGCATAAAATAAGAACCAATATACTCAATAATAATTATTATCAAAGTCTAATAAGGTTAATAAGTTATCCTTATTATCAGAGTTTATGAGTTTAATAAGATATATTTTTATCATAAATCATCAACAATCACAATACTTAAACCATAAATTATCAACAATCACAAATTTTGTAGTATAAAACCATGGAAAACATGAGTTAGAAGGTAATAATGATGTCAGAATAAAACTTAGAGAATTGTCTCAATGTAAAATCCAAATTCAAATGACTAAAGCTTAAGAATATTGGTGGCATTATTGTGTTAAGAAGGTACTTGAATTTCAAAAGAAATTTATTCATCATTGTATGTCACACCAATATTAATTCTACAGATTCATGATTTTTAAGGATAAAGATAAATTGAAATTTTGTGTTGTAGAGTGAAATATTTAAGTATCTGTTTAAGCAATCATAACTTATGTTAGAAGAATTAAATGGGCCAGGCTTTTAACAAAATAAATCATTAAACAAATTTATTGAATGTATCTTGAGATTCTTATGGCTATTAAATGATTACTTTAAGGGAATTTAAGAAATCAAACAATGGAAGAAATATTCCACACCATAAAGAAGAGGCACAACCACCTGATCCAAAACGGAATTAGATGAATAGGAAGGTTATCCCTCCCAAAAATAAAAGTCATTTTTTTAATAAGATGGCCCGCCTGCAAGCGCACCTGCGAAGGAAACACCATATCCAACCCTTAACAAAGCTTTAATAGCTACTAGGTTTTACATTCATTAATTACAACATAAAGATCGAAATAATACCAGAAACTCTGAACAACCTATTGTCTACAATTGATTTTAGCACTTTGAATTCTTGATGAAAGAAGGAGCTCCTTTTAGTGCTCTGACTTTGAACAGTTATGCGTTTCATTTGAGGTAATCTTTTGGAACATATTTATCTGAAAATGGTTGTAACCATATTAATTGAATTGCTTGTCGTCTGCCTATTGATAGCTCATTGTAGATTTGTGGTTTCTGTCAATGCAATCCTTAGCATCATGGAAAACTATGTGAATGATGTCACATTTTATAATATTTTTTCTATAAACTGTGCCATGAAACTTTTCAACTCCTTCGAAACTTGACTACTAACAAAATATGAAGCCTAAAATAAAATGCATAAAGATTTCATTGAAGAAGCTTAAAAATTTTCGTGTCCAAAGATCTCACACTTTGCATGAGATGCTAATGCTCAAACGTATTTAGAAAAAAAAATTGATAGTTTCTGTCAATCCATAGCACAATTAAAATAAATATGATAAACAATAGAGTGCCAGCTGAGAGCAAGTGTTTTCCATATAAAAAGTAGTTAACATGATCAAGATTTTCAAGAAAGTCAGTTACTATTTAGTAAATCCAAAGTTTGAGAATGGCGTAGACAACTAAAAAACAAACCTTCAAAGAGAGTACTACTACAAGGAAACCAACAAAGTTTCAAAAAACATAAAGTTCAATAAAGCAGAGATCCATAATTTACCCAAAAAGAACTTCAACAGAGCAGAAACAAATCTTCACCATCAAACAAGAGAAGTCTACAACCAAACAACAACGAAGGAACTAACAACCATAACTCAGAAACAAAACTAAGAGAGAATAACCCAGAATAAAGTTTAGTGAAAAATCTTGGAAACTCTAGGAGAGATCCGGAAATTCTGAGTCTATCATGTTCTTCACGTCTTCTATACCCCCAACTTCCATTAGGTAATTGTATGTATTTGTCATTAAGCCCCCATGGAAACCATTATCACAAGCTTTGTTATTTTAAGAGTCACACTGCAAGAACATAATGGGATTCCATTATAAATATTGCCGCCCTCCATGGCATAGAATGGCAGGGCGGACAGAAAATGGCTTGAAAAGACTGACCTTCAAAAAAATGTCAAAGAAAAAGAAATAGCTCTTTGCAAGGTCCCATGCATCAAAATTAGGCCAAAAAATTGATGCTTAAAAAAACATTGGTTTATCTTACATATTTAGAAACATTCTGTCCAGCAACTTCCGATCATATAAAGATTCGGTGTTGTAATTTGAGAGACCTAGAGATTTGATGTGTTCTAAGACTGCTCTAACATTGAATGAAAATCCATTGCTCAACTGTTTAAATGAGGATGCATCACACAACTGTGCATGATCTGTACCGGAAACCCATCTCAGTAGATTTGAAATATACATAACTAGTGACAAGTCAAATCTCGCTATCTTCTGACCATCTTCTAGATTTCCCTGAAGATACTGGTGTGAAATTGAAGGAAGCTTGGAATTATGGCGACTTGGAAATGGACATTGCTAAGGATCATTAGACTGGGCAGTAGCAGGTAAATGTTTCAATTCATATTCCTTTGTAGATATTGTGAAATTTATGATATGCATACATTGATTTCATTCTGTGGACAGATCCATTTTTCTAAATTGCTTGTAAAATATCTCAATTTATACTCCACTGCTTGAGATTCTCACAATGAAATGATGCTATTGCTCTATTTTTATTTACTCATTAAGTTTTAATTCAATCCATCTAATTTATGGCAAACAATTATGGTAGTATTAGTGATTATATATGCATGATCTATCCCCTTCTCTGAGGGAATGGGTCGGCAAGCTTGATATACAGAGAGAGGCATGAGAGAAAGAAAGAAAAATTGAAATGATCAGTTATTAGAATGCAGATTTAGCTATGCAGATTTAGCTCTGTAGATTTCTGCGTTTAATTAACCCTAAGATCCCTGCCCTTAAACAACAGAAAAGTCCACAACATGACTTGCATCCATTAATCAACTACAATCCTAAATTTCAGTGAAATTAACAAGGAATTTAAGTAGAAACACTGACAGTCAGATTTCAGGGACGTTTGAATTTATGTCAAGAAAACCCTCTTTGGATATAAGGACATAGCACTGAAAAGGATTCAATTCTTATCGATGAGGAAGATCTGTTGGAGGAACGGTTTGTCGTCAGTCCTTTGTCTAAGGTAAGACTATTATGCACTTGATTTCCAACATAAAGATGTAGTGCATCTCTTCAAGAGTGTTCAACCTTCCGCGCTGTGTCGAATTTTTACCAAGTGGCATGTCGATCACATAGGTACAACCCAAATATTGATACCATAATTAAATAAGCAAACAAATAAAAAAATTCCCAGACAAAAATGATCGCAGAAACAAATTATCCTTCAAAACCACAATATATAAATTTTTGATAAATGAGCTTTATTTGATGCCTATCATAAAACACAAACCACTTAGTTTATGTTGGGGTAGAGCTTGCAAACAATTGTTAAAAATGGCTAACAAATTAATGAAAACAAATCAGAATTGTGGAAATCTAGAAACCTTGATTCCAAAATCAGTTGTTGTGGAAATTACTTGTAGGAAAATAAGCATCCTGTAACTTTCAAAAACAAGTCAAGTTAAATATCCTGACAAAATAAAAATTTTAGATGCTCATAGGCCCTAAGGGTTGAATCTGCTCTGATACCATATGTAACAGCCCAAAATAAATATCTAATTAACTTTCTAATTAACATTAAATTTAAATCAGAGTGGCACTTACCTAGCCAAATAAACATGTAATTCATAAACTAAATTCAAACTATGAATAGTGCTTACCTGTGGTAGAAGTAGGCTTACCACAACAAGGTTTTGGGAACGACTCTCCACCCAACCATAGGCTCAATTGTGCAAGGATTTGCTACAACTGGCCACCCCCAAGCCCTCAATCAACGTACTACTGCCAGTGACTCCTATGTCTTAGAACACCATTCTCCCAAGAGAATGAAAGATAGAATCTTGGAATGATGGAATACCTCCCATCCTCCTCACCATCTAATAAATAGAACAAACATTGGATGGGAAACCACATGTACACACTCCATGTGTCTACATGCGACTTTTCTTTTTTGATTTTTGGCTTTCTTGTTTTAATTCTTTACTTTTCTTTTGATTTTTGGATTTCTTGTTTTATTTTCTTATTTTTGATAGTTTTCTTGTTCTATTTCTATTTATTCTTATTTAGAGCTTTAGTATGGTTATTACTATTTTTATTTTTATTATTTTTATTTATTTTCTTGTATATATTTTTAATATCATTTATTATTTAACATTTATGATTTATTATTTTTGTTATTTATTATTAAGTGATTTATTTATTATTATTTATTATTTATACTATTATTTATTATTTTGTATTATTTATTATTTATATTATTTATTATTTATTATTTTTATTATTTATTATTTATTATTAAGGGGAGGGATATTACATATATCCATCTTAACTTTGGATCTATCAATGGCTAAGAGTGATAAAATCTCTTGAGGTGCAAATGTTTCCTCAAGTTTTGCACTCAAAAAGGAGGTTTGCAACTCAGGAGCTTCAATCCCTCTCAGTGCTTGATACATCTAGAGTTAAGATGGATCTAATTTGGTTGTATATACAATATCATTTTATTTCCATTATTGTGTTGTAGATTTGAAAGGGTTGTGGAATGTATGAATCAATTATACCAACACGCCATGAGGGTAACATAATTGAATGTTTTAATACATGATGAATGTCACTAATACAATCACCTTCCAACAAATATTCTGATGGTAGTTTTATCACTCAGTTGAATAGGTTAATAGGCATGGAACCTCCAATGTGGCTAGCCATGTAGACTCCTACACATCTTGCAAATATAATAGCTCATTCAACCTAACCACTAATTAGTTAGCATGGTACTTGAGATTAATAACATGTCATTTCATCAACTAAACGTGGGAGTCATATCAAACTTTTGAGCCATCACTCCATGAATTTTCTAGATAATATTTCATATTTGGAAGAATCTTGTTTTGGTTGTGAGTTTAGAAACACATGTATCATATGTGGGATGTGATTTCTAATAAAGATCGAAACTTCTAAAACTAAATCTCCATTACATAACAATGTCTATTATAAGGTATGGTCTTTATCCTTCGAGGAATTTCATGAATATGTAGGTAGATTCAATATCAAAATTATTATTTATTGAAATGTGAAAAAAAATTTCCTAACCACCTCTGTAAATTTTCCTTTTGCATTTATTGCTAAATTTTCTCATTATGCAATGGTATGGCTTAAACAATCCTACGTGCTTTCTTTTCAAGACAGTGAGAGAAAACCTCCATTGGTGGTACTTCTCTTTAGTCAATCACGTCCATCTCTCCTCTATCTTAAAGAAGTACATCAACCTCCATTTCATATTCATTGACATATTCTACAAGTTTTATTATACTCCTCATGGTGAACTAATTTTTTTCATGAGAGAAGAGTTGATTTGTTGTGCATTGATAATGTCTTGGACCTAGCCCCAACTACATTCATTTGTTTTCACATTTTATCCTAGATTAAAAATTTAATTGACTATTTATGATTCTTATATAATATAGTCAAAAACTCCTTTCAACCTTGTGACTCTTAACTCTCAGGCTCTGATAATTTTCCTTAGCAATATTCCTAAAAGTTACAATTGTCATATCACAATATTCATGCCAACCTATTCATTCCTTATTATTATATCATCCCTCTTCACGAGTGTACTCATATAATTCATTTCTTCATTTATCACCAAAATATATAATGGTTCATAACTATTATATATATATATATATATATATATATATGAACATAATTTGGTAGAGCCCATACTTTTAGGAATTTCATGTTTTGTGCATATATGGTTCTCCTCCATAATAAATAAATAAATAAAGAAATGGATTTACATTGATTAACATAAATCCATTTTTAATGATCTAATATTCGATAAATCTCAATCTCTTTAATCAAATAGAAATATGGATTCATTCTGAAAATCTAGTCATTTCTTTAACCGTATAGTTTCCTTTATTGAATGATATGGGCATGTTTTCAACTATGCAACCAACGCATAAAAAATATTGTGTTGCAATGATTTATTATAAATATCATTTTGTGAATGTCAAATTCTCTAACATTATTATGTCTTATTTGATTTTTTTATTTCAAGTTTACTATTTTGAGATGGATTATTAAATCCCATCCACCTAGAGATATTTTGTTAGCATTTCCATCTCCAATAGGCTCACACTACATTATTTTCCACCCATTGGTGCATACAAATCATATATTCATCGTGTGTACTGAATGGTTATAGCACTTACAAAATCATAATTCATTCTCCATACGTTTCAAGGCTTGGTGTTGGTTAATTTTTCCACATGCATTTTCTTATTGAACTTTGTAAATATATTATATATGGTCACAATTTCCACTTCCAACTATAGTCTTCAAAGCTAAGTGAAATTTATATAATGATTTATCAAATTATCCTTCAACTACTATGACTCAAGATTGATCAATTCCACATGTTTTACACATGGTAAACTACAAAGGCACAATGTATGCATACAGTTCATTGGTTATGAAAATTTTATATGGTGTCTCACACATGTTCTTGGGTATATTATTTATCAATTTCACCTTTTATTTACTATGATAGATTATCTCATTAAAATACTTTATGTTGGCTCGTTCTTTTACCTTTTCATACATGAGAACATTCTTCTCCCTTTAAGTGCATTTTTCATATGATTAGTGTTTATGAACTCTTTCCATAGTAAGTACCATGATTTCTAAATGATTTACGATACTCGTAGAGTGACTTTTAAATTATATTTTCAATGTACAACATGATTTTTTTTACTAGAGGTGGGAAAAGTCGTTTAAGGAATATAAGGGGAAAAGACCAATGATATAGAGGAAATAAGAGGCTGATATTTTCCACTTATTTCAATGTTAACTCTAAAAAAAATTAGTCAATTACTTCAAATAAACTTCTATAGCTTTGTAGGACATAAATTGTATTTCATAGGGGCATCACGTACAAATATCCCACTAAACATTTTTATATCAATATCTCATGATTCTTTTAGCCAAATATTCGTCCCTAGAAATGATGGTTTCCAAGATGTCGTTTATCCCCAACAAAAATCAGCACAAGGATGGCCCACTTCCTCCTTACCATCTCCACCTCCTCCCCCATCGTCACAACAATCACATCATCACAAAGATATGGATTCTCATACATTCCCTCTCTCGCAAGATAAAATTCAGATCCCATAACTTCAAATTGAGCTAAGAAGGCCAAAAGTTGGAATATGTTAAGTTATGTTTCTGACACGGACCCCTCACTTCGTTACATACAATGGAAAACACAACCTATAAGAAAAACCACCAAAATGTAGTAAAAGGAGGAAAGTTTCTTCCCAAAGAAAATATGCATGTTGATGGTTGTTGGATGGATAATGAATGTTGTCTTATTGTGGTATTTATAGACCATTTTGAGTTCATTTTATATTTCAATATCTTTCGACACAATTTTGATGATAGCATGATTATCTTGAAATAATATTATATTTTTGGCACCTTTCATAGAATATGACAGGTTATTATGAAGCATATACTAATAAATGTGGATAAGTGGTTTTATGGCACATGTTGGTTTTTGTTATGAATTATGGCATGCATGATTTTGGTAGGTAAAAGGTTTATGCCATGGCTAATATATATATGGAAGAAGTCAACTATGAAATGGCAAATATGGGGGACACAAGGCACATATTTTTATTGTACAACATTACATATTTAGCATGACATGGTTGATGGTTCATATATGTGTTTTATGATGTAGAAAGAACGAATATGTGAATTTCTAAAATATTTTTTTATAAATTATTTTATTGTTAAGAGAACATTACAAGTCAATAAATAAGGATAAGTGGACTGTCTAGGAATGAGAGGGCCCCACCTACCAAAAACATTATAATAAGAGATAATTCTATTTTAACTCACCCCTTTACAACACTCCATTCCTAAAACATAATTAAAAATTAAAAAATAACAAATCCCTTCATAGTTAAACTTCCTAACTGTAACAAAAAGGGATGGAGTATATCAAGGGAGGAGAGGCTACACTTTGAGGAGAGGTATGCACAAACATTAAGAAGTTTTCGTTTTCCTTTAGATTTTCTTTGTATGAGTAAAATAAAGTAATTTGAAGGTGTAATTAGAATTTTTTCCAAGGACAGACAAGGGATGAAAAGAAAATTCTTCCAATTCTTCTTAATATTTATTAGGTAATATTTATTTTTCTGTAATTTAATTTGTTGATGGAAGCTTTAATTTTTATATCCAACGTTAGCAGCCTCTAATTCTATAGAAAAAGCAAGCATATCAAAATTATATCAAGATGTTAGCATATATTATTGAATTCATTTCATATTTTTGTGCTTTCATGAATGCTTGTTTCACATATTTATGCTTTCTCGAATGTTCTCATATCATTTTATCACAATTTAGACATTTATAATTAACTTTGGCCAAGAATTTTCACCAAAACATGCCAATGATATGCTCTGTAGGTTTTAAACTTGTACAAGAATTATTTGGAAACAAATTATAAATACATAAAATAAATAGTGACAAGAATATAAAGCAAATACACAAATATTTCCCTGGATCCCAAAACTGGGACTACCGGATTTATTTTTCATTATGTTCCTTTCAATGTTATTAGAAGATTTCATAAACCCCAATCCATTAAACCTGGATTAGAACATAATCATAGTTCTCTCATGAAGGGATCTACAAAACTTCATGGGAAAAAACCCTTCATGTCCAAAACCATTTGTAAAACCCATGCACGAAACCATAGGTAGGTCCATCCACCAAATATAGGGTCCAAAAATAAATTCTCGAGGCATTTCCCCGCACCCCATGTAGGGGGGCTATCGCCCCCTTGAAACCCCCTAATGGGGGTGATCGACCCCGCTAATGAGCCCCCTACTATGCTTGTAGTAACTTACAGGGTCATATGTCACCCCCCTTGTGCATGTGACTAGTCGTAAAAATAATATAACACACACCCAACATTCACCCACTTGTTGTTTTCTTTTCCACATAGGGGGTCACAAGAGAGCTTAGTCATTGGTCCAGCCCTGCAATGCCCATTATTGATCTACACAACAAAAATTTATCAGTGGTCACAGACTTCATCAATGCATCTGAAAAATTCTTCAAAGTGTCCACCTTTACCAGCAACACCTTTTCATCCTCAACCATATCCCTCATAAAGTGATACTAAACAATAATGTGCTTTGTCTTTGAATGATAAGATGTTTTATTTGCGAAGAAAATTTCACTCTGGATGTCATAGTCTATCCTTATAGCTCATTGTACTAACCTCATACTTGAACATAATCTCTGCAACCAAACTGCTTCTTTTCTTGCATGAGTGACTGCCATGTATTCAACATTTGTAGTTGAAAGTTCCACTATAGACTGTCTCTTGCTCATCCAACTAACTGTACGTCCAAATACGTTAAACACATACACGCTTTTAGATCTTCTTTGATCCATATCTCTAACCCAATCTACATCAAAAAATCCATGGATGTCCAAAACTATGTTCGATCAATATGGTCTTCCTTGGTAGCACATACCATAATCACTAGTGCCACACAAATACCTGAAAATTGCTTCACTATTGTCTAATTATCCTTCCTTGGTTTTGACATAAACCTACTCAATACTCCCACTGCATGTACAATGTTTGGTCTAGTACATACCATTGCATACATCAGGCTACCAATTGCGCTTCTCTATGGAACATAGGACATGTCCTCTTCTTCTTCTTATGTCTTGGGACATTGTTCAACATACAAATTTACACCTATAGGAATAGGAACCTTCATTGGTTTAGTATCCTACATAATAAACCTCTGAAATATTGTTCTGATATAATTCCTCTAGTTTAACAAGAACTCCCTCTTTTCTCCATCTTGTTTAATTTCCATGCCCAAAATATAGTTTGCAATACCAAATTCCTGCATGTAAAATTTGAAGGACAATTGGGTCTTCAAAACCTGGAAAATTTCTTTGCCATTTCCAATCAGAAACTTATCATCCACATACAAGAGTAGATAAATAACATGGTCACCAATTAATTTAAAAGACACACGGTGATCCGCTTTTCTTCTAGTGAAGCCAAGTCCCTGTATATATGTGTCTAATTTTGTATACCACATCTTTGGTGATTGTTTTAACCCATAGAAATACATTTATAACCTACATACCATTTCTTTCTTAACCTTCACCTTAAATCCTTTAGGCTGCTTCATGTAGATCACTTCTTACATATCCGAGTGAAGAAACCTTGTATTCACATCCATTTGTTCTACCTCGAAAGAAAAAGAAGCAATAATAGATAAAAGTAATATAATATAAGCTACCATAGCAATAAGAGAAACAATATAACCAAAATCAATTCCCAACACCTCTAAATAAACGTTTTCTACCAATAAAGCTTTGTATTATCCACCTTGCCTTCTGCATTCATATTCTTCTTAAACACCCATTTCATTCCAATGGGTTTCCTTCCAATCGGAAAATCCACCAAATCCCAAGCCTCATTTTTGTCCAAAAGTGAATTTGATCAACTATGGCCTCTTTCCAGAGTTTTCCATCCTCTGAATCTACCTCCTCCCTCATAGTTTTTGTATCATCATCAGTAATAGATAAAGAAAAATTTGAACAGAAATTAGATGGACTATACCTTTCTAGCTTCCTTCTTTCTCGAACTAATCTTCTCACATCTAGAGTTTGTGGCTCTTCTTCTTCTAATTCCTATTCTGTTGTAGAGTCTGATTCTTCCTTCTTTAGCTAAAACTCTATCTTCTCAAGTTACTTTGGTAGGACTTCATTTTTAATAACATATTTTACCTCTCTAAACACCACATATCGGTTGTACACAACCTTCCTTGTTCCTGGGTTCCAAAGCTTATAACCTTTTAAATCATCCTTATACCCAATAAAGGTGCACATTTTAGATTTACTATCCAACTTGGTTATTTTATCCTTTGGAAGATGTATGTATGCATCACAGCCAAATACCTTCAGATGTGAAAGAGAGGGTTTCTTTCCAGTCCATAGCTCATGTGGATTCTTATCCCCCAATGTTGATGAAGGTGATTTGTTGACCAACCAGCATGAAATCTCCACCGCCTCTACCCAGAATTCTTATCACAACCTAACACCATTGAGAATGCTTCTTTCCTTTTCCATCAATTTCCTTGTCATTCTTTCTGAAACTCCATTTTGCTGAGGTGTGTATGGATTACTCTTCTATCATGCTATACCACACTTTTTACAGAACTCTCCACCATTATTTTTCCTCAATGCCTTTATCTCCTTCTCTATCTCGTTTTCCACTAGAGCCTTAAATTATTTCAACATGTCAAAGACTTTAGATATTCTTGAGGAAATATATCCATGTATTCCTGGACAATTCATCTCTAAATGATACATATTACACAGAATTACCCAGTGATGGAACTGAAACAGGTCCAAACACATCATTGTGCACAAGCTCTAATATCCCTTTCACCCTCTTAGCACCTGAGGAGAAACTCACCTGATTCTGCTTCCCATATACATAATTTTAACAAAAATCAAAATCCATAGAGAAATTAGACATACCATTTACCATACCATTACCATGAAGTATTCAAATTCCCTTCTCTCCAATATTTCCAAGCCTTTGATGCCATAGAATGGTCTTTTCTCTAGAGACCACTAGATTTTCTCCTCCACTTTCAAGAACCACGGAACAATTCCACCTAACAGTACTACCCGGAAGCTTATATAGATTTCCAATCCGAACTCCCTGTACAATACCAGTGCTCCTCAAACCATCTTGTAGATATCTTTCTCAAACAATATTTTTACACCTGCTCATCCATCTTGGTTACAGAAATCAGATTCCTTGCTAACGCAAGAATATGTAGAACACCCAGAAGTGTTCTAATCCTTCCTCTTTTCAACTTTAGTTTTAATTTTCCACGTCTGATGATTCTAGCCTTCCTATCATCCTTGAATAAGATATCACTTCTATCATATTTCTCATACTCGCAGAAAAACTCCCTATAGGGAGTGAAGTGAAAGGATGCACCTCATTCAATCAATCGTGCCTCATGAACTACGTGTGTACTTGAAGAAGAAACCAAGTGCACATCCCCACAATCATCTGAGGTAGTTTTCACCTCTGTAGAATGAGCATCATTATATCCCTTTCATTTCTCACAAGCTTTAGATCTACAGTCATTTTTGCAGTTCCCTTCCTTTCCCCATTTCCAACATACCTTTACAGGTTTTTCCTAGAGATTTAGATCTCCATCTAGGTTGAGATCTCCCACTCAAGGACTTTTTTTTCCTGTTAAGGGATTGTCCTTGTATAGTCAAGACATCTCCAACAAGGATGGCACTCTTTCATCAAACTTCAACGTATTTGTATTGCTACCTATTGCAACAACTAGACTATCCCACAAATCTAGTAGAGAGGACAAAACATCGATGCACTTATTTTCATATAAAATTTTAATATCAACATATAACAATTGTGTTACCACATTATTAAATGTGTTCAGATGATCTGTCACCAAGTCTCCATCCCTGATCCTCGTGTTACACATTTTTTTTGTAGGAACAATTTTCTCACCAGAGACTTAGATTGGTACAAAATCCCTAACTTTTCCCACAAATCCTTCATTGTAGCTTCCCCTGATACCATCAACAATATTGAATCTGAGATACACAACCATAATGTTCTCTTTGCTTTTTGATCCAACTTCTCCCAGTCTTCAGCTGCATTGTCATTAGTTTAGTACCTGGATCTACCACAATCCACTTATTTCTATCCACTAACAGATGCTCCATATAATTTTTTGAAAAATCAAAACATTGACCATTAAATTTATCGACCTCTATCTTTCGACTGCTCACCATCTTCTTTCACCGCAAGAATCAATCCCGTAGATATCCCGTGACTGAATAGGGTCTACCACAAGCTCAAGCAAAATGCCTCAGTAACAAAGGTGTCCCCATGAAGGACAAATAACTCTAATACCAAATGTGGGTTTTAACCTTGTACAAAAATTATTTGTAGATGAATTCTAAAAACCAAAAATAAATAGTGATGAGAATGTAAAACAAATACATGGATATTTCCCCTGGATCCTAAAATCGAGACTACCATATTGATTTTTCATTATGTCCCTTTAAATGTTACAGTACCTATATATACATGTTGAAGAATTCATAAACCTCAATCCATTATCCCCGGATTAGAGCATAATTGTAGTTCCCTTAACCATATCTACGAAATACCATGGGTAGAAAACCATCATGCCCAAAATCATGTGTAAAACCCATACAGAAAACCATAGGTAGGTCCTCCCACCTAATATAGGGTCCAAAAAAAAATTTCTCGGGGTGTTTCCCCCAACCCCTTGAAGTGGTGCTACCGCCCCCCAACAAGGGGTGCTGCACCCCCACTTTCACCTCTTACTGTCCTTGGCGTGACGAACAGGGGGTGTTGTCACACCCCCTGCACATGTAACTAGTCGTGGAAAGAATTATAACACACATCCAACATGTTATACTCAAACATTTCAATATAAATAGTCAATTTCACACTTCAATCTTTGCACATACTTCCATGGATCTCACATATTCATATGAGTTATTTTTCTCTAAATATTTCATTAATATTTTTTATTAATTTACAACATAATATCTACAATGTTTGTGGGGCCTTATGGCTTATGAAGAACTAATTAATGTGTTGTTCAATAAATTTTTATTGTATTTCATATTATTGATATATTATACACAATGTACTCGTTGTGTAGTATTATATTTGTGTTTGTTAATCCATTAATATTATATTTTCATTTAAATTTTGTCTTATATAAACCTATAAATCACATTACCCATATTGTAAATATATTTGTAAATTCCTGAATCCACTCACTATTATTCTGTGACGTTAAGCAATCAGGATTAATCCCACTATCTCACTTTCTCGATGAGATTAAATGGGTTCATTAGAGAAAAAATAAAAAGTGTATATCAATCAACATTCTTTTGGTGACCATATTGGAGAATTACAATTGATAATCCTGGTTTCTTGAGTTTTTGTTAAATATATGAACATCCAATTTACAAGACAACACAATCTTGATAATCAAATTGGCAATGAAAGGGACATTGATCACTCTCTATTCTAGTTCATTATTGATAACACTAATATTATCAAACAAATTCAATGTAATTGAGCTATCATAGCTACATATATTGAATTACAAGACAAAAATGAAGTCTTACAAAGACAACTCTATGAATGTGAATGTCAACACGTTGCCTTCCCTTGATTGTCTTATGACCAGTGAGACCCTATCCTCTAAAAGGGAATCTGGAGAGAGCCCTAGATATGATCCCATTGGTCAAATTGAAATATGAATGTTAATTCTTGAGTTTGATGCTTCTCGCCTTTTTATTTAAATTTTAGCTAGTTTCCTACGACTACATCTCCCATGAAAAGAGTTATGTCTAGGACTAAATATGGGACTCAATAATCTCCCCCATCTGGTTCTTCTTTGATGCAACCAGGTTCATCTTCCTAACTGATGATTTTTATTGCATCTATATATTCATCATTCACTCCTATTCAATCAAGATCAAATCCTACCAAGATAAATTCATAATTATGTAAGTTTTTAGTTCAAACAAGATACGAGTGATAGTACCTCATGTACTTAATTACCATTTAATTTAGCATCTTCCAATGCACCACTCAAAAAATTTCAAATATCACTTACCTAATTTCTCCATTGATGGAAAAATTGTTGCAAATATAATTTTAGTTGCTTTCTCAAATATCTGCCACAACATAGGGTCAAACGATATTCATACTTCCATACACTTATTTATTTCTTTTCTTCAAGGAAAGGATGGTGCAAACCTTTTTCATCCTCCCCCTAACAATTTTTCAACCTAGGAGGAACTTTTCTATTGGTTTGATTTCATGTACAGATATCCCAAGATTCTAATTGACCTTTTTCGAGATTATAATAATGTCTCCTTTCACAAAGGAGAAACAACTAAATCTTTTAATTTATGTTTTACCAAATTATTAAATCAGATATCTGAAAGCATTCAGCGTCATAACTATGCAGTGATGACGCACAACTCTAGTGCATTACCCCCTTCCTATCATCGACATTTACAAGAAAAGGATTCCAATATCTCAGAATCCACCCTGTAAGTCCACATAGAGTATGACAAACAATTATGACAAACTAGCCTCCATCTGGAGGATAATAGAAACTAATTTGACATATCTTTAATAATCAAACTCATACAATGCATGATTAATAGCATGATTTATTTCAAAATGGAAAACTCTGTTCAATTACATCCTTAGGCCTCTTCATTATCTCAAATTCATGCTCTACAGTAGACTTATTGGTCTGATCCTATCTTCTCTCATCTATGGTGTAAGTCCTATGAAGAATGCCATATTGAAAAAACCTGTAAAGGAAATGAAAGTGCAAGAGAATGAATTTTGGGAAAGAGGACTAATTCCATTATAGAAACCCTTTAATAGATTCAAAACAATAAAGTATTTTTAGTAGAAACAAAAAATTACTTTATGGTGTGCAATGCAAAGAATCAACTCGTCAAGATACCTAAAATACAAAAAGTTGCAAATCCCTAATTTTCTTGTCCATCTCTAAATACCTCATTCACTTCCAAAACAATATATTCTTTTTCCTCCTCTTCTTCCATGTTGCCTAAAATCATCATTCTCGAACAAATGACTAGTGTTAAATCCAATTCCTCCTTGGTCAGTATCACATCTATTCCTAAAAAACACAAACAACATAAAACTTTCCTTGAAGGGAAAATTGTGGAACTGGTGAATTCTTTAGAAATGAAATAAGGAGAGGAACCTTCTTAAGAAAATATTTACACAATACATAATCTACAACATTCTTTGAAAACTCTCCCTTTCTATGTTTCCATGAAGATAGATGATAAGATAGCACATTGTTATCTAGTAAATGTGGGCTCAGGTCCAAACGTGATGCACAAGGTTATAATCAAATATTTGGGTTCACAATGTTCACAAGGCACCCCTCAAAAAGCTCATGCATTCAATAATTCTTTACAAGAGACCATCGATGAGATCAATTATCTCACCCTTGTTATTTGTGCTCATTCAGAGATTAGAACCACCTAGAATTTCCATGTTATGGAGATTATAATTAGAAATTTTTCAATAATTTTTTGTAGGGACTCGCATACTAAAATTGGTGATTACATATCATTCAATGGAACTCACGTGGTGTTGACCAAGAACACCATAGTATGTATGGGAAGGTTGGATCATGCCATATATTTAAGGCTTTCCATAGCCTCATGTCAATTAAGTTGAATACAATAAGGGTATATATTCCCTCTTTATAGAGGAAGACATGCCACCTCTCCTTGAAGTTCATTATAATGATAAAATTTTATATTTACACTTGGATGGTGCCTCTTCTAGTGAGGGAAATGGTGTATGTGTTTTATTATATTATCTTATTATTAGAATGCATTAATACACATTCATGCTAGATTTTGATTGCACAAATAACATTGTTGAATTTGAAGCTCTCCTTTTGGGGATTGAGATATCACTTTCTATGGGATGTAAGTTTGTTATTGATTTGGGTGATTGAGATCTAGTTAATAAGTTGGTTAAAAATGTATATTCTCCTTCTAATAGGTTAATGAAGTAGTATAGTCAAGAAAATTGGAAAAATATCTACAAACGTTTAGCATTTAGCCTCACTCATGTTGGTAGGGAACTTAAAACTTTTTCAAAAATGTATGACTATACTATACAATCTCTTTATATGCATCATCTCCCAAATAATGATGATGAATAGAAAATATGTTCTGACGATGAAGGAATTTGTGATTTCATTCAGAATCAACCATTTAACAAGAAGGAAATAATATCAATAAGAGATGACAATTGCCAAAGCGGTCGCTCCCCCCTCAAAAGCTCCCTTTCCTTGAGTGATGTGTCTAAAATAAAAGTGGAACATAAGGAAGAGGAAAATTTAATATTGGAGAAACAATCGCAATCAACATCAGGAAATCGAGAGATTATAAGATACTACAAATTGGGGCCCAATGAATTGAAGAAGACAAATATAGGCATATAATACATTTAAAAAAAATACATGTATTTCCCTGTTCCTATAAGGACATTCGAGCTTTCAACCTAGGTTTCATACAAGATTCAATTCCTATTAAAGATGATGCAAAGATGGTCAGAAAAAGGTAGATACCTATTAATTCATCCCTAGAAACCACTATTAGAAAAGAGTTGGAGAAATTGGTAAATTCCCAAATCATTTTCCTAGTCAAGTGTTTGGAATGGGTGGCCAATTTGGCCAAGGTTCTAAAAATGAATGGTGATATACAATTGTGCACCAATTATTATGGATTGAACAAATTATGAATGAAATATAATTCTCCCTTACCAAAAATGGACTAGAGCATCTAACAAGTGGATGGATCATATATGTCCCTTTTGGGTGGCTTTTAAAGTTACAACAAAATTTTCCTAAAGAAAGTGGACAAATATAAAACCATGTTCATGATTATATGGGGCACATTTTCTTATGAACGAATTCCATTTAACTTGATTAATGTGGGCACCACGTTTTAGAGGGATATGAGGATAGCATTCAATAAACTCATTTGGAATATGAGGATAGTGTTCAATAAACTCATACATAGACATTTGATGATGTGAATTTTTACTCAAAGAATCATAAAAGTCATTTTGAACACCTAAGGGAAGGTTTTCTAAGGTGTCAAAAGTTTGGCATCTCGCTTAAGCATAATAAATCCATGTTTGGAGTGACCATAAGGAAACTCCTAGGGCATATTATGTATGAGCCTGTGGCATTATTAACCCAATCTAATATAGAAAATAAAATCCAATCATTTATGGGGAAAATTAGTTTTGTTCACACTTTCATTAATGACTTTGTCAAAATTGTTGAACCCGTTCATAATATTTTGAAATAGGGAAGATAATTACATTAGGATAATGTTTCCCAGATGGGTTTCCTTAGAATAAAGCAATCCATTACATCCTCACCAACTCTTGCAAAAGTAAACTTTACCAAAGATTTTGTAAATCACACAAACGCTAACGACGAAGCCATGTTAGGCATCCTAATTTAGAAAATTGATCAAGGTGGTGAAAAACCTAGTGCTTTAAGGAGAAAAAGTATTTATAATGATTAATTTAAATATCCACTTATGGAATATAATGCTTACACTCTAGTAAAGGAAATCAAAAATTTTAAGCACTATAAATTAGGAAAGCATACAGTGGTAAGTGTCATGTTGGCTACTATTAAGTTTATGCTTTTGTAGACACTTATTTCTGTGAAAAATTCTCATTGGCCTTCTAAAACCTAAGACCATGACCAATATATCATTACATCAAAAAATATTAATGGACATGAACTTGCACTTCACTAGGCTTAACATCCCAAACAAAGCGAACCTAAAAAATGGTGATCAATCTTCGTCTATACTTTTTCTAATCAATGTATAAAAAATTGATGTAATTGATCACCCCCGGTACATTGAGGAATTGATTTACTATCTACGAAATTATAGTTTTCCTTAATAACTTGACAAAGTGAAACATAGATGACTATGATTAGAGCCTTCTAAATACTTGATTTTAACACTAGGTTGTATCATAGATCCTTTTATGGAATGTTACTTCATTGCTATGATTACGAAACAACATATATAATATTGGTAGTTTCACATGGATCCACCTACGATGGTATGCACATCCCACAAAATTTTAGGATCTAGTTTCCACTTGCCATAAATTTTCACATATTATTATAAATATTTCGAAAGATGAAATAATTGTTAAAGAGTACTTGGAAAGGAAAAATTACATTATCTAGCTTTACAAGCACTCATTCCTTGTTTTATATTTTCTATGTGGGGACTTGATTTTATCAATCCAATTAATCCTTCATCCTCAACAGGGCATATCTTAATTTTTACGACCATTTATAATTTCACAAATGGGTGGAGGTGAAACCCTTAAAGAATGCCTAATATGATCAAGAAATTGAATTTATAGAAAGTAATTATTTTTTAGGATAATGATTTCCCTAAGTATTAATCATTGATAGTGATCCACTTCACATTTCAACAATATTTACTAAATTTTGCAATAAATATTAAATTTGACATTCAAATTCCTCTACTTATTACCCCTAAGGTAATGTGAAGGATGAAAAAGCTAATAAACATATTATTTGAATATTAGAAAATATTATCAATGAGAAATCCTGAAACTAGAAAAGTATAAAAGTATTTTAAAAAATGCCCTCTGGGTGTATTATACCACCATCGAATCTAGTACTCATGCTTCACCCTTTCAACTAGATTATGTCCAATAGGTAGTGATGTCTATTGAACTGGAACTTACCTCATTAGAGTTGGTCTTCCAATATTAAATTTTGAATTCCATTTATGTGCCACAAATAGTTATTGTGTTTTTAGCACTTGATCAAGAACAGCACAATCACTCACTTGACAATCTAAAAAGAAGAATTAAAATAGTCAAGAAATACTTTGATAAAAAATCCAAGGATATCAATTGTTTAGTTAAAAAATGTGCTTCTTTGGGATTCTGCACATGCTGACAAGGGGGAGCATCATAGACTTAAAAATGTTTGAATTGGAACATTTATCGTAGTTTTTGTTGTTGGATCTAACTCCTACTTTTTCAAAGAATAAAATGGTCAATTGTTCTCGTACACCACTAATAGCTCGCATATGAAGCCATACGTGGAGGAAAATAAATCATAAAATTACAACAATCTCACTCATACTCATAAATATTCTTTCTTTCATGCTTTCTTCTTGAATCTCAATATTTTTTATGTTTTATTTTCTTCTTTTATTGTTATTTAGTTTTGACATTCCCATTTTAGTTTATTGCATTTTCTCTCTAGTTTTCCATCTTACTCTCCTTACATTGGAATTCATTTCCTTTGGATTTTTTTGTGTCTTGACACAAGTAATGTAGAATGAATATTTATAATGAAACAAAAAAATCCTTTAGTAATTTAACTTATTAGGATCTATATTTCTCTATAAAAAAATTGTAATAAATTTTTTATCCGCAATTAGATAAACCATTAGATAAACCATTAATAAATGAGGAAAGGGATCCATTCTTCTATAATAGAGAGGAAATGCAAGGCGTTGATAAAAATTATCACTTTCCTACACCTAAAACACCTCATATTTTTCTTGTTCATCTCACCTCTTGGGCCGTATGCTTCCTACCCATTTGACAACTTGTTGCATGCTTGCTTGCAAAGGTAGAAATTCTGAATTTCTATTTTTCCTCATGAAACCACCTTATGGAGTCACCAATGTTTACACACTTCTTCAAAAAAAATAACCAATACATTGTTTTTGTTAATTAATTCTCTCATTAAATGAATGAACGAAAAAAAATATAGAGCTGAAAGAAAATTTTAAAACTAATGATTTGGGGCCTACCTTCTTTGATGACATAAGGAGGATATTTGTATACAAAATAGTCTTACATGAATATCTATCTGATTTCTAGGCTACACCAAACTCTATTTTCATTCCACATACCATAAATGTTTCAAGTCTTTAATGTAAATTTTAACCAAGGATACTATATTGAATATTTTCTGATGTAAATATGTTGGTACACCTTAGTATGTCTGTGAAAACACTTATTGTGCTTATAATTTTAATGGTTTCAATCAAATAAAGTGTATTTAATATCTTTGGTTCTAAGAAATAAAAAATAGGGTTATGATTCTAAGATTATATCCATATATCTTCATCGAAAAAGTTATTATATAAGAAATATTTTGGATATGAAAAAAACCCATTCTTCAACGTGTACTCAAATGCACATTGTATTGTGTGGTGAGGGTATGGTTTTTAATTCAACTTACACTTATACTAATTTTTACAAGAGTCACCTTGCATATGTAAGCATGTATTATTTATTTTCCATATATATTTCTTTTTAGGATCGTAATAGATTGACACATGCCTTCATGCTAAAAGTATTGTATATAGGATATCATTTTAATTTCATTTGTGTGTGGTATATGTTAAAGAGCTATGAAATGTATGAATTGATTACAACAAATCACCATCATGGTAACAGAAATGGATTTTTTAATAAATTATGAATATGGCGCATATATTGACCTTACAACTAATATTATGATGATGGTTTTGGCACTTATTTGCAGAGGTTTAAAGGAATGGAGCCTCCAATGTGGCTAGCCACATATACTCATGCATGTCTTGCAAACACAATACATCTTTCAACATCGACACTGGTTAGTTAGCATGGTACTTAGTATTCATAAAATTTCCTTTTCTCAACTGAATGCAAAAGTATTGCTCTGAGTTTTGAGCCATCACTTCACAAATGTTTTGGATACTCTTTGGCATTTGGCATAAAATTATTAGTTGTGAGTTGAGAAACACCTATATCATCTATGTGAAGGAATTTCCAAGAAGTGGGAGCTCTAGAAATTATACAAACTAAATCTTCATTGCATAAAAGTGTCTACAATAAGGCCTGGTGTTTATTCTTCGATGAAACTAAGAAATGTGTAGGTAGAGTCACTATGAGAATTATTATTTATTGAAATTAGAAAGAGTTCTTCGTGATCCCCTCTATAAAATTCCTTTTTCTCTTTATTTTTAAATTTTCTCGATACACAATGATATGTCTTAAATAGTCATGTGTGTCTCCTCTACAAAATAATGAGCCAAACCCTACATCAACCATACTTTGCTTTAGTCAAGCCCCTCTATTTTGTCTTTGTCCTAAAAAAGTATGATAGTATCCATCTAGTACTCATTGAGATAGTCTACAAGTTTTAGTATACCCAACATGGTGAACCAAATTTTTTTGTTGATAAAATAACTCATTTGATGTATGTCAATTGAGTCCTGGACCTAGCCACACCTACACTCCTTTGGTATAACCTTTCCTCTTAGCCTAAAGATGTCAATTGAATAATTTTGATTCTCATATAATATATTTAGAGAATCCTTTTTCCCTTGTGACTCTTAAATCTTGAGCTCTTATAATTGTTCTGAGAAAGATTCCTAAAAGTTACAATTTCCAGGTCATAATATCAGAGCCCTCCTATTCATTCTTTACTTATTTTTATATTTTCTCTCTTCAAGGATGTACTCATGTTGTGCATTGCCTCATTTATCTCTGCAATATAAATTTGGTAGGAACTATCATATATAAGTGTTATATATTAATATAAACAGGTAGAGCCCACACTCTTGATACATTCAGGTTTCAGGGATATATGGTGATTCCGTGTCAGAAAAAAAAGTTGATTTACATTGATTAACCTCATATCTCATATTTGGTAAAGCTCAATCTCTTTAATAAAAGAAAAAAGTGCATTCATTATGAAAATACAACCATTTATTTAACCTTGAATGACATTTATTGTGTGATATGGGAATGTTTTTAATTTTCTGGCAACCACATCACAAATATCATGTTTCAATGATCAATGCTAACTATCAATTTTTGACTACCAAGTTTTCTAAAATTATCATGTCTTATACTAATTGTTCAACTTTCAGTTTTATCATTTTGAGATGGTATATCCATCATTTTTACTCAATGGTTACAATGCTCAAAAAACCATATGGCATTCCTCATAGGCTTTGTGGCCTAATGTTGGATAATTTTCACACATGGATTTTCTTATTGAACTTTCTAAATATATTATATAGTGCCATCACTTTTGGCACCAACTATATCCTTCGAAACTGCATGAATTTAATAGAATGCTCTATTTAATTCTCTTTCAATTCATATGACTCCACATTGACCAATTCCATGCATTTTACACTTAGTCAGCTATAAACAAAATGTTTATGCATACAACTCACTAGCTATGAAGATTTTATTTGAAGTCTTACACATATGTGTGGGTATATTATTTATCAATTTGGTTTATTTATTTAATTTCATACCTTACTTCATTCAAACACTTTATGATGGCTCTCTATTTACCCTTTACATACTTGAGTGTATTCCCATCTCCCTTTAATTACTATTTTCCTAAAATTAGTGTTTGTGAATTCTTGACATAATAAATAACATGATCTTCAGATTGTTTACATTGCTTATAGAGCAATAATCACATTATATTTGCAATGCACAACATGAGCCTTTTTAGTAGAGATAGGCGCAAATAGGGAAGTAATAAGAAAGGAAGAGACCCATGGAATAGAGAAAATAAGAGGTTGATATTTTCCATTCGTTATGATTTGGTTAGTTGGTTCAAACAAAATTCTCTAACTTTTCAAGACACCAAGTCCATCTCAAACTTCCCCCCACAAATCATCCACCAAACATTGTTATTTGAGTATATCCTCATGTTTCTAGCCAAATTTTCATCCCTAACAATAAGGGTTAGTAAGATGTTGTTTATCACCAACAACAACCTATGCAAGGATGGCCGATTGTGTCCAAAGTATCTCAACATGATCCCCCATTGGCATAACAATCACATCATCCACAATCTATGGCTTCCTTTAATCACCCTCTACTACAAGAAAAAGTTCAGATCCCCTAGCCTAAAATGAGCCAAGGAAACCATAAGATAGATGTTACTAAATCTTATTCCTCCCATATTTCCTCTCACTTTGTTACTTCCCATGCACATTAGGATCAACAAGAAAAAGCACCAGAACGTAGTAAAAAGAGAAAAAAATTATTCCAAGAGAAAATAATCGATAATACATGTCTTTTTTGTGATGTTTATACACAATTTTTAGTTTGGTTTACATTTCATGATATTTTCATGACCATGAGAACATTGTATTTTTTTTTCCCTGACACATTTTATAGTATCTTTCTACAAAATTTTGATGATGGTATATCTGTTTTGAAATAATAATATATTTTGGGAATTTCCCGTGAAATATGACATGTTATTTTTTAAACATATAATGATATATGTGGTTGAGTGATTATAAGAAACATACTAATTTTGATTATGGATTATGCCATGCATGATTTTAGGAGGAATAGGGTTATAACCTGATTTTTTTTATATGGTGGAAGCCTATGATGCATGTATTTAGATGACAAAGATGAGGGATACGAGGATTTAGAATTACATATTTAGTAGGAAATTGTTCATGGTTCACATATGTGTTTTATGATATAGTAAGAATATTTTATTCTGGATTATTTTATTATTAACATGACATTATAGGTCAGGAAATAAATATAAGTGGATAATTTAAGAATGAGGGGGCCCCAGCTACCACAAACATTATAAAAAAACATGATTCTAATTTAACTCACCCTTTATAAGAATCCATTCACAAAAGATAAATGATAGATAATTATAAATAAATAAGAAATAAGAAACCCCTATATCAGTTAAACTGCCTAACAACAAAAAAGACATAAAGAAAGGTATGGAATCTGTGAACGTAGGAGAGCATGCATTGTGAGGAAAGGTATGCACCAACACTAATAGGTTGTCATTTTCTTTTCAATGTTCTTTATGTGAGTTAAAGAAGTGAACCTATAGGTGGTGTTAGACTTCCTTCCAAGAAGAGACAAGGGATAAAAAGCTAATCCTTTTAACACTTATGCAACCTTTTCAACTAATATTTATTTTTCTCCAATTTAATTATTGATACAAGTTTTGGTTTATTATATTTGGTGTTAATAACCTCTAGTTTTCTAGAGAAAATGATAAAATCTAAATTATGTCATGTTGGTAAAAGGTATTATTAAAGTTTCATAACACTTGTATGATTTCCTAAATGTTTGCATATGATTATGTAATATCGTAGACATTGAGAATTATCTTTGGCCAAGAATTTCTACAAAAATGTGTCAATCAAATTGCTGTATTCACACATTTCAATATATATCAAACAATTTTTGCTTCATATCTTTTTGTGTACCTCCCTATAATTTGGTTATTCAAATTAGTTATTTGTATTTGAATATTTCATTAAATTTTTTGTTAATTTACAACAAATATCTATCGTATTTGTGGGCTCATGTGCCTTCCAAACACTGAGTAGTGTTTTGTTCAATAAAGTTTTATTTTATTTCAGATTGTTTGTATATTGTACATTTTATATAATATTTTATTTTCTACATGTTGAACCATTGATATTTTTTTCTATTCAAATTTAGTATTGTATACAATTATAATTGGACTACCCATATTGTAAATACACTTCTAAATGTGTGAATCCCCCCACTACTTTTCTCAAGAATAAAGCAATCAAGCTTAGTCCCCCTATATCACTTGCTTGGTTAGATTCTAGGGTTGATAAGAGAAAACATAGAAAATTCTCTCGGTCAACATTCTTTTAGTAACCATAATGGGGAATTACAATTGCTAATACATAGTTTCTTAAGTCGGTGTTAAATCCATCACCATCCAACCTACAAGACAACCCACTCTTGAGAATTAAATTGGCAATCAAAGAGAAATTTCTCACTCTTTATTCAGGCTCATTATTGATAAATTTCATACTATTTAAGAACTTAAATCTAATTCGATTGTCATATCTCAAGATATTAAATTACAAAATCAAAGAAAAGTATTGGAAAGACAAGTTCATGAATGTGAGTGAGAACATGATACTCCCCTTGATTTTCTTATGACTGGTGAGTCTCAATCCTCTAGAAGGATATGAGGAGAAGGCCCTAAATATCCTCGCATTGGTCAAATTCAAAGATGAATATTAGTACTTGAGGTTGAGGCTTGTCGTTTTTCTCCAACTTTTAACTACATCCTCTAGGAATACATATCCCATGAAAAGAGTCATGTGTAAGATTCAATCTAGGACTCAACAATCCACTACTACTTCTTCTTATTTGATGGTGTCTAGATCATCATCCTTACCTATGATATCTATTGGCTTTCTATACTAATCATTCTCTCTTGTTCAATCGAGAACAAATAATGCCAAGGTAATTCATGAGTATGGACTTTTTTTATTTTAAAGAAGATGAAAATGAAACTCCTTAGCATTTTCAATCACCATTAAATTTAGAACCTAAAAATTCTCCTCTCCCAAAATCAAAGATAACATACCTATGTTCTTTGTTGATGGCACAATCACTATAAATGAACATTTAGTTTCTTTCTCTAATGCCCGCCACAATATAGGGGAAAATGATAATCATACCTACATGAGCTTATTTATTAATTATTTTGAAGGAAAAGGTACTATAGACTTTTTTGAACTCCCCCATAAATATTTTTTACCTAGGAGGAACTTTTCTATTTATTAAATTCCACATATGGACATCCCATGAGTCATATTGACCTTGTACAGCATTATACTAATGTATATTTTCCCAAATGAGAAACGATCGAATAATTTAATATAATTTTTACCAAAATATTCAATCAGATCCATAAAATCATTCGACCTCATGACCAAACAATAATGATGCACTATTATACTACATTACCCCCTCCGTATTGTTGGTCGTTACAAGATAAATATGCCAATAGTCTAGAATATTTCATTTAAACATGCTTGCAGTATGTGGAATAACTCCATTGAATTGGACTTACCATAGAGGATAACAAAAATCAAGCTAACGTGTTATCAATCATCCAAATCATGCAAGACTTGAGTAATGGGATGAAATATTTTGAAAGGAAAATATCTACTAACTCCCATTTTGAGGCCTCTTCGTCAACTCATTTTCATGCCCCACAACAAAATTATTAGTCTAATCTCCTCTTCTCTCGTCCTCAGTGCAACTTCCCTAACGAATACCACGGTGAAAAACCTTTCGTGCTAAGAAAATTGCAAGAAGATATATCTTTAGAAAGAGGACTAATCCCACCATAAAAACCCTTGACTGTGATGAAAGCGATGATCTCCTAGAAGTAGAAAAAGTAAATTATTTTAGGACATGCAATGGGAAGAATAAATTGTTCAAGCAGCCCAAACGCCAAAGGTTTGTATATCTCGATGGTGCAGTAGTGATGGCCCCAATGTTGTAGCAATAATGATGATCTCAAAAATGATGAAGAAGAGGATTGGTGTCTTTGTCTTGGAGTGGCAAAATAGGTCAAGGGTTATGGTCTTTCTATTTGTGAATTGGAATCTCTATAAGAAGAATTTTTTGCAGGTTTTCCTCTCAAAAAGTGAGAGGTTTTGGCCCTGGAAGAAAGCTAACATAGTGTGTTCTTGTCTCTTTATTTTGGTAACTATTTGATGAACTAAGAAGACACACTCTAATAATAATAAGCGAAGATTGTGCTCATAAGAAAAGTTAAAAATACCTCACAAATAGTTATGATGGCAAGAAGAATCTTATTAACCTAATTTTCCCTAGATTCTTCAACAAGTTCAACATTTCCAATAACAATTCTAGAATTAATTTTAATGCCTCCTTTCTTGATATGGTAGTTATTACTGAATAGCAAAGGCAATTGAATGTTTCCTTGAAGGGAAAATTTTTTCATTGATGAATGAATAGGTTTATAGGGTACATAATTGATGCATTTATTTTTAAAAACTCCTTTCCTATGTTTCCATAAAGGTATAAAATATTATAGAACATTCTTTTCAAGTTGATGGGTGCGCGGGGCCAAATGTTATGCCCAAGATTATAATGGAAGAATTTGGTTTACAATGTTCAAAGGACACCCCTAGAAAATTTCTTGTATTGAATAATTATTTACAAGATACTGTCAACGACACTAAAGATCTCACCCTTGTTATTTATTCTCATCCAAAGATTATGACCACCTGCAATGTGCAAGACGTGGATATGCTAGTTAGAAATTATTACATCATTTTAGGTAGGGACTTGCATATTGGTACTAGTGGTCATATCTCATTGGATTTAACTCACATGAACATGCCCAAGAATGGAAAAAACATCATAGTATATAGGGAAGGTCATATCACACCTTATATTGAACGTTTACCATAGCCTCATGTCAATTATGTTGAAGAGGATATAAGTGTATATTCTCTCTTTATAAAGGAATACATGCCACCTCTCCCTAAATCTCATTATAATGATAAAATTTCAAAATTACAATTTGATGTTGCCTTTTCTAGTGTTGTACCACATTCTCCTCTTGGAAAAATTTATTAGTATGTATTCAAGCTAGAATTTGATTACACAATTAACATTGTTGAATTTGAAGCTCTCCTTTTGGGAATTGATCAGGCAATTTCAATGGTATGTAAGTGTCTTACTACTTTTGGTGATTTAGAGCAAGTTATCAATATTGCCAAAAGGATGTATCCTCATTCTGATTGGTTAATTAAGTGGCATACATAGGTGTCTTGGGAAAATATTTATGAAGTTTTAGCATTTAACTTCACTCATATTCAGAGGGAACTTAAGGCATTTGCATATCACTTGGTTGTGTGTAAAGCTCGTCCTTCCTTCCATAAACTACCATAATGTTTTGGTTGTACTTTAAAATCTCTTTATAGGAATCACATCCCAAATAATATGGAGGAATAGAAAATGTTTTTCGATAATGAAATAAATTTTGCTCTCATTTAGAATTGTCCATTAAATGAGAAGGAAATAATACCAATGAGAATAAAAATTACCAATGCAAGCTCTCCCCTCTTGAAATATCTTTTTCACCATGCGATGTTTCAATATATAAGGGGGGAAATAAGGAGAAACAATATTACTCAACATTGGAACCCCCAAAGATCCTAAAATTCTACAAATTGAGGCCCAATGCACCAAATAATAAAAATAAATGCTTATACTCCGTTTCAAAGAATTTTCAAACGTCTTTTCTTTGTCCTATAATGACCTTCATGGTTTCAACCTGGGTTTCATACAACATTCATTTCCAATGAAAGAAGATGCAAAATTGTTCAAGAAAAGGAAGTGTCATGTTAATTCACCCTTAGATGCTTGTGAGTTTATTATTGTTGGCAAAGTTAATTTCTTAATCAAAATAATTTAACCATTAAACATTAATCTATCAACCAGTGATTTGTCCTTTTCTCCAATGTATTATGTAAAATCTATTCAAGAGAACTACCACCCACTAATGTTTTTACTAAAAAGAACTAACTTTTTTTATACCTTAATAAATCAATTTTATATAATGACGGAAAACAAAAGTTGATGTAAAGGTGGATTTTATATTTAATGGAATCAAGATATTTTATTTGCAAAATCATATTTAAACGAGGAGCTAACTTCTAAGAAAGAAAATTAGCATCAAAGGAATACTCAATCCTAAGCTTTAACTACTCATATGTTCACAAAATAAATCAACATCTATTTAAATAATAGCCATGCTTCAACAATAGAAACTAAAGGAACAATAATGAAAATAATGAAAAAGCAAAAAAAACCATTTAATGAAGGAATTGGTAAATGGAATGCTTCAAGAAAAGTAAATGAGGAAACAACAAAGGAATTTTGTAAGAAGTAATAAGAAAGCATAATGAAACAACATAAATATAACTAATCTACTAATAATTACATGACAATGCCTCAAAAGAGAGGCAGGCCCAGCCACTAGGAATTGGTCTGTCTAAAAAAGACTCAGATCAGATCTTCATGAATTCAACTAATTATGTATTTCATTATGAAATTTCAAAAATAGTTACAATCAAAGATGTATTTATTTACTTTCTTAAAATCAATAACACTCCACCATTCATCTCTACTCTTTTGCTTCATTTAAATACACAAAGAAGAAGGAATAATTACAACTAAACTAAAAAAAATGATTTCCCATTACAATATTAGGTTGATTATAGAATATCAATAAACAAGATAAGATATGGAATATCTCTCCATCATTATTTAGTGGAAATAGATTGAATATGTTATTGCAATTTAGAGAATTTGGAGAATGGCCACAACAACAAATCTGAGAAAATATCCTTTTGGGAACCTCCCATATCTCTCAAACCATGGAAAATTTTAGAAAGCTACACAACAAGAAACAAAATTGGTACACTCTGTATAATAACCATGTCTTGGATTTTTGAGATTTGTCTTTGTTTTCCCATAAAATTCAATGAAAAATGATATTTTCTTATACCAACGAATCTCTGACTTAGAATATTTGATTATGAGTTGGATCTTATATTTTTTATCTAGAAGATATATTGGAGGCTTAAAACCATTTGGAAGAATAAGAAATTCAGGAAGTTTCTCAAGCTTTCGCAAAGATCATCTTCTCTTGGGAGTTTTTCTAATTTTTTAGGTTATTCTTCCTCTAGTAGAGTCGTTCTCAATTAAATATTTGTGCTTCATTCATGGATCAACACATTGCTCTTTTAGAAGCTGGATCTAGGTCTTCCCCAATGAACAAAAACGTTGTTTCATATTTTCTATGTCAACCGGGTTGTAGTAATATTTCAGGAATTGATGATGGATGAAAAGGTGCTAAGTATTCCATGGCTCCACTTATTTTACCTCCTCTCTCCTTTGTTCATTCTAAGACAAACAGATTTCTCTGGCATGGTTGTCTCTCAAGAAATTTCTTGCTTGATCTCTTCATGTTCTCAAGATATTTTCTTAGCCTTTCCCTCTCATCCTCGCCGAGATTCCATCAATGTTACCATTCCTCAAAGCCCTCTTTTCTCCAGCATATCTACTAATGCTGATATGAAATCATATACTTTCCCTCCTTACGTGGTAATAAGGATAATAATAAAATTGTTGATAATAATAATAATAATGTAGTTATTAATAATTATAATACTAATAGTAGTAATAATAATGATACTAAGTTTTATCCCTCTTCTTGTACTAATAGGGTCGTTAATCTTTGTAGCTTATGTTTTTACCCTCCTGTCTTCAGTCTTTTGGAGAAAGGATTAAATTTTTCCCTTGCTCCTAGAGAAATTCTTGTTGATGAGATTATTTTTGACATTTAATTTCGGATTAGGCGTTTACTAGACAACACTAAGGATATCATCTGGCAAGACTATGCAGTTTTCCTTAGAAAGGAAAATCGCCCTAAGAGAAACCTTAGCAAGCTTGAATTTGATTCCCTCGAATCATTGAATAATAACAAGGACATTGTTATTCTCAAAGCAGAGAAGGATGGATTTATGGTTATCTTAGATAAGGAATATTACTAGAGAAAAGGTTTAGGCCACCTTTGTAATAGTGGAATCTACATAATACTCAATGAGAATCCCTTAAAGAAGATCTCTAAAAAAGTGGCTTTAGTTATAAAATCGTGTTGCACCGTTAGCTCCTTGAGTCATAAACTCATCGACAGTAACCCTATCACTCTGAGCATTTATGGCCTTCCCAAGGTCCATAAGGACAAGGATCCCGTGATACGCATTGTCAACACTATAGGAAGGCCAACCTATCTTTTGGCAAAGTATTTAGCCCAAAATATAATACCCTTTGTGGCCTTATAGTGTCCTTTGTCAATGATTCAAAGGGTATAAGATTTGAGCCTAGGGACTTTCATGTGAGTTTCGACGTGGTCTCCCTTTACATAAATATCCTTGGAAATGAGGCCATTGAGGTCATCAACCGTATCATGGATCCTAATACTCCTAAATTGGTTGAGATTTGTCTTACCTCTACTTTCTTTAGCTCTGGGTGATGAGGACTGGACACCAGAATACAAGAAAGTGAAGTAAGGGACCTTCCGAAGATAGATTGGGATAATGATAGCCCAGTCCTACCAGCGAAGGTATCAAAGGAAGTTACGCTGACCTCCTAACAACAGCCTGTGCCGGTGCAAGCCCCCAAGCTTTGCAAGGGTGCCCTCCAGTAGTACCATTGACAGTGATACAATGTCGACCTCAGGTGCCATAGGATTCCCCTCCACAGCCACCTATGTAGATCCCTAAGAGAAGCAACTAAGCTTACCAACTCGTGTCAGAAGCTAGGCGGAACAGTCTTGACGTAAGATCCGACAAGTAGGAGACGAAGTATCTCTCTTACTTATCTTTAAAAACCCTCGTGCTTAACTCCCAAATCCAGAGCTTTCCTGGTCTTCCTAACACTATTGGATTTGTACTCACTATTCAGACTCCTATATTTGACAGTTTAAATGGCCTCTAATCCAAGGCCCTAAAATATCCTAGAACTTGTTGGTGTATCTAACTTGACAATTATACAAAAAAAAAATTAGTGTATTTTAGTTAGCACGTGTTTTTAAATAGGCTATTCTTAAGTCAGGGGATAAGTAGAAATGAAACTTGTGGTGTTTTGATGCAAAAGAAATTAATAAAAACCAAAGTATATGTAAATGCACTCATTTTGTTCTTTGATGAAATAAATTTCTACTAGGTTCAGAGGAACTTCAAAGAAAGCAACAATTTTTTCCTCTCTTTTTTTTTTTTACTCAAGCTTCATGCTCACAAAAATTAACAAAACTATGGATGCCCTAAAAGATGCACAAATTTATCCTAATGCAATGGGTACATGCTGATGCAAAACTTAAGACTACTCTAAATCAAGAAATGAAAGTAACTTGTTTATCAATTCTAATTTGCCACTTAAGATGTTTAGATAGAATATAAGTTGCTAATGCTCATTTTCGTCCAAACACTAAAAGCAAGTTTCAAGACAAAAAAAAATGCACTTTCACTCGGAAAAGGAAACTAAATAAAAACAAAGTTCAAGAAAGAAAAACCAAGTTTTCAAGAAGTTTTCTTCAAAAGAAAAAACAAAAATGACTTTTCAAAAGTGCTCTTAAACAAGACTGAAACTTTATGATCGAAGAATAGGCAACAAAACACTTTGCAAGTTGACAACACAAAACAGGTGAAAACTCGACAAAAAAAAATGTGTTTCAAGATGCTCTTAACAATAAAAAAGTAGCAACAAAATCTTGGCAACAAAAACCAAAAGATCGAAAAGACAACTTTCAAGAAAGTGTGAATCAACAACTTTCAGAAAGTAAGAAAAGAAGATGGTCACAAAGATGTAGTTTTGACATGTGAACAAAAAAGTAACCAAAACAAGATTTGACACAAATATTGAGATCAATATTTCTGCCCTAGAAAACCAGAGCAGCCAAGACTCCTAGCAAGAAATCTTGTGTACTTAAACAAAAAAAATGACACTTGCAACAAAACAAAACAAGACCAACACTTTCCACAACCGAAGAGAGTTTGACATCATGTACTTGCTGTAAAAATAAAGACTGACACAGAAAAGTAACTGTTCAAGATTGATTCAGACTAGCAGACAGATCTACAGACCCACAAATATTTGAAAAATCTTGGAAATTTTAGGGTATACGCGATTGTGTTAGTGCACAGCTGCGTGTATACGCTATTTAGCCCAAAGAAACTTGATTATATGCGGGTTTACTTAAGGAAACTCGTGTACATACGCCTTTGTATAGATCACAAGAAAAAACAAAAAACAGTCTGAAGAAACTAACCAAACTTACAATTCAAGTTCCTACAAGAACAGACTACTCAGTGACAGCAAGTAAATAAATAGTTGAGCCCTGATTGGCTTGAATAAACCCAAACTAGGAACAACAACACTATTGTCCCCATCGGAGTCGCCAATTCTATTGAGGGACAAAGTCCTCTAGGGTCTTGGGTCACTACCCTAGCAAAGCGGGGGTTATCTACAAAGAAAAACACACATTCCACACAGCCATGATGCTAATATAAACAAACTACGTGAAGAGGGGTGCACCTGGGGGTCCTTTGTTTGGGAAGATCTAGCTAGGGTCTAAACCCTCTTGGAGTTCCTTTTTCTCCTTCAACTTGCAAAACAATCAATTCAAGAAAGCACAGCAGTATATGGACTAAACATAATAAATAAATCAACTTCATAGCATATTGAAAGTTAGTTATGATATTGAAATAATCATTCATTTGTAAATCATAACATTGATATCATAAACATGAAGAAGATTCATATTAGGAACAAGACAAGTGTTTCCTTTATTATAGATAACTAAAGTACAGAAAGGAATGATTTCACCTGAGTCGTCCTTTCGCAGGCTCCAAGTGGAACTGTCCTCCAGATTCGTCCAATCTCAAACCTTCAACAAGCTCCTTCCATAACTCACTCAAGGATATCTCAACAATGGAAAGACATCATAACTCAAGGAAACAAGGGTTTCCTGTAATGGGGGAAGGGCTGGAAGCACAAGAATCTTCAGACCTGATCTGGGATAATCTCAACAGAGTGATTTTTCTCTCTATTCTCTCCTCCTTTAGGCCTTCCCATTGAAGCCTTTTTATACTTCTCCCAAAGTACTTTTTTAGTTGGGAATTCGTTGGGAACAGTTGGGCCATGGGCACTAATAAGTAATCAACAGGTAAAACCCGTGATCTCCGCCCAAAATTAAAGAGATTTAATTTTTTTAAGTGTTTTAAGACATATACGCAGGTTTGGTATACACAGACCCGCGTATACACGCGTTTAGCTCATGGAAATGTCGCGTATAGGGAGTAAAACACTGTTTTTTAACTATTTGGACTAGGTATGGAAGGAAGGGTTGCCCTAGGACATGAGTGCAACATCAAGAGTGAGATTTGGAGCTATAACAATGGGCTTACACAATTCCCTTGTTGTAGCTAATTTTATCATGGATGACTTTGAATCCAAATCTTTGGAAGAGATTTGTGGATGACACCTGCATCATCTGACCTCATGGGCGGGATAAGTTGGATCTCTTTCTCCATCATCCTAATATTTAGTCTATCTGCATAAATTTTACTATGGAATGTCAAATCAATGGGAGTATACCTTTTTCTTAACATCCTTATTTCAAAGAAGGACAATGGATCATTCTGACACCAAGTCTTTCGAAAAAAAAAAAATCACACAAAGTAGTATCTTCATGCTAAGTCCCATCATTTCCTTGCTCAAAAGTTGGGTGTTCTCAACACCTTAGCCACTTGTGCATTTAGAGTTGCTGATGAAATTCATCTTGAAGATGAGAAAACCCATCTCCTCAAGTTTTTCAAAAATAATTTTTATAATAGGCTCAAATGTTTTAGGGCTTTCCTTAAAGCAATTTGAATAGAGACAATGGTTGAAAAAATAGTAATCGTTGGATCCTTGCCATTTCTTCTTAAGTTTCTATATATATATATATATATATATATATATATATATATATATATATATATATATATATATATATATATATATATATATATATATATATATATATATATATATATATATATATATATATATATATATATATATATATATATATATATAGATATAGTTTCTTAATTTTTATTATTTGTTTGTATTTTTATCTTGACTACTAATAAATGATTAATTATTTTTCCATTGTTGATTTATTCATTTAGTTATTTAATTAATTAATTACTTTATTATTATTATTGTTATTATTATTTTTTGTAAGTTTGGTAGGACTACATCTTCATCATGTCCAACTTCTCACCTCAATCGAGGGGACAACACAAGATTTGAACCCAAGACTTCCGGCTCACTAAGACTTCATTTCCATGGCCATTACCCATTGAGCTACCCCAATCGGACATTATTATTGCTTTTATTAAAAAAAATGACCATTTATTATTTTTAAGCGTTTATAATTAATTGTTTCGAATATTTAGGTGTGACCTAAATATTATTTTTATTTTAGTGTTTTGATTATTTAGATTTGACCCAAATATTTGTATTTAAGTTTGACCATTTGTTACTTTTATTTACTTTTAAGTTTTTAGAATTAATTGTTTTGATTATTTAAGTTTGACCCAAATTTTTTTTTTTTTTATTATATTATTATATTGATTTTATTAATTGTTTTAATGTTTTGATTATTTATGTTTGACAAAAATATTATTTTTATTTTTAGATATTAATTTCATTAAAAAATTTCTTTTGATTAATTATTTTCCTTAATTCAATACTAACAATTATATTCTAACAGGAACCAATAGTACAAATCTATTATCTAGTCAAATCTAACCATTTTCTTTATATGAAAATATTTTTTATTAATAATATTATTTATTTAGTCAAATCTAACCATTATATTATAACAACTAAACTTTCTTGATGCCAAGATCGTGTTCTTCATCTTTTCCTAACGATGAACCACACTGGATGGTTCAAAACATGTCGATAAAACTCTAATGATCTGATTTTGACCGAAAGTTTTCTTACTTTTCATAATATGGATCACATAAGCCTAAATTCGATTACAAAAAGCATTACTTATCCACAAGAACATAAATAATTATGAAATGGAATTATATAACAAATTATGATAAATGGTGTGATAAAAGACTAGTATAACTCAATGAAATAGATGTCAATAAAGCATAATTAAGAGGAAACATTAGTGGCCCAACATCTCCCCCAACCTAAATATCTTGCATGTCCTCATGCAACCCAATGCTTCCAAGTTATTATATAGTAGCCAAAACACTCACTCGAACTCATACAATGCTGGAACATAAGACTTTTTCCCCATGTGACTCTTCAAAACAATGGTTATTTGATTCTAGAAATGTTGATGGAGTTCTAACAATTTTCACATTGACTTTCAACAATATGTATATTAAGTTGCAGAAAAATATTATACAAGTAACAAAAAACTTCATTAACCAATTTATCAAAAACTATAGACCCGATTTTGTTGAAAATTTTCAATCATATTTATACCCTATTAATGCTTCTCCACAAAGAAAATAAATGTCTCATGATGCACAAATCTCGATATATAAGAAAAATCGTTGTAGGTGATGATGTTTGATTTCTCAAAAATTATAAATCAGTTTTGCTTGAAGTTCTATAGGTTTGTTCCTATTACCTTAATGCTTCTCCATGGTAACAATCAAAGCAATCCAATGCACAGATTTCAAGATAGAAAAATGGTTGTTGGCGATAGTGCGTGGTTTTTGGAATTTTATAAACTAGTTTAGCTTGAAATTTTATGGGTTTTTTCATTTGAATGACACCTTTGTGCTATCCAAAAATCACAAGAATCTAGTTCATCGTTTTAAGTCTTTTAATAATACCTTCTTAGTATACAAAAATCATAAGAATATAGTTCATCGTTTTAAAGATATATGTGAATCAATTTCTTCATTGTATAAAAATGAAATTGTATGCCCTAAATGAGAAAGAAAAGAGAAGACATTTTTCATGCATAACAATTGTTCCCCGAAACTGTAGAATTTGCATGCCATCATGCTATACTAGAAAAATAATTGAGGTGGTTTCTATAGTTGTTGTTGAAACCTTTGTTTAGTGTATAAAATACATTGAATAAGGGAGGTTTTCAAAATGAATAAGGATAGAGATGGATAATAAAGAGTATTAATGGCATGGTCATGATAAATAAATTAATGAAAAATACACTTCCCCAACTAAAAGTTGTCGTGTCTTTGAAAAATGGGAAGTGATAAATAAGAAGAAATAATGGTTTAAGAACACAAGTAATTATCATTGGTTTTTCATGATATTCTCCTAAACTTTTAATAAATCAAAAACTTATGTTATTTTACCTCAATTTTTACCTCCACTAAAACATGGAATTACATTGATGGACATATCTTTGTTGAAGATGATGTAGGTTGAGCTATTTCTAAAAGCAATGTTGAATGTGGAAGCCATGTAAGCTGAAAGAAAGTATTCATAAAGAGTACTATGGTTTCTTTCCCCCAAACTGATCAGTTTCCCTATTATCAAGATTTCTATAACACATCTCATGAGTAGCCTTAATCATTAATTCGTCACCTCAATAACCTCATTATATATAAAAGTGTCATAATCATGTTATCAATGCCATGGGTTAATAATGGATGAAAATAAAATATAAAATAGTGTAAAAATTATGAGAAAAATATGTATTCCCTAGACCCATCAACTCTAGTTGTTATGGGCACACAAAAGGTAATACATGGGATGAATTAGTTATCTCAGTCATTGCCTCTCAAGAATTGGCCAATTATCTAGCATTCACAATCATAATTATGGTAACAACACATAGATAATGACAAAGTATGTGGTAATGGAGTAACAACACATAAATAATGGCTTAACATGTGATAATATGAAGAAAAAAAAATCACAACAACCCTACCCCCTATTAAAGGCCATCCTCAGTTAGTAGTCAACTTAGTCATAATGTGAGAGGTCACTTGATTAGTTATTTCAAATGATTGAAGGATATGGGTCATACCTCGTAATGATTTCTCCACATAAAACAATAAGGGAGTTTCCCCTGAAAATATTTCATTGAGTAGAAACATCATATTTTTTTTTAATTGTAAAATGATTAATCTACATGATATACATTTATGAAGAGAATAAGTAATATTTTAAGAGAACAAATGAATAAATAATAGTTTAAGACCACACAATTTTTTTAAAAAATTTAAAAGAGGGCCTCTTTATTCTACCGCAAAAAAATATTAGTGTTGTTAAGCTACGAATAAGTAGCGATGGATTGGGAAAAGGAACTATGTTTGGTTAAATATATGAAACTCGTAGAATAATTTAATGATATATTAGATGATACAAATGTGAAATCTCAAATATCCTAAATATTTTACCCCTGACATGTAAAGTGAATATTTAGAAATCATTAGGATATATAAACCATAACCATCTTCAGCTAAGAACTGATTAAATATTACCTCATGAACCATGAGTTCTAACAAACCTTGTAAATGCAATAATGGGTTTAATTGGCAATCAGTTTTGAGAGAACAAGGTAACGAAGTAGATCATAGTATTGAATTAACTTCTATTCCATAGACATGGTCACTGCTGCTAGTAGAAATCCATAGCATCAAATGTTATTTATTTTTAACCCATTAAGATGTCAGTGTCCCTTATATTAGAAACAAATACATAGTTACAAGAGAAATTCAATTTACTTACATGACTATTGAAGATCACTATTATTGATTGGTAACTAGTTAATAACAATGCCATTCACGAGAGCTAACAAAAGTGAACAAGTTAACTCATGTTGAGACCTCTTTTACCTCATCTTTATGACAGAAGAAAATTACCCTACCTTGGTCACTAGTAGTGGTAATGTCACATTATTAGGTCTTATTATCATGGTAGGTCAACTTGTGATGAGACCTCTTATCCTTCAGTTGACTATTTATGTTTAGAACTCAACTATGTTTATTGCTCATTAATAAAATATTACTTAATATAGGGGGTTCCAGGTTATCTCTTCAATAGCTAGTGATGGCGTAAAAGGTTTTGTAGTAGCTATTTTCAAATTGGCTAGTCTTGCTTCCTGAAAACTAATAACATTAAAATGACTATTGATAAATATATTTTTCTTTGTTAATATTGGGGTTGAGGAACCATTAATCATTATAAATTTTACAAGATCAAGGACTTAATAATTAACATAGTTGACAGTTTGCATGTGTTATGAAACCAACTCACAAAAAGATAGAAAAGATAGATCAACACCTTAGAAATAAGCCTCTTCGAGGGGGAAACCTCATTTAAATTACAAAAATGAATAATTTTTGGATGATACAAATGACAAGACCTCCTTTCTATATATAGGAGTCTAAGGGGTCATAATATAATCAAAGACGACATAAAAATAATAATGTAAGGGCACAATAATAATAATAGTGGGCTTCTATGGGGCACAATAATAACAATATGGGGACTATGTGGGCACAAAAATATAATAATGGGATTGTACTAATAACAATAAGGGGTTAAACTAGTAGTATAGGGACCTAACATACCCCTCTCCTTCAAAAAGTGTTGACCTCAATGCTTGAGTAGTTCTTGATGATTATGCATAAAATTTGTGTCCTGCCATGTGGAATCTTCAATGGGTAAGTTCTTCCACTTGATGAGATACTCTGAAATTGATCGATTTCGTAGCTGTCAGGTTCTTGTTTATGTGATTGCTCTAGGCTCCAATATGATTTTTCCTTGTCAAGTTCTGGCAATATTGTTTGAACTAGGATCTTCTGCAACTTTTGAATGAGTGGCCACATTTCTTCATCCTTATTCCATTCATCACTTGCTTCATTTATCAAATCTGCTTGCATAATATAAATATCACAAAACAATGCTTCCACATCATCATCCTTTCTTGAGAGTGCATCTACAACAACATTTTGCTTCCCTTTTTTGTAGATGATTTCAAATTCATAACCCAATATACTTGTGACCCATTTCTTCTGTTCTTCTAAAGATAATCTTTGTTCTAAAAGGTATTTAAGACTATCATGATCCATATTTACCTTGAAGTGTCTTCCCATTAGGTAAGGTCGTCATTTCTTAAGTGCATGTAGTATTCCCAACATTTCCTACTCATACATAGCTTGCTTGAGATGTAGTTGTAAAAATACCCAATCACCTACATCAAAACTTCTTTCACTTTGATGTTGATCTCCCTGTTGTTTCATTCGATTCTACACCAAAGTGGCGTTATCCTTTAAAAGTTGGAGAACTTGTTGTTGATGCTCACTATGATCTTTCACTGCTTGATTCTTTTTCTTCTTGATACGCCCTTCTATCTTGAGAGTTTGAGGAGTGGTAATTTCTTCCAATGCATTACAAGATATGGTCGGATTCATTTCTTGATGCTCGATGTGATCTTTCACTTCTTGAACATTTTTCTTCTTGATATGTCCTTCTATCTTGATAGTTTGAGGAGTGGTAATTTCGGCCAATGCATTACAAGATATGGTCGGATTCATTTCTTCTTTCTCGATGTGATATTTCACTTCTTGAACCTTTTTCTTCTTGATATGTCCTTCTATCTTGAGAGTTTGAGGAGTGGTAATTCTTGCCAATGCTTTACAAGATATGGTCGGATTCATTTCTTCTTTCTCTGGGGTTGGTTCCTGGTGTATATCCTCTCCTTTTGATGTTTCTTGATCCTTTTCCTCCTCCTCTTCACAATCAATGTAAAATAATTTCTTCTCAGCGCACTTATGACCTTTAATGTATTTGTTATCACAATTGTAACAAAGCCCTTTTGCTCTTTTTTCTTCCAATTATTGTGGTGTCAAACGTGTAGGTTATGGAAGGCTAGGAGAAACAACACTTCCATATTTGTAGTTGTTATGGGTAGAATTCCTTATTTCTATAATTTTTCTTTCCACTTTTCTTTCCAACCTAAATGCCCTCTCCAATGAATCAAGTTCCCAAAGAAGAACCTCATGTTGAATGTTGTCCTTTATAGTCCCTATGATGACATCAATCCTCTGCTTCTCTAGAGTATCATTTTCCCTTATATTCAATTTTTGAAAGTCCTCAATGTGCTCTGCCATTAAACACTTTTGTTTGTGATTTATCAATTGGCTAAAGAAGGTGTTTCTCTTTGTATCCTCATAATGTGCTATCATTTCCTCCGTGAAAATTGACCACGTAACAAGTGGTTTACGAGAAGAAAGCCCTTATACCATAAAAATTGATCCAGTTCTAAATATGAAGATGCAATACATACCTTTTGTAATAGGTTCACCTCATGTAGATCAAAATATTGCTCCATCTGTAGTACCCAATTTAATGGATCCTTGCCATCAAACTTCCTCATATCACCTTTCCTTGATTTTAGGAGATTGATATTGAAACGACTATAACTTTGTACTTTCAGATCTCCAAGTTCTAAAATTGCATAATTTAGTAGCCCTCTGAGTCCTTTTTCTAACCCTAGAAATCTGATCAAGATTGGATTCTGAAAGGAATAGCTATGTTAAATCTCCCACGATGACCTGATTATAGACTAGTACAGTAGAGCGAACTTGTACGAAGTTCCACATCTTATTGTTTCAACCTTAGGACCTGAAACTAATACACAGAAAGCTACAGTCTGTCCTCTTTCTGTAACTTCTTACGAAATTCCAATCTGATGCTCGCAGAGAAAGGTAAGACGATTTCCCAAGGTCACCTATTTGGAATGTAATTCAGGAGTCTGCAAAAACCCTAATTTCCTCAGATCATATGTCTAATAATACAACGAGACAAGATCTGAAATTCATACCAAAGGTTCAAAGAAATTTCTTCTCAAATGGGCTTTTTATTTAGCTTCTCAAAATTCGTAGTAAAAACGTTACAAAGAAAATGCCACGATGACTTGTTTGAGATGGAATTCTCAAGCTTACAAAAACCCTAACTTCCTCAGATCATATCTCCGAAAATATAGTGATACAAGATCTGAAATTTGGACCCTAGGTTCAGACTGATTCCATCTCAAATGGGTTATTTTGTTAGCTTCTGACTCTTCATATTGAAATAGTTATAGTGAAAATTCCATGATGACCTGTTTGGAGCAACGAAACCCTAGAATCCAAAACTCTGGTACCAAATGTTATGAAACCAGCTCACAAAAAGATAGAAAAGATAGATAAACACCTTCAAAATAAGCCTCTTCAAGGGGGAAACCTCCTTTACATTACACAAATGAACAATTCCTGGATGATACAAATGAAAAGACCTCCTTTCTATATATAGCAGTCTAAGGGGTCATAATATAATCAGAGCCGACATAACAATAATAATGTAAGGGCACAATAATAACATTAATGGGCTTCTATGGGGCCAATAATAACCATATGGGGACTACATGGGCACAACAATATAATAAGGGGGTTGTACTAATAACAATAAGGGGTTACACTAGTAGTATAGGGACCTAACAACATGATTAAACCATCTTTGCATAATTATCCCTTAGAGATAATATTTCGTGTATCGTTAAATGAAGATAAATTGATTACTTAATCATCATGTCAAAGAGGACCTAGAATATCAAAAGTATTCTCCAATTCAAACTAATGAAAGAAAGATCAGAAAAGCCTACAAGTGTTAAATAATGTAAAGGGGACAAAATCATGAAAATAAGATGAATCAGATATATTTGTGACTAAAGTAAAAACAATTGTGACTTAGATAATAGTGGTTGTGACTTAGGTAATAGTAGTCGCAACCTAAGTTAACAAAAATTGTCACTAAGGTAACCACAATCATAACTTACGGTAATAGCAATTGTGACTCGGGTAACATGATTCCTGACTTAAGGAAAAAAAATTGCGACTTAGGTAACACTAATCATGACTTAAGGTAACAAAATTTATTACTCGGGTAATATCAATTGCATCTTAAGGAACAACAACTATGACTCAGGTAACAACAATTGCGACTAAAGGAATAGAAACTGTGCATTAATTAATAACAATGAAGATTCAAGAATTATATAATTTATTCATCCAGTAGTACCATTATGGCATGTTACAACCTTGAAACTACCCATATTAGGAAGTATCAAAGATGAATATGACAATCTCTCCCTAAAACAAACTCAATGGGCGATCCTAGGATAGTGACATGGAAGAAAAAGTCATCCAAAAATCATAGTCACTTTACAAAATAATGATGAATTAAGAGGGAATCATACCTAACAAGGCTTACCATAAGAGTGTTCAATATCAGATCTAAGACAACCATATACTCGATAATATTGGGGACCAAATGGATAGATGTGGAGCAACAACTTCAAACTCAAGAACTTGCTTCTTTTATTTTGATGAAGAAACAACACTTGTAACCTTGAAGGAAATAACACATGAAATATAAAAACATAAGAGAAATCAAAAAAAAAGAAATCAAACTTTACTTAAGTAAATAAATAACTTAAGTTACAACAGTTGTGATTTCAGATGTAGTAATGTTGTTTCTTAGGGGAACAACAATCTTTTTCCATAGAACAACGATCTATTTTAAAATAAGCATGAACAAAAGATATCTTGGGAGAATGATTTAGTAGAAATGACTTAGGGATTAAAATGGAAATAAATTATTCATTTATATGGATTTATCTAGTAATGAAAAGTCTTCATGTTTCCTTGTTCTTCTTGGCAGGCATTAGCAAGAAATTTTGTAGGACGCTCTTATAATCCAAGACATTTTAGATCATGGCACCTAAAAAAAATCAACATCATATGGTATTAAATTTCTTAATATATGCTTTTATTAAATTTCTTTATTTCATTAACATTTCTTTCAAGAATGACTTTTTCATAAATGGACCTCCTTTATTCTCCTCGGACCTACAAAAACCAAACATCTACATACAATAAAACTTGAAATAATGGAAGAAGAGAGGTGCACGGGATTTCTTAATCTAAGAAATATGAAAAAAATAACAAGTATTTACTTTGTAAAACACATCCACATAAATATAAACAACGTAAAAATCATTGATTACCTGTGGAAAAGCAGTGGCCAACCATATGAACTAACAATGTTTAAATCATAACTTCTTTATTTTTCATCTAATTTGACCGATTCCAAAGCCAACTGAAATTGAATTTAGAAGGATATATCCAATAGAAACATGTTTTTAAAATTCCATGATATGATGTGTCAACTTTACTCATAACAACCTACATAACAAAGTTACTTTCGGTTTCCCAACTTGGACCAACAATTGATAATTTAAGCATAACCTTTTCGTTTGATGGAAAATCTTATTCAAATTGGAGATTAAAGTAGATTAATGTATATATATCTAATAGAAACATAATTTTAATACAAGAAGAATATATGGTTCAAATATGCCAATCAACAACCGAAAAAAATAAAAAAATAAAAATAAAAATTTAAGAACGTTGATTTATGATAGGCAATCAGTATTTTGGCCATAAATTTTTCATATGATATCAAAATTGAGTGATTAAAATATCTTTTTGGTAGAGTCATATAAATATAGTAATCAAGGTATGTTTATCTAACGATTTATCCCATTGGGATATTGTAAATTATTTTCCATTTCTAGATTATTTAGTCTTTAAAAAGAAAAATAGAGAAGAAAAAGAAAAGAAGAAAGAAAAATAAATAAATAAACAATAATAAAACCCCAAAGGGGCACGCTAGTTCAAATTTCACCAATAGTTAAAGTATATTAAATATTGTTTTAAAGCTTGGAACAAAGGTGACTTTATTTTTTTGTCACTTTCTATAAAGTGCTTTCACTTTTTAAGGGTTGATATTGTGCCCGCCCAGATCAATGGTGGGGGACGATGTTCACACCCCCCCCCCCACTCCCCCACCCCGTGAAATTTCAGGACTTAATGAAGGGTGGGGGGGCATCGGGGTCGGAAAAGTTATTTACGAAAAACCACCTAAGGTAACGTGTCAACTCCACATTCATTTCGAGGGGTCGGTCCCTTTATTGCCTACCACTCCTACCCCCCAAAAACCACCATTCGATGCTCCTTTCACCTATTTTCTCCCTCTCCATCCTCTCCACCTGTCATCCATTGCTCTATCCACATCAACAATCTTCCATGGCATGTAACCATTAGCATTCATATCTCCCACCAACAGTCGTATAGTCACTGGCCATTAAATTTTCTCCTACCAATGTCTAAAACTTCATAAATGATATGCTCGAAAACGATAATAATCCCCTTGATCACTATTAATTCCCGTTATAAAATCCTGTATCAACTTATATTATCCCTTTTTTCTTGTTACTTTATTCACGCATGTTCATATTAAAAGATTTCCAAGCTTCCCATCATCATCTGCAAAGTTTTTCCCTTCTTCAACCAATCAAATTGCGACCTGGTAACACTTTTTTTTTAATTTACCATTGAAATTAAAAATTTATTCAAACAAAGGAAAGGGAAAGACGCTAGATGAGAATCCTATGGTAACTCTTGTCCCTGATTTAGATAGGTCCCATTTCATTGATACTTAGTACAAGATAACAAAAATTCAATGTGAGTTTGATCTATATGAGCTGAATAATTGGGAAAAACACAAGTATTTAGACCATATTGATGATTTAAATATCTCAAAATCATTTATACCTCAATTTACCTTTCCCCGAACTCATATTTTCATAGAATTCGCTACTTGGTGTCATCTCACATACCTCCCTAGCCAAAAAGCAGTAATTTCTCATAACAATGAGATCTTATTCTCAATTACCCCAGAAGCCATTTCTCAAGCCCTCCAAATTAATACTGAAAACTATTTACATCAATTTTTTACTGATCCACCCATGGAGATATACAAAAATCTTACCTTCTCCCAGCGAGCCCATATTTTTTATTTTATTCTGCCTGAAAATTCTCAAATTCCTAGAACAAATCCCCCATACTCTACTTCTTTTTTCCTTGAGATGTCAAGACAAGGAATTACCATGGTTACTTTCATATTAGTTTATCACATAGATCATTCGGTAGATGAGGTAGTGTTAGGCCTTTTATCATTTTTTTTAGTTGGTTGCAAACCATCACTCATTTTTTATTACAGTCAATACTTATTAGACATTATTCATGAGCAATTTCTGAAATTCAAGACTGAAGGTGCATTCAAACACCAATCAGTCTTAGTATATTTGATATTATTCTATCAAGGATACAAGTTTAAGTACCATTTACAGAAGATGGAAGATCACCCAGAAGGAATTTAGAATATTATTCATTCAATGATTTTGTGGATCAGTTTTTACATACATCCTTGTGTTTACTTAGTTGTGATGCTATACCAAGTAGTTCACTAGAGATCAAGAAATTTTTGCATCTTTCATAACAAGCTAAAGTTATAGGTTGGTAGATTTAGAGGCTGGTATCTCTACCAGAACTATACAAAGATTCATATCTATGGGTTTTAGCTTCCTCCCAATACATTACTAGTTTTTGTAATAATAAGGATTATTTCTTTGGAATACCATAAACAAATGTTAAACATGGATGTGTTACATTTTATATCAAATAAAAAGAAAGAACAATTTAAATTGAAGGCACATGTTGGCCTTATATTTTAAATACCATAACAATAACAAAGGAAGTGGAGGAAATATTAAAGAAGATGAAATTTAAAGTAAGATTTACATGGCCTTATGATCCATTAGGGATAATTTCGAAGCTGAGAGTTTAGCAGAAGACCACTCCACATGCACATACACCTAGGCTAGATATAGAAAAGTATGCTAATCAGGAACAATGGACAGAGAACACAATACAGGAGGCTGAAGAACAAATTCTCATTCAATCTTCTTTACAAACTCCTATTCCAGAGGACAAACAAATCAAGAGGTTGAGGGAACGTATGACACCTACATATTCAGAAGCTTAGGATGTATATTTTTATGTTTTCAAGAAGAGAAAGAAGGATCCAAAGAGCAATACTAAGATTGATACTAGAGGTGATCCTTAGATAATAGATATTTAAGAAGAATCCTCAGAAGAGAAGGATTCACAAGATAAAAGTACAATGGTTTTGGTAGGTATTCCCACCACTTCATTCCCATATGTTGAGGAGACAACTAACTCATCTATATCTTCTACATTTTAGATTCTAGCACAACAAAATATTTTTTCCAGATACAAGGAGAACAAGAAGAAGAATTAAGATTTGAAAGCTTCAAAATATTCAGAATTCTAGAAACTGACTGCTACCACTTAACACAGGTTGTTGTCTCCATTTGACACAGAAAAGGGGTAGTTTCAATTAGCTTTCCTAGAACCTACATTTCTGACCCCCAAAAGGGAAGAAGACTACAAAGTTTCAATATTTTCTGTTGATACCAAAAAATTTCATGCAATCGATGAAATCGATTCACGTAAGCAAGCAAGTGAGATTATTTATTCAACACTAACTAGTTCAATCATTGTTACCTCAAAGTTGCAAGCATATATGAATAATATGCATTCAAATTTGAAGATAGAATGAACTTCTTCTCTCACCAAAGACACTATAATTAAATCTTTAGAATATTTAATAACTAATGTAGGATTTGATCCTAGTAATTTCAAGGCAACTGAGGACATAATTAAGAACAAAAATGCAGAGATTCAAGCCGAGAGGAAACAACTTAAGCTTCCAACCATAGAGAACCTTCAGATGAAAGAAGTAACCAATATGGAAATAGAGAAAGAAAAGTTGTTCAAATTAATAGTTGAACATAATGTTCAAATCCAGAAAATGGAAAAGGACATGGAAGCACTGTTGAAGGAAAAGGAAAAATTGGAAGAAGTAGGTAGATCATCAGCAGTTACATAAACACTACAGGAAGTACAACAAACAACACAAGCATCAACTTCAGATTTTCTTCTAAGAATCTAGTCCAAGATTTAGGAGAGTTATCATTAACATATAAGGAAAATGAGAAATTAATGGCAGCACTCACAAAGATGGAGGAAAACAAGATAAGAGTAGATAATGCATACCTAGAAGAGGTGCAAAACAATTTCAAACTAACACGGAAAATTCAAAAGTATGAGAATCAGTCTCTAATAGCTCAAACGTTGGCAAAGGCCAAAAGGAGTATATGGCATAAAATAAATGCAAACATCATAGAATTACGGTCATCCATTCAAATTATATTTGAGTAGGAAGAGTTAGTGCAGAATGTTAAGACATCAATTGAACAAACAAAGATCAAAATAGAGCACAAGTCAGCAGAAGAAAATAGAATTATTAAAATGTTAAATTCTAAAACTAAGGAAGAGATTGAAGAACTCCAAATTCAAGACATAACAAACACCATGATTGAATTAAAAAGAGTATTAACAAATATGAATCTCATGGTGCAACTGGAAAATAAGTGCAAAGAATTGGAATTGCGGGTTAAGATATTTAAACCAAAATTTTCTTTATTGCAGGAGAAAGGGATCCCAACCTTAAGATCTTCTACGTGTAAATTGATTCGATTAGAAAATTATCAAGATCAATTATGTAATATTGTTGTAGATGCATCTAAGTTTACTAAATTAAGAGGAACTATAAGTGGAAAAGGTTGCATGGAAGGACTACATCATGATCTCTTCATTCAACATCAAATCCATCATCTGTTTTTAAACAAACCAACTTTGCAGACATACAGAGAGTTAGATGAAAGATTTTGGGGCATGGTGATTTTTTAATATGGAGCTCATTCAACAAGGGAAAACATGGATCCTACAAATTTGGGGAGCACGAAAATAGAAGAAGCACAAAAGTAGCTATAGTTAGAAATGGTTCACCTCAAAGTCTGAACAGGAAATAAAAAATACTCTAAATTTCCTATTACTTAGTTCTATTTTGGAAATATCTACATGTTTTGAGTAGATATTATTTTGTAATAAATTTTATTTGAAGTCTGAATTAATTTGAGACAAACTCTATAAATATTTTGTAAAAAGACTTAATAAGGGCTGGATTATGGAAGAAAAAAGGAATTTTTGTGATTGTAAGCAATGAAATATATTTTTGAAGTAATCAATTCACTAATACAGAGGTAGTTTGGTTTCAAGATTCTTGTGTCAAGCAAATCATGATGTTTCCCTCTTTGTAAATATGTTTTGCATTCAAGTTTCACATGAATGTTTACTTTCTTAAGTTGTTCACAAGAATATTAAGAGTTGAATTTACTTGCAGTACTCCTCTATGGCTTGTTAAGAAATATTAATGTTTTCTTTCTTATATTAAGTATAGAATTCATTTGTGTATGTTTTATATTTAATCTATCTGAAATCTTATTGATCTAATCGACACCACAACAGCTCTACGACACTCAGGAATTTGCGTACCTTGCCTTAATTTTTGCTCCTATATTTATTCTAAAGGATTACTAAAAACTTTATAAATCCATGACAAATGGACTTCTCTTCCATTTTACAACATAAAATTTAAAAATTGTATCTTTTTCTTTCATACCTAGCCTAAAATATAAATACTAAGATTAAAAATCATACAGACAGAGCCCTCTCCGAGTATGGAAGGGCTAGATGCCAACATTAAAAGTGGTTTGTGGTTACCTCTACGATTTCCATTTTAGCCTAGGAAAAATATGAAGTGCTAACACCTTTTAAAATAGATTCATAGAGAAATATACCATAAAAATAGGTTTACAAGATCTAGTCATTTAGGAATCTAAAAACTGATTATTCCAACTTTGTCCTTGAGTTTCTTACTAGAAACCTTATCATTGTTTTGGTCATAATGTTTTCCTTTAGAATCCAAATTGTGTGATTCAAATTAGGTTAGAAAGTATACACCAAGGGATATTTAGGATATAAATATTTTTTTTAAATATGTCCATTTCGTCCCTCAAAACATGATTGTCCCAACTACTTTTCAGTGATTTTATCAAATTCACATGCCATAAAATATGATAAACAATCAATTTTCCCCAAATATTCATCTATGTGGATATAAATGTGTGTATAAATATATTTTTAAATATGATAAATGTACATACATAAATAAATTCAAGGATCTATTACCATTATTGATTTACACATCGTGTTGCAACAAAACAATTATTATCACATATAAAGAAATTTAGTTTTTTATCTCGTTATTTATTCTATTTTCTATGTTGACCTACTCTACTTTGAAAAATAAATATGTTTACGTATAATAATACTTCCAATGAGGATCTTTTTGAAATAAGGCCTCAAGTATGTACATAGTCAAATTTTGAAAATTCATATTAATAATAGTAGGGTATGAGAGACCAGCTTCCCTTGAAAGGATGGTAATAAAAAATATTGAATTATGGAGGGATGTTGCGAAGAAATGATGGAGCGAAATAAATCTTCAATATATTCTTTTCTTTCTTTATTTCCCCTCATTTTCATATCATGAAGTTCTTCAGATAATTGAGTGCCCAAAGTCTTGTTGATTTCGTCTACTTGTTGATGTGGACTAAAAGACACCTCCTTTTCTTCCATAAGTTTTGTAATTTTTGGATTTGAAACATTCCCAATCTCAATATAAGTTTTCTACAATGGTGCAAGTGAGATAGAATGGGTGGGAAGTTTGGTTAAATTTTGAAGTTCAACATTGTAAGCATGTTGTATTGGTTCATTATTGTGATGTTATGGAATGAATTAAGTAGGAAGTTGTGTAGGCATGGAGGATTTTGATGATGCAGCTGATTGGGTTGTGTGGATTATTTTGATAGGAAAGAAATATGTTGTTGAAAATCTAATTAGTAGTATGGATGATACGTTTATGCTACAAGATGAGGGAGAGTAGTCATGCCTTCATAAGATGAGCCATGCCAAACTTGTGGACAATATTGTTGGAGGTTATACTAAGATTGGCTTGGTTTCCCTAATCTAGGAGTATTCCAGACTGGATAATACAATTAAGAGAATGGAGAGAAATTTTTTTTAACAATACATGTAGGCCCATGGTTTCCATGATTTTGAGCTTGTTACAACCTCTCTATCTCTTTGATATGATGCTTTAATCCCAAGTAAGAAAGAGCAACTATCCAAGAAATATTTATTTCGACACTGAGGAAAAAACACATATTAAAATTCTTCCTATTCTTTCTTAACCTAGAAAACATCATGAATTTAGAGAGCTAATAATATCAATTTTAAAATGTTCAAATAAATCATCGTAACACCAATATATAATCTTCCTGTATCATATTTGAAAAAGAAAGGAGAAAGTTATTTAGAATCATTACATTGCTTGGAGATTCCTCTTGAATACCTTATGCATAATTCAAAAACATTGTCATATGATAGCAGAAAAACATCATATTTTCCCATTATATTTAAGAGTTCTAAAAAAAATCTTGGATTCCTTTTGAGGAGGAGTGTTTTCAAGGTCTCGTTTGCTAATTGTTTATGATTTGATTTTTGAAGGTTGTATTGAAATAATTCCACTTATTCCTCCAAGTTTTCTTTTTCCCCTTATTTCATTCTAAAAATATATTCATTGGCCTTGTAGTAGTCTCGGTACTTCTCTAAGAATACATTATTCATGTCCTCCCTTGTTTTAATGCAGCTCCTATTAAGTCTCATGAAGCATCGAAGAACTTCTCCTTTTAGAGTAAGAGGAAACAATTTCAATATTTGATAAATAGTACAATAATCATATCCTATACAAAGTAATTCAAACTCAAATAAGAATGTATCTGGGTCTCTTTTTTTTCCAAACCATGAAAAATTGGTAGAGCAGATGGGGGGATTATGTGCATTTGTGTCACTCTTCCTAAATCTTTGATAGAGAATTCAAAAGTAGCAATCTGTTCCATTTATTCCCAAAATAGAAGATGTTCTTAATGTGCTACTTTGAGGCTCCTCCTTTGAATGTTCCTGCCAATTGGTTAGTGGGAATGGGTGGTGCTGACAACACCAGTGAAACAAAATAATAAGATTTTTTTTTCCAAATTTCAACCTTTAAAATTCCTACTTTTATCCATGCATGTTATATGACTTGAAACTACCTTCATAGGTTGGATGCCACCAAAATTTATCTACAGTGCAGGGATACGTTCTTACCTTCCATATTCAATATCCAACCCTCTTCAAGTCATGTATGAATCTACAACCATTCAATGATGTGATAGCCCTCTTTTGGCTCCCTCCCTGATAACAATGCCAAAATGTTGGGGAAGTTAATTAATTAAATAAAATAATTTAACCATGAAACATTAATCTATCAACCATGGATTTATCATTTTTTCCAAGGTATTGTACAAAATATACAAGAGAACTACCACCGACTAATGAAGGTACTAAAATGAACTGACCTTTTTTCTTCAAAAATAAACCAATTTGATCTAATGATAGAAAACAAAAATTGATCTAAAGGTGGATTCGATATTTAATGGAATCAATAATTTATTTGCAAAATGAAATTTAAACAAGAAGCTAATTTCTAAGCAAGAAAATTAACAACATAAATAATACTTGATCTTAAGCTTCAACTACTTTACTGTTCACAAAATAAATAAAAATCTATTTAAATAAAAACTATGCTTCAACAATAGAAACTAAAGGAAGAACAATGAAAATAATAATAAAGAAAAAAACCATTAAACAAAAGGATTAGTAAATGGAATGCTTCAAGAACAACAAATGATGAAAAACCAAAGGAATTATGTAAGAAGTACTAAGTAACCACACTGAGACAACATAAATATAATTAATATACTAATAATTACATGATAGTACATCAACCAGTAGGCAATCCCAACCACCAAGTATCAGTCTGTGTAAAAGAGAATCAGATCAAAAAAATAAAATATTGAATAAAGATATTTTCAATTCAAGGGATGACGTATTTCATTAAGAAACATCATAAATAGTTATAACCATAGGCATAGTTCTTTACTTATGTTGTAGAGGCTGCAACACCCTCCAAAATTTTGGCCTGCATCCAAATTTCGGAGCCTTCCTTGGTTTTTCCCTTGATGGTCACAAACACTCAGGCTCATTCCATGAGCTCTTGTTGAGTTTTCACACACCCTTCCCTTGATCGATCATCGATCATCTTTTGGCATGTTGATCTCTGTGTCATGCTTGCGAGTTTGTTCTGGCATTCTGAAGGTTTGTCTTTGTGTGTATGAGTTGTTTTTGCTTTATTGACATCGGTCACACTCACACACTAAGTTGTAAAAATTGTCATACAAGTGTCATCATTGTCATTCAAAGACATATTTCAACTATCGCAATTGTCGATGTCAACCTTCGAGTCCATCTCACTAAGCATATGTTGTCTTATTGGTTTGAGGTGTCTTTACATTGAGTCATGCTAGGTGTTTGATCACATTCTCATGTTTGCATGAGTACAACTTCTTTCACACTTAGTCGATTTTCCTGAAAATTTTTCGACCAAAAAACCCTTCGTCAGCCAAACCCGATCTCAGTGACCTTGCACTGATGCCCATAACTACACAGATCTTGAGGCTATCCTCCGCGCAACCTGCTCTATGCAATTCTGGAAATGAACCAGCTGACTGAATCCCAAAACTGTGCAAAAGTTGTCCCAGAAGTTGATCCATTTTGCACTTCCCACAAGGCCTCCCATCAAACCTCCCACTATTCATCCAAAGAAAGAACTTGAGTTGTGACCCTAGGTTGTACTGAGCTCCAAAATTGCGTAGAGTTGTCCTACAAGTTCTTCTTCCCTACGCTGAAACTAGCTCAGCAATTACACTGAGTTATCCTGCCATGCCTTTCCTTCCCTCTTTGCAACCAGCTCAGAAACTACATAGAACTATCTGGGCCCGAACTGTCTCTCAGGATTGCACAGTTTAGACTAGTAGCTCATGTAACCCGACTTTATGCTCCTCTAGAAAAATACACATATTTTTCTGCGAGTGCCTCCTGTTTCCCACATTGTCCTCCTGAGAGAAATTGCATAGATCCCAGCTAGATGACTTACTTAGTGCTCCCTTGAAAAATTGCGTAATGTCACCCAGCAGCTCCTCGACAGCCCGCTTGGCCTTCCTCTCAGAAACTCCACAATTTTTCCTCCTAAATGGGTTTTGCCCCGCAATCGTCACCACTGTCTCGGATTGCAAAAATATGTCTCCAAGTGACATCTCCATAGTTTTTTTTGATAGTGCTTCAAAGCCTCACATCCTGGCCTATGATTTACTCACGCAGTCTTAGTAACTTGTCCCTCTCCCGATCACCTACACCAGAATGGAAAACAATGTATCATGGTAGATTAGGAATTTTTTTGGATTTGATGCCATCTTGTCATGAGTGATTGCAGGAACAGGTACATCGATGAAACATGGCGCAATGAAGAATGAGATCAAAAAGAGGTGCATGCTAGAAGATGTGCTCACAGTCAAATGAACACATGAAGCACATCTAGCAAGTGGACGAAGGGGACACATTCACATGTACCACTAAGAAAATACCAAGACCATCAGAGACCCCACACACTTTTCCATGTGGAGGTGAAGACATGTTACAGCGAGAGCATATCACCACGGACACCACGGTCCACCAATACATGTCAGCAGTGTCATGTCGAGTTGTGTCATGAGTTGTCTCGGCCACATCACTAATATGGGCCATACTTGTTCTAATCAATGTAATGTAAAGTGGAAGTCTAAGAGACCCACATATGAAATTGAAGAGTCATGTAAAGTCCAAAATTCATAGGAAGACAAACAATCATGAGGGAAGTCAAAGAGTCACAAGGGTCAGTTATACCACCTTTGCTATATATACCCCCTCAATGTATGTGCAAAGGACTTTTCACCTTGGCTCCTCCAACATAGCCTTGAGAGTCTATAATATGTTCTTTGAGGAGCAAGGAGTGGCTCCAATGTCCCACTATTGGGATTAATGATGTATGATGTATAGATGTGTCTTAGTTATTTTTCTTAATTCAGAAGCATGTCTTAGGCCTACAAGTTTTCTCACATGTTTTGTATCTTCTTGTAAGACTATTCTTTAAATGTTTTAATGCATGTTTTCTTAACATGTACTAAGATAGTTTAACTACTTTGGTTATTTTAGTACTCATATTATTGAATGTGTTGTATTTTTTATCACTATTGTCCTGTCCGTGTGGACTACTTCGCCAGACATTAGAAAGAACATCTTTGTGTATTTCTTGGTGTTAATGATAATCACCCCCATGTGGACTATTCAACTTGAAGATGTATGTGTTTTCCCTTGAGCTTTGGTCTTCATGACTATCTCATCTGTTGTGGACTATTCTGCTGGATGTCGGACATACCCTTCTTGTTGTTCGCATGTGTTTGTTCTTGGGTTTGGGATTATTTCCTCTCATCAAGAGGCTAACTTTACCTCCCCCCTTTTGACAATAAGAGAACCCCGATAGAGATTTACATTACGCACTGACCATGCACACTCACCTCACTTTCTTGAAGTTACAACCATAACACTTTCATGTTCTGAACAACAAGAGCTAACAAAAATCTCTAAGAGAATGGAAGTCAGGCCATCGTACCAGATGGGATTCCTACACCAAACAGTGTGAGGTCTAGTTGTGACTTCATAACAAGGTGATCTCATGAATGTTGATGGGTCCAACACCATCAACATTTTTGGTGCTAGAAGGACAACTGCTAGTTGTTTATGGTTGAATTTCCTCTCAACCCTATGTATCTGTCATCTGGTCAAGGAAGTAATACGAACTCCCTCTCTCCCATGCACAAGTCTGAAGTTGGTTACTCCTCACCTCCAAAACCCGAACAAGAAATCTCATAGCATAACCTTTGCTCAGTCTTTCCCTTCACCCGTGAATTTTCCAAAGTTGTTGGAATAATCCCAAGAGTACACAACCTTCCCTCTTCATAGAGGAAGAAAAAGGCTACACCCACTGGAATGGTATTATTTATTGTTGAAGAAGTAATCCTTGTCACTCTCAAAGAGCTGGTTGAAGCTACTGAGAATGAATAGGAACATCTTGTTTTCCTACAAGGAGAAGAAGTTAACAACACAATTTTGGGCTCAGGATTTGGCAGAGGTAGTGGAGGGGAAGGTAGTGGAGGAGGTGGAGGCGGAGATGAAGCAACAAATTCAGAGGTTGAGCTGTCTGATTTAGAAGAAGAGGAGTACAAAGAAGAGGAAGACATGGATAATCAAAATTTGGAATGGATGACCCAGATCCCATTGGCACTCCAAGGTGCCTTGTACAAGATGCTAAGGCATGTAGAGAAGTTGTTAACGAAATATGACCCTGACAGAGCAATGAATGCAGAAGATCATATAGATGTGTTCTACCTACATCTGCAGATGCTCGAGGTATGTTACGATGATGTTGCATGTAGACTATTTCCATGTACCTTGGATGGTAGAGAAGTTGTATGGTACCTCAACCTTCTTGTCAACTCCATTCAGAGCTCAGGAATGTTCAAAAGAATTTTCCTTGAAATGTTGATAACAAAACCCCCGCCATGTTGTTGAAATAGTTGGGTGGTCTTAAGATGGATCCGAAAGAGAAAGTGAAAGACTTTGACCAGAGGTTCAACTGTATCCTGAATAAGTTCACTGCAGACACTAAACCTCATGACTCCATCACATTCCACTACTACACATCTACACTGTCGAGCAACATTTTGCATTTCCTCAAGCGAGCTATGAAACCAACGCTATCTGAAAATTACCAAGAAGCAATTGATGTGGAGAAGAACATGTGCATGATTGGACTCATTATAGATGATGAATCAAAAAAGGACTCCAAAGTTGTGGGCAAGAGGTCCCATTTTGCTACGAGTAAGGATAAGGGAAAAAAACAAGTGAAATTGAGACCCTTACTTGCCTCCTTAACTCCTTGACAACTGAAGTATCATAATTCAATAAATGGACAAACGAGATAGGAGTGAGCAGTAGACCTTCCAGTTCTACATGCAAAAATAATGGGACATCAGGTCACAACAATAGTCACCCGACTAAATCTGCTTAGAGTTCAAATGTTATGCTCCAAGTAGAACAACTAGGTAAGGATAAATTCTGTGATTCCCACCAAGTGTGACACTTAGAGAAGACATGTACATATTGGAATTGAGTTGTGGGATCTGTAGCTTCAAGAATGGATGATCATCTTAATTCCAATGAGAAGATTTAGCCAGAAGATGAAGATGATGAAGAGGATGCATTTAATAAAGCCTCGAGTTCTCAGCATGTGGTTAACATGTATCAATGTCTAAACACTTCCCAAAATAAAATGACCATGTGGAAGGAAGCCCCAAAAAAGAATGTTCAATAGTGACCTAAGAAGTCAAGGGGCTCCTACTGTGATTGATGTACCAAAAGAGAAATTCAAGAAAATGTTCATAAAATTTGAACCATCGGTACCCTCAAGATAGAAAACACAAAACAAGTCAGGGAAGACAACTCTAAACGAAAGATATGTCCATGAGCAGCTCACTTTAGAACACTCCACCAAACAACACAAACATAAGTCTTCCCCTAAACAGCTCGGTGAGTCTTCCCCCTTTGGACTACAACATTGTTGTTGACATGAAAAAGACCCATGCGAACATCTCTTTGTATGAACTCACTAAAATCACAGGTTGGTGGGATATTTTGTTGCATGCAATGGGAAAATCTCCACAAACAATGTTGCCTCTTCCAGGAAGGGATCAAGTAAGTCTCCCAGATCACTTGCATCTATACTGAACACAGTTTACAGAGAAGAAGAAAACTCGCTCTTCCCACCATTTTTGTTATCTTTCAAAATTTTCAAATTCAATGTCGACAACTATTTGGTTGACTCTGGTGCATTGGTCAATAACATGCCACTCTCCATTGCTAAAAGGATCAATGTGCAATGTAGTAGTACAGCCACAGATATCATCCAACTTGATTGAATGTGTGTACCAACCGTTGGTGAAATTCAAGATGTGATCATATGGTTATCATCCGAGGGACGAGTTCACCAGTGCATCAACATTGTGATAGTGGACATCCCAGAAGCATATAGCTTACGGCTCAATAAAGACTAGTCTAGCAATTTGCAAGGATATTTTGCTACATACTGGTCACACTTATGGCTTTTGTATCAAGGTAGAAGAAACTAGATTCGAGTGTTGTCCGAGAGGTATATGGAGCACAATGTTAATCCCTTCGATGGTCAGAAAGAACCATTGGCTTTTGCTGAACTTTTTCTCGGTAATTGTCTTCTGGAAATGCAGTTGGGGTGCTATCCTACATAGCCAAGTCCCACCCCACCAAATACATATTTGGGTATCCTTCCTTCCCTAACTAGTCAAAATGAAACTTATACAATACGGTGTAACAGTAGTAGCAATAGTATTAGCAGTACTAGCATGGCAAGTAGTCCTTGTAAAGATGAGTTGTGGACCTTGTATTTTGATGTATCAAAAACATAGCATGGATATGGAGCCGGGTGTGTTTTGATTGACCCAAGGAAAAGAAAGCATTCAGTATCAAGCCACTTGGAATTAGAGTGCACAAAAAAAACTATTGAATATGAAGCACTCGTCTTAGGTTTTCACAAAGCCCTCAACCTCAATGTTACTATGATTAAAATGGTAGGTGATTGATCCAAAATGGATCCTAGAATACTCTCTAAGTTTTCATGAACTCTTTAAAAATTATGCCAAAGATTCAAAGTCTTATAAAGATCAAGCTATCGGAAGGAATCCTCAGACATTTGCAATGGCAATCAGCGCGGATCAACGAGCGCTATCGATCTAGTGCGCAGAGCGGCGAACCATGGTAACGCGTGCTGACACCAACCAGCAAATGCAGGGACAAATTTAAGCAATGGAGGTAGTTTTTGATATGCGATTAGCAACATATCACAGGGAAAACCTCGTAGTGAAGAGAAGCCCTGAGCGCCCAAACCTGAAATAACTATAAAACACAGAAAATAATGTTTCGGTTCCGTTAGAGTGGGATTCCACAAAACCGACAGAATATTAGAGGACCTTCAAGTGGTAAGAAGTTTAGAACGAGTTCTACCCAATGCCACATAGCGATCGCTACGCATCCCGACGAAGAGAGAGAGAACTGCTCACAACGGACGGGTAAACATCATGTTACTTAGCCGCTCGATATGACTGATGATCGTCATATTTGGGGCACCCAGATCAATGACGAAGATGTGTTCCGATGGATGACTAGATTTGACAAGGTTATGAAGCGAGGTCACATAGGATTTGAAGTCTGATATGGACGATGCGTTGGCAAAAGGTCATGTTTCGTGGGAATTCTTGGAGTTAACAGAAAAAACAATCATTTCAAATATGTCCAAGAGAACTGACACTGATCCGTTATGGACTAGGTGGCCACTTCCTTGTGAGGTGTTATACAGTAAATGATTACGCAGGACAGAGGGATTCAAATGGACAGAGGCAGGGGAACCAAAAATCCGGGAAGTGGAAATGAATAGTCGGGAAGCAAATTGGCTTTAAAGCCACAAACTAACAGAGAGAGAAGCAAGCAGTAAGCGAAGAGGAGTAGGCAGTAAGACAAAAATAGAGAGAATAAGCCAAGCTGACCTACAGAAGAAAAGGTAGCATCGAACCAGAGTTAAGGCAGAGACAAAGAGAGTTAAAGAGTCAGCGCACTCCAGAGAAGGCTTGAGAGGTTCGAGTGCACTCCTCTGTAATGTCTGTCATGTATGAGTGTCAAATTGGGCTCATACTACTATGACCAATAGAGGTCAAGAGTTTAGTGAGGGGAGTCTGTGTACTCCAAAGACTTGGGGAATCCAAGTACAATCTTATTAATTTGTATCTGCTGAGTGAGACTCAAATTGAGCTCACTGTTGTAAAAAATCTGCTTTGAAAACATAATAGAGAGGCCACCACTGAAGGCTAGACCAGGAGACGTAGCCCAGGAGTATTGGGTGAACTCCTTATTAAACTTGTTGTGTTTATATTTTTGCATGTTACGTTTTCTTTAACTTCTTCATTTCCTGTGTATTTGACAATCTTATCGATCCGTTGCATAAAATAACATAGGCACATCCATGCACATGAGTCTGTAATACCTTATTAATTGTCTTATATCAATTCCAGATCAAGTGGTATCAGAGCTTTAGGTTCCTAAGGTTAGACAAACTTGTGTTGGACTATTTGTGAATGATAACTAGATCAAAGCTTAAATTAGGAGAAGGGGAGTTGGTTGAATCTAACCCAGAAATTGGAAGAGTCTACCCAAAGAGGAAAATGGCAGAAGAATGTCCCTTGGAATCAGACTCCCGGTTCATGGACAGTTTCATGACCATGAGATCCATGGTAGAAGAAATGTATAGAGAATTTAAGAGAGGTAGAGGTGAAGAGTCATCAAACTCCAAACAAGATAAATGAGTAGAAGAACCTCTTCTAGTTGCTCACCCAGAAGGCAAAGGAAAATAAGAGAAGCCCTCTCCGCCATCTCCCCCATCATCACCTTCATCATCATCTTCTTCACAAAAAGAAAGCCCTGAAAAGAAAAAGAAGAAACCTTCTTTGATTAAATTAGATGTGAAGTTTGATTTGTCAGTTTATGACAGAGAATTGAATGCATAAAAGCTAGATAACTGGATTAGACAAATTGATGTGTATTTCAGAGTGCAAAACATCAATTAAGAAAGGAGAAAGATTCAACTGGCTAGCCTACGCCTTGGAGGCACCACCCTAGTATGGTGGGAAGGTAGGACGCAAGTTTATTTAAAGAACCATGGTAAAATTCTTTCTACCTGGTATGAATTTGTTTCTACAATTAAAAAACAATTCTATCCACTAGCTTATATGCAGCAACCTATGATGAGTTGGCAAACTCTTCTCCAATTGAAAGGGAAAATTGTACAAAGTTACACCCAAGAATTTAGAAAAAGATCTTTGATTATAGGCATTTCTTTAGACTCACCTGAAACTTTGTTGAAGTATATAGGTGGTCTACATAGTTATTTGAGACATACCATTCTCATGTTTAGTCCCACTAGCATAGATGAGGTATCTATTCAGGCTACACATCTAGAGGCTAGAGGCAAGAATGTGAACCCAGAAGTTGGGGGATCATCAAAACCCATTGCAAACAAGAACAAGGAAAAGAGAAAGTGGAAATGGAAAGAGAGGAAGGAAAATGTTGTACAAAAGACCAAACCTTCATGCACTCACTGCAAGAAGGATGGGCATGATGATGAACACTGCTAGATTCTGCATCCAAAGCTAAAACCCAAGAAGTACGATGGAAAAAAGAAGAAGACTGTTGTAGCTATTCAGAAGGATTTGGGGTCAGACTTAGGGGATGAAACAACAATCACAGCCACAGGCATAGAAGGTAAAAAATTTGAAGCATCTACTAGTAACTTTGCACAATCTACTGATAATGAAGAAAATGAGAGGAAAAGACATGAGTTTTTTCATATTAGAGTTATTTCCAAGCACGAAAAGACTGATAATTTGTTTGATAGCGGCTCACAAGTAAACTTAATTTCTGAAGCAACTGTAAAGAAACTGGGGTTACTAACCACACCTCACAAGAATCCATATCCATTGGGTTGGTTATGTGATAAAGCAAAGCTACAAGTGACCAGACAATGTAAACTTAGGTTTTCTTTTGGGTTAGCATTTGTAGATGAGGTTGAGTTAGATATTGTTCCCTTGGATATATGTGGAATTGCTTTAGGAAGTCCTTACTTGTATGATAGAAAAGCCATTTTCTATAGAGCTGAAAACAAGTATCAACTAGTTAAAGATGGAATTGAATATATTGTAAGAGCTCATAAACTCAAGAATAATTATACTCTCATAAACTCGGGGCAGATGAAAAGAATTGTAAATTCATGTGAACAATTTTTACTGATGGTTGTAAAGGAAACGAAACCTGATAAAACCAAAGTATTTGAAGGCTATGATGCTAAACAGCAAGCTGATTTAGAAAAAGTTGTTTCAGAATGTGATATGCTATTTCAAGAACATAAAGGTCTGCCACCCAAAAAGGAAATAGTACATGATATTAATTTGCAGCAAGATGCTCCATTGCCTAACATCAAAATGTACAGGTTGTCCGCTTTATAGAATGCAAAAGTCAAGAAGAAAGTACAGGAGCTACTCAGGAAAGGGTTCATAAGACCTATCACATTGCCATGTGGGTCTCCAATTGTCTTTGTGAGAAAGAAAGATGCCTCATGGAGAATGTGCATTGATTAACGAGCACTAAATAAGATAATGATCAAAAATCATTATCCCCTTCCTTACATAGATAATCTATTAGATCAGTTGAAAGAAGTTGTTTACTTTTCCAAGTTGGACTTGCATAGTGGCTACCATCAAGTCAGAGTTGAAGAGAATGATGCATGGAAGACTGCTTTCAAAACAAAGCAGGGATTGTATGAGTGGTTAGTTATGCCTTTTGGCTTAACTAATGCTCTTGCTACTTTCATGAGAGTAATGAATGATGTACTCAGGCCTTTTATTGATAATTTTTTTATTGTATATCTAGATGACATTCTTGTATTGAGTAAAACATGGGAAGAACATTTGAAGCATGTAAAGTAGAATATAGATGTTTTGAAAAGAGAAAATATTTATGTTAAGCTATCAAAATGTGAATTTTGCAAAACATATTTGAATTATTTGGGTCATATTGTAGGGGGTGGTGAATTGAAGATAGATCCCTCTAAGGTTGCAATCATTGTAAACTGACCTAAACCCAAATTTTCTACAGAAGTTAGAAGCTTCCTAGGAGCAGCACAGTATTGGAGAAAGTTTATTTCTAAATTTTCCTTGATTGCAGCTCCCTTACATGCTTTAATAGGATTGAACAAGGTGTTTCAGTGGGGAGGAAAATAGCAGAAAGCCTTCGACACCTTGAAAGAAAAGATTAGTACAGCACCAGTACTAGCACTACCTGATCTTCAAAGAACCTTTGAGATTGAAACAGATGCCAGTGACTATGCCATGGGATTAGTGTTGATGCAGCACGGTAAACCCATATGTTATCATTCTAAGACATTTAATTCTACAGTAGTTAATTATCCCACATATGATAAAGAACTGTATGCATTAGTAAAAAGTGTGAAAAAGCGAAAACATTATTTAATGGGCAAAGAGACAAATATACATGTAGTGTTGATGCAGCACAGTAAACCCATATGTTATCATTCTGAGACATTTAATTCTGCAGTAGTTAATTATCCCGCATATGATAAAGAATTTTATGCATTAGTACAAAGTGTGAAAAAGTGGAAACATTGTTTAATAGGCAAAGAGACAATTATACATATAGATCATCAACCAGTTCAATATTTACACTCACAAACTAAGTTGCAACAATCAAGACACTATAGGTGGATGGATTTTCTACAATAGTTTCATCTTGTCATCAAATATAAAAAGGGCATACACAGGTGGATGGGTTTTCTACAATAGTTTCATCTTGTCATCAAATATAAAAAGGGCATACACAATAAAGTTGCAGATATGTTGTCCAGACCAATCATAAATGCATCCACTATACTTAAGCATAATTCAGTATTGCATGAAATCTACATTGAACAGTATGCTCAAGATACATATTTTAAAGATGTATATGCAAATTTATGTCATGGAAAACAAGTAGAAGAATTGGACTGTCATGTCAAGGACCAACTCTTGTATCATTTTGGAAAGTTATGCATTCCTCAAACTGAAAGAGTAAAGATAATTCGAGAAGCACACACTTCTCTAATATCAGGTCACTTTGGTGTAGGTAAAACAGTTGCACAGCTGCAAAGATTTTGTTATTGGCCCAAAATGAATGAAATAGTTTCTAGATATGTAAGAGGGTGTACCATGTGTGCTAAAAGCAAGCCCGATAATATAAAACTAGGCTTCTACACTCCACTACCAATTCCTTCTCATCCTTGGGAAAGTATTTCCATGGAATTTGTTGGGGGACTGGCTAAATCTAGAAAAGTTCATGACTATTTATATGTTATTGTGGATAGGTTCAGCAAAATGTGTATTTTAATACCTTATAACAGATAGATTACAACTGAACAAACAGCAAAGTTGTTCTTTTAGCATGTATGGGTTCATTTTGGATTACCCACTTCCATTGTATCTTATCGACATTCCTGATTTTTTGGGAAGTTTTGGTAAAGTCTGTGGGAATTGATGGAAACCAGACTGAAGAAGAGCACACCCTTTCATCTACAAACAGATGGCCAAACAGAAGTGTTCAACAGGACAGTGATCCAGTTGCTCAGAGGATATTGCAGCAAGCATCCCAAGCTTTGGGATGAACATTTGTGTTATGTGCAACATGCTTACAACTGGGCTAAACATTCTTCTACATAGAGATCTCCTTTTGAGACCTGTTTTGGTTTCATACCAAGGTCTCCCTTGGATTTTGTCTTTGGTAAAGACATAGCAGTTGATGGACATAGTGATGTCGATGAGGAAACCAAGTTCATTGAACAAATCCAAGAGATTCACCAGGCAGTACAGGAACAGCTGGAAAAGAGCCAAGCCAAGTACAAGGCAAGGCATGATAAGCATCATATTGAGAATAGTTTCCAAGTTGGTGATCAAATTTGGCTGTATATCAGCAAATACAGAATGCAAGGTGAAGGTAAGAAGCTGAAGTTGATAAGGTATGGACCTTTCAAGATACTTGAGAAAATGAGTGAGAATGCTTTTTTCCTTGATTGAAGATCTTGAAGAGCAGAGTCAATTGCCTTTTATTAATGATTTGTTGCCTGAATATCTTAATGAATTGCAGGAAGATACAGTTCTGGACAGGAAGGTAAGAACTATGCACAGAGGGGATGTTGAGTACCTCAGGATTGGGCTCAAAGGTTCAAAACCAAGTAGTGCAATATGGATAGAATTTGGGCAAGCGAGGAATCTATATCCTCACTTGATTGATGCTTAAAAACCAACTTTTGGTGGTCCAAAAGATTTTTAAGTGGGAAGGCATGATCCATAATGGATCCTAGAACACTCTCTAAATTTTCATGAACTCTTTAAAAACCATGCCAAAGATTCAAAGTCTTATAAAGATCAAGCTATCGGAAGGAATCCTCAGACAGTTGCAATGGCGATCAACACGGATCAATGAGGGTTGTCGATCTAGCGCATAGAGTGGTGAACCATGGTAACATGTGCTAACACCAGCCAGCAAATGCAGGGACAAATTTAAGCATCGGAGGTAGTTTCTGATATGAAATTAGCAACAAATTTCTAATCGCACATCACATGGAAAACCTCTCAATGAAGAGAAGCCCCGAGTGCCTGGACCAGAAATAACTATAAAACGCAGAAAATAATGTTTCGGTTCTATCGGAGTGGGATTCCACAAAACCAGCAGAATATCAAAGGGGCTTCGAGCGATAAGTGGTTTAGATCGAGTTCCGCTTGATGCCACACAGTGATCGCTACGCGTCCCAAGGAAGAGAGAGAGAACTGCTCACATCGAACGGGTAAACATCATGTTACTTAGCCGCCCGATATGAAGGAAGATCATCGAATGTAGGGCCCCTAGATCAACGGTGGAGACACGTTCTGATGGATGACTGGATTTGACAAGTTTATGAAGCGAGGTCACATAGTATTTGAAGTCCGATATGGATGATGCGTTGGCAGAAGGTCGTGTTTCATGAGCATTCTTCGAGTTAATGGGAAAAATGGTCGTTTCAAGAACTGACACTGATCCATTATGAACTAGGTGGCCACCTCCCTGTGAGGCATTATACAGTGACTGATTATGCAGGACAAAGGGATTCAAATGGAAAGACGCAGGGGAACCAAAAAGCTGGGAAGCGGAAATGAACAGTCGGGAAGCAGATTGGCTTTAAGGCCACAAACTGATAGAGAGAGAAGCAAGCAGTAAGCGAAGAGAAGTAGGTAGTAAGCCGAAAGTAGAGAGAAGAAGCCAAGTTGACCTATAGAAGAAAAGGTAGCATCGAGCTAGAGTTAAGACAGAGACAGAGAGAGTCAGAGAGTCAGTGCACTCCAGAGAAGGTTTGAGAGGTTCAAGCACACTCCTCTGTAATTTCTGTCATGTATGAGTCTCAGATTGGGCTCATACTACTATGACCAATAGAGCTCAAGAGTTCAGTGAGGGGAGTTTGTGTACTCCAAAGACTTGGGGAATCCAAGTAGATTCTTACTGATTTTTATCTACTAAGTGAGACTCAAATTGAGCTCACAATTGTAAAAACTCTGCTTTGAAAACATAATAGAGAGGCCACCACTGAAGGCTAGACTGGGAGATGTAGCCCAGGAGTATTGGGTGAGCTCCTTATTAAACTTGTTGTGTTTATATGTTTTCCTGTTATGTTTTCTTTAACTGCTTCATTGCCTGTGTTTTTCGCAATCTTATCGATCCGTTGCATAAAATAACATAGGCACATCCATGAACATGAGTCTGTAATACCTTATTAATTGTCTTATATCAATTCCAGATCAGTGATTAAGATATTGTGGTACGAAAGGTACATAAAACCACACATTATGTCTCACCTCATCTTAATGATTACCAACAAGAGGTATGGCAGCTTATTGCTAATTTTGAAGCTTTTAATATCATGTCTATACCAAGAATGTGGAATGCAGCTACAGATGCTCTAGCAAATTCAGCTGCTAGGGTGACACCGCTTAGGGATAGATTAACTGTTGAGATTTTGTATAAGCTATCTATTCTCAACAACATAACTAATTTTTGTGTTTTTGATGATGATGAACAGATACTACACTTTATGGCCAACACTGATGTTTTCAAAGACATAGCCATATATCAAGCAATGCACGAGCAGTCTCTACAAGGCACCCTTGATGACAAAAAAGGAAACCCCATCGCCAAAGGTGTGATTTCACTTGAGAAACTCTATGACTTGCAAAACCGATTCAAAGGGACCATGGACACCAAAATGCACAGTTCCACACTGATGCATGAACAGATAAACATGGGAACATAACGAGATCCGAAATATATAAATCTCGATACATGTTTCACACCAGAGGAGTGGCAAGCCTTTGTCTTCTTGTTTAGACAGTACCAGGATGTATTTGCATGGACATATGATGATTTGAAAACATATGACACATGAATAATACAACACGTCATTCCAAGAAAAGAAAGGGTCAAGATGTTTCAACAGAAACTTAGAAAATCCCATCCGTCACTTAAACCCCTCATACAGAAAGAATTGCCTAAGTTGTTGGATGCTTAGATCATATACAAGGTTTTTCATTCTACATGGGTTTCAAATTTAGTTCGTGTAAGGAAGAAATCCGTGGAGATTCGCCTATGTGTATATTTCTGAAATCTTAACAGGGCCTTGGCCAAAGATAACTACCCAGTGTCGTCTATGGAGCACATCTTGCAAAAAGTATCTGGAGCTAAAATGTTTTCTCTCCTTGATAGATTTTCTAGATATAACAAGGTTCCAATAGTAGAATCTGATAGACTAAAAACTACTTTCTGTACCAAGTGGGGTACATTCACTTACAAAAGAATGCCATTTGGGCTTGCAAACATAGGCACAACCTTTTAGTTTGTGTTATGGACATCGCCTTATGTGGGCTCATAGGACAAAGAGTGGTGGTCTACCTTGACAACGTGATATTCTTTTCAAGAAAGCAACCAGACCACTTGTACCATCTCAAGAAGAGTGATGTCAAAAGTACGAGATATCCTCGAACCAAGAGAAGAGCGTATTTGGAGTGTCTGGGGGATACCTCCTTAGGAATTGTCACTAATAGTGGGATCATGGTTGATCCAGGCCGAGTTCGGACTATCATGCAAATTCCTCACCTAATTAATAAGAAAGTTATGTAGACCTTCTTGGGAAATATTAACTTCCTTCAGAAGTTCATCTCAGATTATGCGTAGATTTTTAAACCTATCCAAGATATGATCAAGAAGGATGTAGCATAAAACTAGGGAAAGAAGGAAAAGGATATGTTTTCTCGTATCAAGAAGGAAATAAAAGAAGCACCTATGTTGTACAACCCAGATTTTAGCAAAGATTTCTTGCTATATAAATTCGCTTCCAAAAACTCACTCACTGCAGTGCTCACACAAAAGGATGAGCTGAGCAACGAACATCACATTTCCTTCATGAGCGCGGGCACATAGGGAACCAAGCTCAACTATCCCACTATGGCTAAATAGGCATATGTTGTACACAAGGTAGTGAAACATTTCAGACCCTACTTGCTGAAAAGTCATTGTATAGTCCTTGTGCCACACCCAACAGTCAGAGTGCTTCTTGGTCAACAAGATTTGGGTGAGAGACATGCAAAGTAGATGAAAGGACTTCAAGAGTGTGATATCGATTGCAAGCTAGTTCACACTGTCAAGGGTCATGTTCTGCATAGACTTGCAGAGGAAGAAGTACACACCCAAGAGGAAGAAGAAGAGCTCGTCAGTTGGGAGCAAGAAATTGATATATATAATATAGAGTGAGCACCACCCACCTTGCATGGTAACTATTGGTAGGAAGAAGTGTGACAGTACCTTCAGCACGACACGATTCCCTCTCACTTTTACATGTGACAGAACAGGGCACTTTACCTCAAAGCCTTATCTTACCAGTTGGTGCATGGAATGCTTTACAAAGGGCACACTAATGAAATTTTTCTCAAGTGCCTGGAGACACAAGATTCTGAGAGAGTGTTACATGACATGCATGATAGAATAGTCAAAGGTCACTTCATGGGTAACACAACTACGCATAAAATCATGACAGTTGGTTTCTACTAGCCCACATTGTTCGAGGATGTACATGCTTATGCCTGCAAGTGCTCAGTCTGTCAGCAATGTGGCGACAGAACTCGAAGATCAATAGCCCTGCTACAACCTGTTGGAGTGGATGAACCATTCCAATAGTGGGGCTAGACATCATTGGGGAAATCATCCCCCCATTCATCGAGGCAACACCACTACATTCTAACTGCTACAGATTATTTCATGTGGTGGATGGAAGTAGTTCCGATCAAACACGTGAATGACCAGGAAGTCATTAGCTTCCTTCAGCTAAACATAATCTCGAGGTTTGGAGTTCCTGTATCATTTGTTTTTGACAATGCAACTTACTTATCTTAGTTGAAACTTTATGATTTTTCATTGCAATATGGTATTGTGCTTAAGCATCCATCTAACTACTACCCGTAGGGAAATGGTCTTACTAAATCAAAAAACAAGAATCTTATTCGCATCATCAAAAAGACCATTTACTCTGAGCAACAAAACTGGAATTCCACCCTAGTGAATGCACTTTGGACTCACCAAGTTACACCCAAGTCCTCTCTGAACACATCTCCATACTTCCTCATATACAATAAAGAAGCCATCCTTCCACCCAATCTCTACTTGTCTACTCTTCACTTATCCAAAGAACCTTGGGGCAAGCCATGTCTATTGATTCACCATAGGATGGAAACATCATACAAGTTACAGGAAGAACAGATGAAAGAAAAATAAAAATTTACTCTCCACCAGAACCATATCAATAGATGGTTTGATCGTAAGTCTGCAGGGAACGCTAGCTTTAATATGGGTGATTTAATATTGAAATGGGATAAACCCCATGAAGACAAAGGCAAACACACAATGTTCCAGTATTTGTGGATTTGTCAGTAAACGGTTCATGAAAAACTTAGCCAATGCACATATTTCTTGCAATCAATTAACGGGAGGATTGACAACCTTCCTGTTAATGGCCAAGAATTAAAATGTTATTTTTAGTGATTTGGGGATGTGCCCCGCCTATGTACATAGAATTCTTACTATTGATTTGTTGCTTTGTTGTTTATTTTGTTATTTTACGTTTTTTATTTTGCTTTGATTTGGTTCACTTGTCATTTCGTTTTGTAAATAATTGTTGTCCTATACTGTTCTATCTTTTGAATAAGTATGTGGCTGAGTTTAAAGACTCTTGTGACACTACAGCACTTGGCAAGTCCTCTATTCGCCTTCTCTGTGCTTGGTTGTAACTTTTGGATAATGAATCCTAAACGGAAAATACGAACCATGTGTAAGGGAAGCTCTGGAAAAACATGAACCTATGTCCAAACTGGGAAACCCCATGCCCATACTTAGTCTTCTAGTCCAAGTTCTCAAGCTTAATCCAACTAGTAGAAATAGAGAAGGAGGAAAATTTAAACGAGAATACTTAAATCAAAGGCCTTATATGCTTCTCTAAAGGAACAACCTCTTATGCTCTCAATAATTCAAGATCCCTCTTCTACCCCAAAAATAAATAAGGGCGTATGCACAATCCTCTTTTCAAAAAAATCCAAAGGTGAATGAAGAGAGAGGCTTCCTGCACAGAGAGGTGAAGCAGGAAACTCCACCAGGGTATTGACTAGGCTCAGTGGCAGTGGAGCAATGCTGGTGTTTCAGCATGACTCCGTCAGGGTACTGTCGAGGCCTTCTAGTAGGGGGAAACACCAGAGATCAAAAATTATACTCTACAAATCTTAAGCTCGCGAACCAAACTACCCTTCCTGATTTTGAAACAATATGACCTAGTTGAAAAAAAAAATTTGTTTGACTGAGTTGGTACAAGGTGAACAATGTTTGTCCATGGGGTATGTGGGGAAGCCAAAGTAACCTGCACAACAATTCAATACTTCCTAAAAATCCAAGGCCCTGTGCTGCAAATGAACCAAACAGAGAAGTTGGTATTCAACCAGTGTGTTGCCAAGTGTTGTAGCAGCTACAAAACCCTCCAAAATTTTTCCATGCATCCAAATTTCGGAGCCTTCCTTGTTTTTTCCCTTCATGGTCACTAACACTTTGACTCATTCCATGAACTCTTGTTGAGTTTTCACACCCTCTTCACTTGATTGATCACCGATTGTCTTTTGGCATGTTGATCCCTATGTCATGGCACATTTTTTCTGGCATTATGAAGGTTTGTCTTCCTATGTATGAGTTGTTTTCACTTTCTCAACATCAGTTTCACTCACACACTGAGTTGTAAACATTGTCACACAAGTGTCATCATCATCATTCGAGGACATATTTCAACTGCCACACGTGTCGCTCTCAACCTTTGAGTCAGTATCACTAAGCACATGTTATCTTATTGGCTTCAGGCGTCTTGTCATCGAGTCATGCTAAGTGTGTTATCACATTGTCATGTCTGCATGAGTACACTTTCTTTCACACTTTTCTAAAAAATCTGTTGACCAAAAAACCCTCTGTGAGTCAGACCCAATCTCAGTGACCTTGCAATGTTACCAAGAACTACGCAGAGCTTGAGGTTGTCCTCAAGGCAGCCTACTCAGCAGAATTATAGAAATGAGCCAGTTGACTGACTCCTAGATATGCATAGAAGTTGGCCCACAAGCCGATCCACTTTGTGCTTCCCGCAAGACCTCCCATCAAGCCTCCCATTGGTCATCTAGAGAAAGAATTTAAGCTATGGCCGTAGGCTATACTAAGATCCAAAATTGCAAAGAGTTGTCCTACCATCCCTTCTTGCCCACTCTGTAACCAGCTGAGGAATTGCAGAGAGCTATCCTTTTGTACCCTTCCTACCCACTTTGCAACCAGCTCAGAAACTACGCAGAACTATTGGGCCCAGAGTGTCTCTCACGATTGTGTACCTTTGACTAGCAGCTTGTGCAGCCGGACTTTGTGCTCCTCTAGAAAACTGCGCAGATTTTTATGGCAGTGCCTCCTGCTACCCACATCGTCTTCGCTGGATGAATTATGCAGATCCCATCTCGATGACCTAATCAATTCTCCCTTGGAAAATTGTGTAGATTGGCACAGAAACTCCCTGACAGCCCACCTGTCCTTCCCCTTGAAAACTTCACAGTTCTACCTCCCAGCTGAATTTTGCCCCATAACTGTCACTATTGTCTCGAATTGCAAAAATATGTCTCCCTGTGACATCTGCGTAGTTGTTTCTAACAATGCTCCAAAGCCTCTCATCTCGGCCTGTGGTGTACTCCCGCAGTCTCAATACCTTGTCCCTCTCCTGGTGACCTGCACTAAAATGAAAAAAATGCATCATGGTAGACTAGGAGATTTTTTTGTTTTGAGGTCGTCTCATCATGAGTGATTGCAAGAATAGGTATATTGATTAAACATGGTGTGACAATGAACGAGATGGAAAAGAGGCGCATACTAGAAGACTCTCTCACAGTCGAACGAATGCATGAAGCACATCTAGCAAGAAATCGAAAGGGACACATTCACATGTACCCTCAAGAAAAAACCAAGACCATCAAAGACCCCACACACCTCTCCATGCGAAGGTGAAGACATGTTACACCAAGAGAATATCATCACTCAACAGCACAACAACTCGACACAGACACCATAGTCAGCTAATACATGTCAGTAGTGTCATGTCGAGTTCTGTCACGATTTATCTCAACCACATCAGTACTATGGGCCATAATTGTTGTAATCAATGTAATGTAAAGTGGAAATCCAAGAGAGCCACATATGAAATTGAAGAGTCATGTAAATTTGAAAAGTCATAGGAAATCAAACAGTCATTAGGGAATTCGAAGAGTCACAAGGGTCGGTTCTACCCCATTGGTTATATATACCCCCCTATTGTATGAGCAAGGACTTTCCACCTTGGCTCCTTCCACATAGCCTTGAGAGTCTGTAATTTCTTCCTTGAGGAGTGAAGAGTGGCTCCAATGTCCCACTACTACAACTAGTGATGTATGGTGTACAAATGTGTCTTGGATATTTATCTTAATTCAGAAGCCTTTCTCAAGAAAGCATGTTTTTGAGGATGCTTTGTATATGTTTGTAACACTATTATATGAATAGTGAGTGACTCTGTCCCTGCTTCTCCACCACTAGCTCTAGGTTTTTCATTTCTGATTAGATGGGAATACCAAAGGCACTAAGCTACTTAATAAAAGAAACCCACCTCTTTTTCTTTGGCATCTTGGATGATACTTGTCTTTATTTGAGGTACTATGTGTCTTTTATAGCATTTTACTTTTTATTAATGTTAGTGTATGCATGAGTTACTGCAACCCCAAAAGAGAGTTGTTCCTCTCCCTCGTAACCTCGGTCGAGCCCCTTACCAGGTCCTCTCCCTTTGGTCGAGCCCCCTACCGGTTGCATATCTTGAAAATTCTATAATAGGAGGGTGAGGGTGAGCCTGTCGTGTTTAAATGTTTGTAATGCATGTTTTCTTAACATGTACTAAGATAGTTGAACTACTTCGGTTATTTTAGTACTCATATTGTTTATCAATGTTGTCATGCCCATGTGGTCTACTCCGCTGGACATTAGACAAGCCATACATGTGTATTTCTTGGTGTTAACGACTGTCACCCCCATGTGGACTATTTCACTAAACACTCTATGTTTTTTCCCTTGAGCTTTGGTTTTCATGATTGTCGCATCCACTGTGGACTATTCGGCTGGATGTCAGACAAACCCTTCTGGTTGTTCATGTGTGTTTCTTCCTAGGTTGGGACTATTCCCTCTCATAAAGAGGCTCACTTTACCTCTCGCTTTTGATAGCAAGAGAACCCAAACACAAAATTACATTACGCACTCACTAGGCACACTCACCTTGCTTTCTTCAAGTTACAAGAATAACACTCTCATGTGTTGAATAGTAAGGGCTACGGAAAATCTCTAACAGAATGGAAATTGGGTCATCATACTAGATGGGACTCCTACACCAAATGGTGTGAGGTCTAGTTGGGAGTTGATACCGGGGATATCCCCTGAATTTTGGTAGGTCCACCACCATAAACAACTTCCTTAAAGTCAATAAAACTTTAGTATTCATCTTTTCTCTCTAGATTCATTTAAATACATAGAGAGTGGGAGATAATTACAACTAAACTAAAGATAATGATTCCCCATTACAATTTTAGATTCATTAAAAAATATCAATAAACAATATCAGGTCTTGAATATCTCTCTGTCATTATTCATCTAAAACATGTCGAATATGTTATTGCAATTGGCAGGGTTTGGAAAATGATGACAACATCAAATCTAGGAAAATTATCTTAAGAGGAGCTCTTGTATGTCTCAAACAAAGGAGAAATCTGGAAAACTACATTTTTTGAAACTAAATTGTTTCGTTCTACACAAAACCCATGTCTTATATTTTCAATATTTGTCTTCATTTTCCTGTAAAATATAACAAAAAATCATCACTTCTTATCCCAGTACTGTCTAAATTTACTTAATTTCTTTTTTGTGCACTCGAACTTCAGCACATGGTAGGATCATAGATATGAGCCTTTTGAACATGTTTTTTGGTTATAACTAGATCCATTCAAAGAAATTAAGTAAATTTAATACCATGTTCATGAATAGTTGGGGCACATTATATTAGGAATGAATTTCATTTGTCTTAATTAATGTAGGTAACACATTTCAGAGGGCTATGAAACTAGGATTCAGTGATCTCATTGAGTAGATCATGTAGATATACCTCTTGATATGACTAGTTACTCAAAGCATTGCGATAATAATTTTGATTACTTGAGGAAATTCATTCAGAGATGTATGAAGTTCAAAATCTTAGTTAACCCTAAGGACTATGTGTTTGGAGTATTGTAGGGAAACTACTACTATATATTGTATCTAAGTTTAGTTTCAGTATTGGCCCAAAAAGGGTAGAAGTAAATGAGAATCTCCCTCCCCCTAATTCAAAGAAGCAAATGAACTCATTTATGGTGAAAATTAATTGTATCTGCAATTGCATTAATGATTTCACTAAAATTGGCAAACCCATTCATAATATTTTGAAATAGGACAGAACATTCTAGTGGAATAATGATGCCTAGAGGGATTCTCTTTCCATAAAGGAATTCATTGCACTTTTTCTTGCAAAGCCATACTTTTCGACAGATTTCATCATTTTTGCAAGTGCTACTAAGGAATCCATCTCAAGCATCCTCATGCAAAAAAATGATCAATATGACAAACATTTGAATTCTTTTACGAGTGAAAGTATTCGTGATGATGAATTTTAATATTGACTAGTTGAAAATCATGATTATGCTCTTCTAAAGGGAATTAAAATGTTTAGGAACTATCTATTAAGAAAGCATACAAAGGTAAGAGTGCCAACACTTGTTTTTAAGTTTTTGCATTCATAGACACTTCTTTCTAGGAAACTCGCTCATTGGCCTACCAAAATCCAAAACCACAATATATTTCTCATTAAATCAAAATTTATTAAGGGACACGACCTTGCACTTCAATTGGCTCAAAATCCCTTTCTCTAATAAATTAATATAAAATTAATGTTCATGATATCTCTCGGTACAAGGACTTAATTTATTATCATAAAATTCAAAAGTTCCCTAAGTACCTTCATAAAGTGCAACTTAGATGACTTAAACTAGATGACTTAAAGTGCATGTCCTTTGACATAATGTTACTTCATTGCATTGAAGATGAAGTAGCATCTCAAATCTTGGTAGTTTCACATGGATCCTCCTATGCGGCATGCACATTGGTGGGCACTTCACTGCCAAATCAACTACCCTTAAAATTTTGAGATTTGGTTTTTATTGGCAATCATTTTTTACATATTTTTATAAATATGTCCAAAATTGTGCTGAGTATCAAAGAGTAGTTAGAAAAGAAAAAAATCCATTATTTACCTTTACAAATAATCATTCCAAATTTTCCATTTGTTAGGTGGGCTGTTTATTTTATCGTTCTAATTAATCATCCATCCATAATAGGGAATATCATTATTTTATCATCCACTAAATACTTCATAAAGTGGTGGAGGTATTACCCTTATAGAATGCTCCATATGAGCAAGTAATTGCATTTCTAGAGAATATTGTATTTTCAAATTTCATTTTCCCTTAGGCTTAATCACTGACAATGGTCCAACTTTCATTTCAACAAAATTTAGTAAATTCTGTGATAAATATCAAATTTGACATTCAACTTCCTCTACCTACTACCCCCAATGTAATTTGCAAGCAAAATCCACTTATAAATATTTGATTTGAATCCTAAAAAAAAATATTACAGATAAACCATTAAACTGACATAATATTTTCAAATATATTGTTCTAGTAAACCATATATTGTTCTAGTAAACCATACCATTGTTAAATCTAGTACTTATGCTTCCCTGTTTTAGTTGGTTTATGAATAAGAAGCAATGTTTCCTATTCAATTGGTACTTACAACCTCCTTATTATTTAAATCAAAAGATGAAGGGTTGAATTCCATGGAAGTCCCAAAAATAGTTCTTTTCATGCTAACACTTGAATAACACCATAATCACACACTTGATAGTCTAAAAAGAAGGATGCAGATAATCAATAAATATTTCGACAAAAAACCCCATGAATATCATATTTTTAGTTAAGGAAGAAGTGCTTCTTTGAGATTTTTCACATGCTGACAAGGGGAAGCATCATAAGTTTCAAAAACTTTAGATTTGACCATTTATCCTAGATGTTGTCGTTGGGCCTAAGTCCTACTTGTTGAAGGAAGAAAATGGTCAGCTATTGCCTTACACCACAAATGGCTCACATATCAAGCCATACATGGAGGAAAATAAAGGATAAAATTACAGACACCTCACTCATGCTTGTAAATATGTTTTCTTTCAAGAAATTTACTTTATTCTTAGTATTTGTTCTCTTCTATTTTCTTTATTTTTTGTTAGTTAGTTTTAAATTTATAATTTTTAGTTCAATGCTTTTTCCTTTCAATTTGTCATCATACTTTCCTTACATTGCAATTTTTTTCATTTGGTTATTTTTGTGTATTGACGTGACTAATGTATAGCAAATATATATAGTGAAACAACAAAATCCTTCCTTGATTTATTTGGAGGTATACTTCTAATTGTGCTGATTTTTTAACCTCTAACTAACAAAATCATGAATATAAGAAGAAATATATCCATGTGTTTGTATGTAGAAAGTCTCTGCATGAAGGTTGTCTTAAACCTTATCTATTGATTGCATCTAAAAGACCTCATGTTGAAATTATTCAACCCACATCTTTTTCCTCATGCTTCCCACTCCTCTAACCACTTACGACCTTCTTGCTGATAATCAAGAGCCATCTAGTCCAACCAAAAATTTTGAAGTTTTGATTTTCTTCATTCAAATCACCATATGGAGTTGCTGACGTGGATATACTTATTTGAATTTTTTTTACATGATAATGTGATTCTTAATTAATCCTCTACCTCTATGGACATAAGAATAAAAAATATAAAAATAAAAATAAAAAAATGATGGTAGGTGGGACCCTATCTCCTTTGGTTACATAAGTAGGATATATGATTCAAACTTAAAAAGGAATGCAACAAATTAAAGATTTAACCATAAATATATATATGCAACAAAAATAACCCTTCATTTCATTAATATCAAAATACTGAAATATGCTTACAAAATAATGGAAATGAACTAGTTTGGCGATGGTAGCTTATTTCTAAGAAGAGATATGATGGCTACATGCCTCTCAACTATGTTAAAATGAGGCTTAAGGGCCTATTTATTATTCAACGACAAGGCAAAACCATAACCCCAAGAGATGGAACACCAAGAGTTTATGGACCCCGTTGGGGTTAGTTGGGCAACAAACTTCACGGGGTCGTAACTTGGTCATATTATCTTTGTTTGGCACGTACAATACCTTGTTGGAAATTTCTCTTCAAGTACTATAGGATTTGTGGTAGGCTAGTTGGTGCCCTATGGCGAACTTAAAAAAAACGCCATTTAAGGGACCAAAACTACTTCGGAAGTTTGGGACCCGAAAAACTGCTAAAAATAGTAAATGTTGAAATAAACAAAGAAATAGATGAAATTGATTGGAGGTCTCGAAGGAATAGGAGTGTGTTCACCAATATCCACCTAGACTAATCGTCCCTCCTTAGGAAGAAATGGTCGCCATTGCGTGCAGAGCCTCCATGAGGTGGGAAAATTTTGTTGAACCTTGTCCTTAGTGAACCACTTGCCCTGGTGAAGGAGTTGGCCTGCTTTTACAACTCAATATAGTTGGATCCTATGTTGGAGAGTGTTCTTGATATGTGTGTCCATGATCTAATCAGTTTTGACTTATTCCATGCAATTTGAGTTTAGCATTGTTGGTGTGAGTTGTTCTGCAATATCGGATTTGTCTAGCAATGGTGGAAAATATAGTCGAAGGTGGTCTACATTGAACACTAGGTGCAGACCAAGGAATGGTGGGATGCTTAGCTCGAAGGAATTATCCCCTACAACCTTGATGATGGTGTATGTCCTATATTGGAGTGAGAAAAGCTGGCAGTGGGGTCCAATGAGGTGCTCCTGCAAATGTATCCAAACTTTGTCACCCACCTAGAACTTGTGTGACACTCAATGTTGATCATGGTGTTTCTTGAAATTAACATTGGCTCTATCCAATATATCATGGGCCTGCTAGCATATGTGTTGAATTCACTCGATGAATTTGTTAGCCTTGTCGGTTTCAAACTAGACATTAGATGAATCCCAACCCTACCTAAAAGGGATTATTTTTGTTAAGCTATGGAGATCTCTGTTGTAGTTATGCTAGACATAGGTGAGGCTTTCATCCCATGTTTGTGGATGTTTTGAGTTGTACATGAGAAGAATATGTACAATCATCCTATTGACGACCTCTGTTTGGCCATCAATTTGGGGGTGCAACGTCATGGAGTTAGTAATTTTGGTATCTAACATAGACGAGAGGCTTGACCAAAATGCACTTACAAATCTATTGTCCTGCGCTGAGATAAAGGACTGTGGGATCCAAAAGTGTACTGACACGCGCTCAAAGAAGAGCTTAGTAGTGGCCTTTGCTATGATACTCTTCTTGTAGGCATCCATGATGGCCATATTAGAGGATCTATCAATGACCATGAAAATGTATTCATTTCCATGCTTAGTAGAAGGAAGGCCCGACATGTAATCCATGGATGTGGATTCCCAAGGTCAAATAAGAGTAGGAAGAGGAGTATATAGGCCTTGTTTCTGGATGATTGGTTTGGAAATGGTGCATGTGGTGTAGGATCTAATGTACTTCCCAACATCTTGACGAAGTTTCGGCCAATAAAAATACTTCTGTAGTACTACCATTATTTTATCTACTCTGAAATGTCCAGTGACTTGACTATAGTGCGCGTCGCAAATCATCTTTGCATGCTCACTTGAAGGAGCACATATTTGTCCCAACTGACATAACAATGCATCCTAGAGGTGAAATTTCAGAAATTTATTACCCTCCTGAAGTTTCTTGTATGTGCTGCCAAATTTTGGATCGCGCTTGTAAAGATGTGGCCACCCTGAAGTCGCATGAGCACAAGAGTCAAGTACACCGATCAATGCCCTGACTGGTAGTTGGCTAAGAAAATATGCAACATTATTGGTGTTGCTCTTGCTGTAGTTAATGTTCAAATGTACCTGTTGCAAGTATGTGGACCATTTTTTATGTCAATCATTCTGCAACTTCCCTTGTGTCTATATGAACTGCAGTGGTTCGTGGTTTGTGTGGATGAGAATTTCTTTCCCCATAATGTAATGCTTCCATTGACAATAGTCCTGCACAATCAAATACATTTCCTTGTCATAAGTGGGATACTTTAGAACTGTGTCTGAAATCGTCTCACTATGGTAAGACACTGGATGGCCTTGTTGAGTAACAATTGCACCAATAACATAGTCAGAGACATCTGTCTCAGTCTTAAATGGTTGCTGCAGGTTTAGTAATGTGAGCACTATTGCAGAATAGAGGTGATGCTTCAACTTGACACCTTTTGTTGGGTTTCAAACCAAAATATTTTTTTTCCACTCTTCCCTTGGTGACTTGACTTAAAGGCCAAGTGATATGAGAGAACCCCAACATGAACCTATGGTAGAAATTGGAAAGACCTAGAAAGTTGCGGAGTTATGTTAGAGTGGTTAGGGATGGAAAATCTCAAATGACTTGTATCTTGGATGTGTCCACATGCACACCCTTCTCATTAATAAGGTACCCCATATATTTAACCTGGATCATGCTAAAAGAGAATTTCTCCAATTTGGCACACAGCTTTTGTTGTCACATGGTTTGAAGGACCTGTTGAATATGATGGAGGTGCTCTTCCAAACTATATATGGAGATCAAGATTTTATCCAAATACACTGCAAAGAATGCGTTGGTGAGTGGTGTCAAGATGTAATAAATCAATCTCATCAAGGTTGCAGGGGCATTCGTCAACCCGAAATGCATTATCAACCATTTGAAAAGGCCCTCCTTGTACTTGAAGGCAGCCTTCCACACATTGGAGGGTTCGATAGGCTCCTGATGATAATCGAAATTCAAGTCAATCTTGCTGAAATATTTGCCCCCCTTGAGAAGGTCCAGATGGTCACAATTTGTGGGATTGGGTACCTATTTCAAATAGTGATCTTGTTCAGCACCTGATAGTCAATACAGAGTATCCAACTTTCGTCCTTCTTTTGTACCAATACAATCAGGCTCTCACAAGGTGATGAGGTTGGCCTGATGTGCCCTTTCTGTAGTAACTCCTAAATATGCCTTTTGATCTCATCGTTCTCCAGAATAGCACGCCGATAGATTGGTCCATTGGGTAGTGGCGCACCCAGGGTCATATCGATGGAGTGCTTGACCTAACATTATAGAGGTACCCTTGTAGGTGAGGCGAAAATTCCTTGTACTCCACCACAACCTTGTCCATCTACTGCTATTATGTGAAGGAGCCTTGTTTGAAAGTCATGGCCACAACCTTCTCCTTTCCCTAAGGGCGAGTCATAAGGAAAAAAAATTTCCTGCTCTTGGAAATGATATTACTAAATTGCTTTGCAGTGATCAAAGAAATGGTGGTAGGAAGGGCTACCTCTAGTATCCTTTATAACTTATTTCCCAAAGTAGTAATCATAGAGCAAGGTCTAGACTCATATAAAGCATGTCGCATCCGCAAGTATGGTTTTCCTAATAATACATCACAAACTACAAGAGGAGAAGCATCACATAGTACCTCATCTGTGAAGGGCTTAATGATGTACGGAAGGTAGCACTCTTCGTTGACACAAAGATATGTTCCTTGGGGAATCCACCTGGTGGTGCATGACTACGGATGTGCTATAGTGAGGAGGCCCTATCACTTCACAACCTCTACTGAAATGAGGTTCTTTTGGTGCCTGTTGTTGACAATGCACTACAATGGAGAACCCTTCACCCAAATCTATGAGTGGAAGAGGTGTTCACCGTACTCTCGATCTTCAAGCTCATTCTTCTGGATCTTGGTAATGGGCATGGTGGCATTGGGCTTCGTGTTAATGGTCTCCTTCCCTTAGTCATTCCCCTTGTTGGGTTCTAACTTAGAATTGCAACATGCATCTAATTCGGAAGCCTTCAACTCAGCCACCAGTGACTACTTGGCGCGGTACTTATGTTGTGAGTGGGGCTCTTATTGAACTCACACCATTTTCCCATGCCCTTCTTTTCCTTCATGGTGTTGTTCTTTTCTTGCAGCTTCAACTGGTTGTCCTAGGTCACCCTGCCTTGGATTTTTCTTTTCCTTTGTGGTTTGTGGGTGCCTTTTCCTTGCTTTGGATTCACAGATCCAAAGTCATGCTTCTTCTATTTAAACATATGCTCGATCTTAACATCATATCAATACACCATGGCGAATGAGGAGATGTCAAGGAAATCCATCTCATCCTTGATGTACTTGTGTAGATAGCCGCGGTACTTGAGTACCAAATTCCATTCCTAATCCTTGATACTGATCTACATATGAAGAGTATTGAAAACATTTGTGAACTTCAGCACATCTTAGTCCCTTCCCTGTGGTACTGTGGTCCACTTCATATATTTATATTCATAGCTCTTGATAAGGTAATATTGTTCCTTGATGGCATATAAGAAAGAATCCCAAGTGGATGCGACTGAAAATGGTGAGGATTCCCTCTCATCCTTTTCTTCACAGTAGGTTTCGCATCAATCCTTAATGTATGGGGCAGCTTTGAGAAGTCCAAAAGTAATATTTTCCCAATTAGAAAAGTCATGAACTAAAAAATATCCTTCCAACATATTTAACCATTTATATATAGTGTCTACATCTATCTGGCCCTCAAATATGGGAATATCAAAGTTAACTTGCACCTTAAAATGAGTGGTGCCTCTAGAGTGGTTGTTGGATGAATATGTGTCACCTGTGAGTAGTCGTCAAAGGATTTGGGAAATGTTATCGATCATCATGTTCCTTTGTCGCTTGAGGGATTCCTCGAGTATTATTTTGAAAGGATATCTTTCCCCCTCCTCTTTCTTTTCTTCCTCCATGGGAGGTCATCAGGGTTTGCGAGGTTTGTCTTGCAAAGGTTCAACCAGTTTGAACCCTAACTCCTTATATCTTGACCTCATTAAGGACATGTAAAGAAAAACAGAGAAAGAGAATATCGCTCTAATACCACTAACCCCAACTTAAACAGGAATGCAACAAGTTATAGATATAACCATAAATACAAAGATGCAGTAGAAATAACACTTCATTTGATTAATATAAAAATATTGAAATATGCTTACAAACAAATTGGAAATTAACTTGTTCGACAATGATAGCTTATCTCTGAGAAGAGATGTGACAGCTACATGCCTCTGAACTATGTTACAATGAGGATCAACGACCTATTTATTATTCGACAACTAGAGAAAACACTAAATGATAAAAACCCTAACGCTAGGAGATGGAACGCCAAGAGTTTGTGGGCCCCATTGGGGTTAGTTGTGCAACCAACTTCTCGGGGTCGTAACTTGGACATATTATCTATGTTTTGAACATATGATACCTTGTTGGAATGGTCTCTCTGAGTACTACAAGATCTGTAGGAGGCCCATGCACAAGCCTCTGGCTATGCGTTTGTTGCGAACCTCAAAAAAATGTTGTTTAGGGGGTCAAAATTTCTCCAAAAGTCGAGGACCTGAAAAAATGTTAAAAATAGTAAATGCTGAAATAAACAAGAAAACATATGAAACCAACTAGACGTATAGGTGGAATAAGTAGCTAACCACCCATATACACTTGGATCAACATAAATATACAAAATGATCATATTCATATATATATATATATATATATATATATAAATAATTATATGATCACCAGTCTACTCCAACCTCCAAATTTTCTTTGCATACCATAAACGTCAAATATATCTAATGGAAATTTCAACCCAAGGTACTATAATTAATGTTTTATGATATAAATATGTTGGTACACTTGAGTATGACTATGTAAATATTTATATAAATTCAATATTTAAAGAGTATTTAAATGGTTTGGTTCTACGAAACGGAAGAGAGGGTTATCGTTCTAAGGTTATACCCATAGATCTCAATAGAAAAAGTGATTATATATGAAATATTTCAGATATGACAATACCCACTCTTTAACATGCATTCAAACCTATACATTATTGCATGGGGGAATCTGGTTTTAGTTTAGTTTACCCTTACACTGATTTTTACAGGAGTCGCCTCTCATAAGTAATCATCTATTATTAATTTTTTATATATATTTGCTTTTGAGGAGGATTGTGACACATTGACATGGGAATTAGTGTTTAAAATATTGTATATATGATATAATTTTAATGCCACCAATGTGCAATATATGTTAAAAGGTTGCGGAATGTATGAGTTGATTGCACCAACTTATCACCATCGTAATAAAATTAAATGTTTTAATAAATGATGAATACAACTAATATATTAACCTTGTAGTGAATATTTTGATGATGATTTTGGCAGTTAGTTTAAGAGGTTAACATCACTAGAAAATGCCTCTAACATTGCTAGCCATGTACAATCATTCATATCTTGCAAACAAAAAACCTCATTTCACCTAGCTGAAAATTAGTTAGCATGGAACTTTAAATTAATAACACGCCATTTTCTCAACTAAACGCAAGAGTAGTGGGACAACTTCTGAGCTATCACTCCATGAATTTTTTGGATACTCTTTCACATTTGGAAGATATGTGTTTTGGATACTCTATCACTCCATAAATCCATATTTCAATGCTTGATCTCTTTAATCAAAGACGATTGTTCATTCTTTGTCAAAATCCAGACATTCCCTTAACCCCGTTGTCACCTTTATTACATGATACATACATGTTTTCAATTTTGTGTCCACTACATAACACATCTTGTGTTGCAATGATGGGTGGTACCTATAATTTAGTAAATCTCATTTATTCCAGCATTATCACGTCTTATATAAATTGTCTATCATTGAAGTTTATATTTTTGATGTGGTTTATTAAATCCAATTCACGTGGAGATATTTTAATAATATTTCCATCTCTTAGAGGCTAAAACTTCTTTATTTTCCACCCTTTGACACACATAGGTCAAATATTCATCATGCATACTCAATGCCTACATTTTTTAGAAAATAATATGACATTCCTCGCATGCTTTCTAGCCTATTGTTGGATAATTTTCACAAAGGCATTTTCTTATTGATCTTTCTAAATATACTCTATATTGTAACGATTTGCAATGCTAACTATATCCTTTGAAAATAAATTCATTTCACAGAATGATTTATTCAATTTTCCTTCAGGTCCTATGACTCCATGTTGACCAATTCCACACATTTTAAACTCAGTCAGCTATTGATAACCAATTTAAGCATGTAATTCATTGGTTATGATAATTTTATATGGTGACTCATGATTGTGCTTGGAATATATTATTTATCCATTTAGCCTATTTAATTTCTACGATAACTTACCTCATTCAAACACTTATGATAACTCAGTCTTTCAACTCTGCATACTTAAGCACAATTCCCTCTCCCTTTAATCACTAGTTTACTGTGATTAGTGTTTATGAACTCTTGCAATTGTAAGTAGTAGATGCAACTGTAAGTAGTAGATGAATAATAGGAAGTATTAACAAAGGAAGAGACCCATGGAACAAAGGAAATAAGAGGATGAAATTTTCCATTCATTTTGATGATGACTCTGAAGAATTTAATCAATTGGTTCAAATAGGATTCTTCAACATTTTAGGAGGTCAATCCTATTGCCCACCACCTCCCCTTGCAAATCCTCCATTAAACATTGGTATACCAATAGATCCTCTTGTTTCTTATCAAATGGTAGTCCCTACCAATGATAGTTGGATAGATATTGTTTACCCCTAGTAGCATCCTATGTAATGATGGACCATTTCCTCCTTACCATCTCTACCCTCTCCTCCATTGGAACAACCATCACATCATCCAAAATCTATGACTTCCTATGTTCCCTAACCTTATAAGAAAAAGCATAGATCCCCTAGCCTAAAAAAATCCAAGGAAAGTAGAAAGAAAAAGAAACTAAAATTTTTCATCCCTCGAGTCCTCTCACTATTTCACTTCCTATGCACATCATGATCAACATCAAAAACTGGGTAGTGACCCGAGGCTTCACTCCTCCAAAAAATTGCGCAGAAGTTGTTAGCATGCTTTCCTCCACTAACTAAATAATTTGCGCAAACATGAGGGACAAGCACCTGCTACCTATCACTACACTATTTTTTAAAATTGCGCAGTTCTGTTAGCTAGCTTGTTGCTCCTCCTCAAAACTGCGTAATTTTCTTGGACTATCTTCCAACTGCATGACACCCCACTCAGCCTGAAAATTGCCCAGACATGTTCTCCATGCATGCCTCCCATTTCTGTGGATTTTTGGTCAGCAAGCTCCCGTAGCCCACTACAAGCCTCCACTGAGAATCTTCATAGTTTTCATCGCAAGTGTCCTCCCTACTGCCTGCACTACCTCCCTTAAAAAATTGCACAGTTCTACCTCCCAGCTGAGCCAAATCTCACAGAATTTCATTGCTATTCCAATCTTCTCATACCAGCCTCCAAGTGACCTCTGCATAATTTTCTTTGACAGTGCCTCTAGGCCCGCATCCTAGCCTAAAATGTGCTTTGTGCAATTTCAGATCCTTGTCCTCTCTCGCGATCATCTACACTAGAAAACAAAAGATGATGCATCATGGTAGACTAGGAGATTTCTCGATTTGATTCCATATCGTGATGAGTTATTGTCAATACAAGAACATAATTGATACATCATGCAACAATGAACGAGGTGAACAAGGAGAGCATGTTAGGAGGCTTGTTTGTGAATGGATGAACACATGAAGCATGCCAAGTACCAGCAAATGGGATACATCTAGGTGCAACATCAAGTGATTACCAAGACCATCAAAGACTCTGAACACCTTGCCATGTTGAAGTGAAGCTATGATACACCAAGAGCACACTCATCACTCAACAATGTTGTAGCTCAACATGAACACCACCATGAGCATGAACATACTAGCACCATCATGTTGAGTCATGTCATGAGTCATGTTGTCCACATCACTACTGCGGGCCATACGATTGTAAACAATGTAATCTAACGTGGAATTACAAGAGACCCGCATGTAAAGTTGAAGAGTCATGTTAGTTGGAGACTCATGTAAGTTAAATAGCCATGAGGGAAGATGAAGAGTCACAAGGGTCAAGTTCACCCTTAGCTATATATAACCCTCATTTGTGCATGCAAATGACTTTTCACCTTGGCTCCTCACACAGAGCCTTGAGAGTATGTATGCTTTTCATTGAGTGAGCAGTGGCTCCAACACCCCGCTATCGGTGTTAGTAATGTAATGGTATACGAATGTGTCTTGGAACTTTTGATTAATTTAGAGGCTTGTTAATAGGCCAGCACATTTTCACACATGTATTGTATTTGTTTATAAGACTATTATTTGGATGCTTGTAATGCATGTTCCTTTAACTTGTATTAAGATACTTCAACTATTTTGGTTGTTCTAGTAAATATGCTATTGGAAATGTGTTGTATTAGTTGTTAACAGTGTCTCGCCCATGTGGCCTATTCTATTGACACTCCATAGATTCATTCTCGTAAACTTGTTATAATGACCATCGCACTCGTGTGGAATATTTTTTTGGGTGTTGTACGTGCTATTTGTTCACCTTGTGTTTGTGACTATCACATTCATGTGGACTACTCCACTGAAAGCTGCGTAGGTCCTATTGTGTTGTGTGTCTCTAACTATTTTGGGACTATTCCCTTTCGACTTGAGACTCAATCTCACCGTCTCCCTCTGCAATGAAAGAACCTTTACACAAGTGACACTAAGCACTCACTAGGCACATGAACCTCATTGTTTGAAGGCAAAGTAAATCAATCTCATCTACTGATAAGCAAGAGATAAGGCAAGTCTTTAAGATAATGGCAACTAGGCCATCATACGAGATGGGACTCCTACACCAAACGATGTGAGGTCTAGTTGGGCCTTTATAAAGGTAAGATCCTCTGAATGTTGGCGGGTCCAACACTGTCAAAATTTATGGTGCTAGAAGGAGGGTTGCTAGTTTTTTATGGTTGAATATCCACTCACCCCCACTCATCAATTATCTAGTCAAGTTAGTAACTCTCATCCCTCTCACTGACATGCAACTCTGAAATTGGTTACTCCTCACCTCCCAAGCATGAAAATGAAATTTCGTATCAGGAACTCTGCTCTGTCCATCCCATCACTCATTAGTTTGCTAAAGCACTCAGAATGATCCCAGGAATAAAAGGCCCTCCATATCCATCAAAGAAGCCAAAGGCCACTCCCATAGGAGTTGTTGTCTCATTAGTGGAAGAATTAGTTCTTGTCACTCTCAAAGGTTTGGCAGAAGTTGTTGAGGATGGAGAGGAACCTCTAGTAGGACACCCTCATGGTTTTGGGCTTAGAATCCGATACAGGATGCAGAGGGGAATTTAGCAGAGGAGGTGGAGGCGGAGACAAACCAATAGACTCAGAGCTAGAACCATCAAACTCTGAAGAAGAGGAGGAGGATGAAGAAGAAGAAGACATGTCTGATCAAAAGTTAGAATGGATGACTGAGGGACCAATGGATCTCCAAGGTGTTTTGCTGATCCAGGTGGCTTCAGAGACACACACAAGACAAGGACGACTTATGGAAGCTCAAAAAATAAAGTGTTTGTATTATTCTTGAAATAAGGCCAGAGCATAGATCTCGTCTTCCTAATCGTGGTGGTGTGAACGGTTCGTCAATCCGAATCTGGATGTGAAAGTTAGAAGCAATCAAAGTTGGGTTGACTTTTTTATCACTGCGTAGGCTTAAGGAGGCCACAAATTCAATCGAACCCAGCCATCGGATTCCAGCCACATCGGGCCAAATTCTGGGCAAATTTTTTGCCTCAGTAATTTTACTAATTCAGCCTAAAGTTCGAATTTTTTTAAAATGGTTATATGGTAAAAATAAAAAAATTAAAAAAAAAATAAAAAAATAATATATATATATATATATATATATAATGTTGGCGGTGGGGGCCACCAACCCTACCACCCCCCCACGCACCATATTAATACCATACCATATATTAATTCAGGGCTGGCGATGGTCGAACCTGCCTGGCACACGTGGGCTGGCCCTCGAGCTAGTAGCCCCATAAACTATGCAAATGTTAATGCATTAAACTGCCCACACCAAATACCATTATGTCCCAAAAAACATATACGGTGAGTTAAAATGTTAATGCGACTGTTGCAACCAAACACGGAGGACGATACAGGGGTGGGCCAACCAAGGCGGGCCCAACCACCCAAGGTTGTTATTAAAACCAATTTTTGTGTAAAAAAAGGAGGAGGTAGGGTTTGATCGCTCGACCTCCTCCCTATTAACCAGAAACTTTAACCACTACACCATAACAAATTTCTTGTTAAATTTGCCGATGAATTTATATAAATAGTCATTTTCACCAGTGCACACGAGGAGGAGATGGAGGAACCAGGAGTGGGCACACATTTCGAGGCAATTATTTTTTAATTAATTTTTAATTCAGGAACCATGAATTTTGTAGGTGGGAAAAATTTTCACTTTGTTAGAATTTGACAAATTTTATATGGATTATACACCTCTCGTTGCCACAAGCACAGTAGTGTTATCCATTTCTCCATTAGAGTTCTGTATTTTTCGGTCATTTTCAGAATGCATGTGAAACCATGATTTCAACAAAAGCAGGGAGCGGAACCATGAGCCTTGAAATTTTCCCAAGGAGCTAAAATTTTGCCATGTTGGAATATAGTCAAGTTTATACTTGTTTCTCATGGTATTCTATAGGGATCAAAATGGTGAGATCAAATTCGCCATTTAAGTTGCAGATTTCCAATCCATTCATGGAACAGAGTCTTTGAGGAAACCTGGGGGAATCTAAAAGATTCCTTGAGCCCAGAATTCTCAACTTCTTAGAATTCAGATCTTGGATAGTCAATTCAGCACTACTCGATGCCAAAAATCTGATGGTACACTAAGATTTTTCATTCTCTCATTTCTTCTGCTAGTCACTTTTCTAAGTGCCAGTGCAGATGTCCACGTTCATGTGCGAGCAATCATCTTCATATGATCGATGCCTTGAGATCGATGGTGCGAGCAGCTTCAACAGTGTGACATCCACTTCTTTATATGGCCCTTGGTTGTGAGGTATATGATGTGTTCATGTACTTATTATTTATGCATTATGCTACATAGATCCTTGATTGATGTTGATGCAGGATCTTGTTTATTACATGTTGTCATGGTTCCTTGCTTGGTTTGATGTGGAATCTTCTATGTGATGTACTTGCTATCATAACTCATCATGTTATGTTTTGAGATCCCTTGTTGTATGTTGTTGGGATACTCTTTTTGTCGTGATGCATGTTTTGTTTTGACATCCCTTTTGTGCCATGTTGGCGGGATGCTCACCATGCATGTTTTTGTGTCACACTGATAGGAGTCTTTTGATTGAGATTTCCTGTAGTGGAACATCTCTTAGAGCCACTCCTGCGTGAGGGCAATTTTCCTTGTATGATCGCAATATCATCTCTTATGTACATCACCTTTGTTGACAACACTTAATGTAGCGGCCTACACCATCTTGACACCGGGACCCGAAGATGTAGCCCCTCCTGGACGAACTCCATTATCAACGGCTTATGTTTTCATGTGCTAATGATTGTTACGTTCCTCTTCTTTTCTGCATGCAGATGTATTCATTAATGTTCTTTTAAAATGCAATTTAACACATAACGAAATTAAAAGGTTTTGGAAGGGTCCTTCGTCACGCCAGGACCTAGATCAAGTGGTATCGGAGCAGTCTTTTCGTTGATGTGAATTGCAGTGGGAACAATGACAGAGGATGAAAGAGTAATGTATGAAACCATGCTCAACATTTCCAAGAGAGTGGAAATTATATATGAAACTCTATAGAAACAAACAGAGGAAAAGGAGTGATTGCAGCTTCAGTTACAAGCCACAGAAGAGGCCATGGATGAACTGAAGCAAAACAAACATAATCTTCAAACAGAGAACGATGAATTGAAGATGCGTCTACATGAAGAGAGAGAGGAGAAACATGTAGTTCCCCGCTCTAGTTGACTGACAATGATATGTCATTAACATTTATTTAGCCCTAAGGCCCACACTTTATTCTTTGGGGACCTCAGGTCGGGGATCCAAACACTTAACTCTACTATTAGTGGATGTGATGGATGTGTTTATTTCCTATTCTATATTATGATGATGATATCTTTGATGTATATGTATTATTTCTACTGATGTTATGTTGATGATATCTATGATGGACGTGCTCCTTACGTTGGCTACTTATATTAGTTCTAGTTCACGATGAACAATGATGTGAATGACTAGGAGTTGTTAATAATGCTATTATGAAAATGACTAACACTGAAAAACCTGGTTACTGATTATTATTGAGTATGGCAGGAAACCACCAGAGGCACTCACACATGACGAGTTGATGACACCTGGTTTGATGAAAAATTATATTATTTTATCTTTGAAATTCTAATCGATTTTGAAACCTGCTATATATGTTTATCTATATTCTGATGATATGGTAATGGTTGCAGGCACATATGAGTTGCTTGGCCAAATGACTCACATATGGGTGATGGGGTTGTACAGGTGGATGGAACTACAAGGGAGGGGTGGGACAGTGTCCCTGATCTCACCCAATAGCACTGCCACCTTGACTTGGGCTGGAAGGGTTGAAACACCTTCGCCTTGAAGATCACGATGCCATGAGGGCAGGTCCCAAAGTTGAGTCGCTCATGAGGATTTTACCGGGGGGTGCGCATCAAGGCGGATTCCTTGATCCCCGACACCATTAGTCTCACTATAGTAGGAAACATAAGAGATGATAGTGGTCTATGACGTTGCACTATACTTTCCACTCGTAGTCACTAGATGCTTGAAGGGAAAGTGGTGTGGCACCCTTGGAACTTCAGGGGAATTTCTTGAAGGGCACGACCAACTTGTCACCCTTGGCATCACAAATAAAATGTTAGGCGTGGCGCCCTTGGAACTTCAAGGGAATTTCTTGAAGGGCACGACCAACTTTGCACCCTTTGCATCACAAATAAATTGTTACGCATGACACCCTTGGAGCTTCAAGGGAAGTTCTTGAAGGGCACGACTAAACTTGGCACCCTTGGAATCATTAAAAATAAATTAATTGATAAATATAATCAAGAAATGAAAACTAGGTAAATTTACATCAAGGGTAAATGATGTAAGAAACTGAGGTAATTAAATCAAAAATAGAACTTGGGTTAAGAGGATCATAGGTAAAAATAAAATAGACTACCCTAAAAACTCTACCCTTCCCATGTTGGAAAATATTAGGTAGATTATGTAGTTTAATTAGGGAAAAAGGGGAAAGAGGGACATAACTGTAAGGATAAAGATTAATCCTAAACTAATTAAACCTAATTAAGAGAAGAGGAAGGTGAATCAAAATAAGAATAATAAATTAAATTTAGAGAAATGTAGAGAGCCTCCATGTGGCAAAAACCAACATAAGGATATCCATATAAGAGATAACCTGAGTTAAATTAGGGAGTATAGTGGGGATAAAATCTTGACTCATTAATTGACTTCAAGTAATGAACACAATTTAAGGAATAAAAGGGGGGGGATAAAGAGACAACTAGGAGACTAAATAGGAATCTTGTGAGGTGAGGAAAATAATAGAGTTAAATAAAAAGTTAAGTAAATAATTTTGGGTGACCCTTGATGAGAGAGTGACACATGGGTAGGTTAATAATCAAGCTTTTAAATAATAATAAAAAAAATATAATTATGCATGACATGCCAAGTGTCATCTATGAGGACTCTTATAAAAGAAGGGGCAAACCATGGGAGAGGGGACATTTTGGGAACCCTATTGTTGGATGGATGAGATGAGGTCAGAGCAGTGATTATGAAGCTATAGTGAGTTTGGTGAGGTAGAGGATTTTAGAGAGGGGACTCTTGAGCCAAGGTGTGCTCTCCTCTACCAGCTAGTGCCTTCCTCCATTGTACAACCCCATTGCAGCTCGGGGGTCCGCGGGGAAGAAGAGTACCCAAGGAGTAGGCTGGGAGGTTAACCAGTGGGTCTTCGCATTCGGATCAAGTGCGTCATCACTCACTCGTGGAGGTGACCGACAACAAGGGAATACCAGTAACAGCAGAGCAAGCGGAGTCTCGCCTTCTAGTGAACGGTACATATGTATTTCATTACTATTTGATCTTAGTTAAAAGTATGTAAATGTTATGATATGTTTCCTTAAATGAGTGTCAGGATGTGTAAGACAGTGTTGAATAAATTTGAAATTCAATACGTTTCTTTTCTGGTTGTATTTGTTGTTGTTAACAAAAAAAAAATGTATATAGTCTGAATATGGTCCTTACAAAACAAAGTTTGCTACAACAGCTACAAGAAAAGGAAAAGGCCTTGGAAAAGCTGCAGTGTAACCTATGCGAGGTAAAAAGTAGTTGTCCATCTTCATGTATTTTTTCTGATAATGATTTCATTGTTTTCAAAAATCATACCACAGGAATTGGCTCCAAACTATTGAAGAGAATTGGGTATGAAGGAAAAGGCTTAGGCATTAATGGCCAAGGCATTTTCAACCCCATCAAAGTAGAGGAATTACCCCATCGAGTAGGACTTGGGTATGTTAGAAAGGAAGTTGGAGAATGTGCTGAGACAACGAGCGAACAACCGACAATCGATGATGAGAAACCCTCATCTCATCTTTCCAAATTGAAAGAGGAGGTAAAAGATGTTGATTTCCTTTCGGTTTCAACTTCTCATAGTATGATGTCTGTTGGAGATTTGGAGATCCTAATTACAGGGACAAACATGAGGCTCCTTACAAGGATGAGGCACGAGGAGAAAGAACTTGTTGTTAATAACCAAGGCATAACTCAACCTTTGGAGGTTGTGCACAAACATCCATTTGCAGGCTTGAGGTACACTAAAGGAGAGTTCTCGAAGGTGTCAGAGTCGTCCGAGACATCGATGAAATTGGCGAGGAAAGAAAATGATGGGAAAACATCCCCATCACCACATGGCAGTTTCCATTGTAGGGAGAGAGCTGAGGCAAGCTCTCATCACCATACTGACATCAGAGGTAGTAAAGGAAGGTATAACAACTTTCAATCTTCGAATGTTCATTTTCATTATGATCATGATGTTAATGAATGAAGATCAAGGCATCGAAAAACATGTACCTTTCGTGGTTTACCTAACCATACCTTTTCTAAGTGTTGGAAAAGAATGGCAACACTCATGAGGTGTGAAAGACCCTCTCAACAACATAAAAAGAAACAGGTTAAGCAGATATGGAGGAGGAAAACCTACTGTAGTCATTGTGATAGAAATGGCCATCAAAGAGCCACTTGTTGGAGGCTCCATCTAGAGCAGCACCTTAACGACAAAGCGTCGATGCGTGAACTAGGAAGAGCAGTTGTTCGACAAGCAAAACCACCTCAAGGAGGTGTCCCATTCACATTGATAAGTGAAAAATGGTTTCTAGACATGTTGATGTTTCATGGTCATGATTTTGTAAATCATTTGTTGCATTTTAAAATGTAAAAGTGATGATGTGTTTTCCATCACTTGTTCAGCAACAATGATGTCTGGTCTTATTTTGAGTCGCATTTTACACTCTGAAAGTGATGTTATGTTTCCATCACTTGTCAAAATAATCATGTTTGGCCTTATGTACGTAAATCATGTGTTGCAGTGATGATGTGTTTTTCATCACTTGTTGAAGCAACAATGATGTGTTGGCCTTGTTGTCATAGCGGAGGTATTACGTCCATCTTGTTGTAAACTTGACCACTGAGTATGTGTTATAAACTCGTGGCAAGTGTGGGATATTTGGGTCATTAGTTGGTCATGTCATTCAAGCATGTAATTTGAAAACAATGTACTACAGGTTGTAGAGGTAGTAGGTGTCAGCTTGTCGCTTAAGTCTTCGAAGAACAAAGGTGAAGGAGATGGAAGCGAGACCTTTTCTGGATGCTTGTGATGCAGGCAGGGCATAGAGAAAGTTGCAGATTATTTTTCATGCTTTTGATGGACCAAAAGCTCCTCAGTTGGGAGGATTGATCAAGATGGCTTTAGAGACACACAGGACAAGGAGGAATAAGGGAAGCTCAAACATCAAAGTGTTTGAATTATGCTTGAACTAGGGCCAAATCATAGATCTCATCTTCCTAATCATGGCGGTGCGAACGGTTCAACAATCTGAGTCCGAATGCGAAAGTTAGAAGCAGTAAAAGTTGCGTTGACATTTTGATGACTGGGCAAGCTTAAGGTGGCCACAAATTTGACCGAACCCGGCCATTGGATTCCAGCCAAATTCCAGGCAAATTTGTTGCCTGGGTAATTTTCCTAATTTGGATTAAAATCCAAATTTTTTTAAAATGGTTATATGGTAAAAAAAATATATATATATATCTCTGCCCGACCCATGTGGGCCGGCACCGAGTGCGCGTCCCCATAATCTGTGCAAGCGTTAGTGCATTAAACCACCCACACCAAATACCATTATGTGCCAAAAAACATATGTGCCGAGTTAAAATGGTAATGTGACCGTTGCAACCAAACGTGGAGGAGAGTATGGGGTTGGGCTGCTGAAGGTGGGCCCAACCACCCGGGGTTGTTATTGAAACCAATTTTTGTGTAAAAAAATGAGGAGGCGGGGTTTGACCACCCGACCTCCTCCCTATTAACCAAAAACATTAACCACTACACCATAACAAATTTCCTATTAAATTTGTCGGTGATTTTATATAAACAGTCATTTTCACCAGTGCACACGAGGAGGAGATGGAGGAACCAGGAGCGGGCATGCATTTTGAGGCAATTAATTTTTAATGCAGGAACCATGAATTTTACAGGAGGGCAAAATTTTCACTTTGTTAGAATTTGACAAATTTTATATGGATTCTACACCTCTCGTTGCCATGAGCATAGTGGTGCTAGCCATTTCTCCATCAAAGTTCTGAATTTTTCGTTCATTTTCAGAATGCATGCGGAACCATGATTTCAGCAAAACCAGGGAGCGAAACCATGAGCCTTGAAATTTTCCCAAGGAGGTAAAATTTTTCCATGTTGAAATATAGTCAAGTTTATACCTGTTTTTCATGGTTTTCCATAGAGATCACAATGGCGATATCAGATTCGCCATCTAAGTTGCAGATTTCTAGTCCATCCATGGAACATAATCTTTGAGGAATCCCATGGGAATCTAAAATATTCCTTGAGCCCAAAATTCTCAGCTTCTCAAAATTCAGACTTTAGAAAGTCGATTCAGCACTACTCGGCACCACAAATCTAATGGTACACTCAGATTTTTCATTCTCTCATTTCTTCTTCAAGTCACTTTTTTAAGTGCCAGTGCAGATGTCCACATTCATGTGTGAGCAGTCATCTTCATACGATCGATGCCTTGAGATCGATGGTCCGAGTAGCTTCAGCAGTGTGACATCCACTTCTTCAGATGACCCTTGGTTGTGAGGTATATGATGTGTTCATGTACTTCTTCTTTATGCATTATGTTTCACAAATCCTTGATTAGTGTTGATGCAGGATCTTGTTTATTACATGTTTTCATGATTCCTTGCTTGATTTGATGCAGAATATTCTATGTGATGTACTTTCTATCATAACTCATTATGTTATGTTTTGAGATCCCTTGTTGTACGTTGTTGGGATGCTCTTGTTGTCGTGATGCATGTTTTGTTTTGACATCCCTTTTGTGCCATGTTGGCGGGATGCTCACCATGCATGTTTTTATGTCATACTGAAAGGAGTCCTTTGATTGATATTTCCTATAGTGGAACATCTCTTAGAGCCACTCCTGCATGAGAGCATTTTTCCTTGTATGATCGCAACATAATCTATTGTGTACATCACCTTTATTGACAACACTTAATGCAACGGCCTACACAATCTTGACACTGGGGCGCAGAGACATAGTCCCTCCTAGACGAACTCCATTATCAATGGCTTATGTTTTCATGTGTTGATGATTGTTATGTCCCTCTTCGTTTCCGCATGAAGATATATTAATTAATTTTCTTTAAAATGAAATTTAACACATCACAAAAGTAAAATGTCTTGGAAAGGTCCTTCGTCACACCCAGACCTAGATCATTTGCACAAGATGCTAAAACGTTTAGAGAGGATGTTAACAAAGTATGACCCTGATAAAGCAATAAGGGTTCAAGACCACTTGGACAACTTCTACCTACAATTGCAGACACTTGAGGTACGGTACGGCGACCTTGCATGTAGACTATTTCCATGTACCTTGGATGGCCGAGTAGCAGTATGGTATCACAACCTTCCTTTCAAATCCATCCAAAACTGGGGTATGTTCAAAGGAATGTTTTTGGAAAATTTTTCTTATGACAAGACCCCTACCATGTTGCTCAAAGAGTTGGGAAGTTTGAAGATGGAGTCGAAAGAAAAAGTGAAAGATTTTAATTAGAGTTTTTTACGCATCCTAACCAAGCTTTCAGTAGACACAAAACCTCATGTCTCCATCACTGTCGACTATTATACGTCTACTCTACCAACCATTATTGCGCATTTCGTCAAGTGATCTATGAAACAAACATTACTTGAGAACTGCGAAGAGATGATCATTATGGAAAAATACCTAGGCGCAATTGGAATCATCAAGGATGATGAACCGGAAAAAGACTCCAAATATACGAGAAAGAAGCCCTAGTCTACGGTGAGAAAGGGTAAAGGCAAGGAAGAATGTGACATTGAAACCCTTACTTGTCTTGTCAATAACTTGACAACAATGATGTCTGAGCTAAAGCAGCAAATTATCGAGACATCTGCTAGCATATGGCCTCTCATAAAATAGCAGGGAAGCATTTCATTAGGAAGCAATCGCTTCCTGGCTAAAACTACACAGAGCTCTAGTTCAATGCTCCATAGAGACAGGTTCGTGAACTCCAAGTTTTTCTCATTCGATGAATATCATCACCCGGAAGAAACTTGTCCGGAATGGAAATGAGTTGCGGACTCGATGTGTGTCAATATGACAAACGCAGTAAACAATGTGAAATGTCAACCAGAAGATGAACATGATGAGGAAGATGTCACATCCGATGAGGAACCAAGCACACACTAGGTAGGTGATCAACATGTGTCAATGCTCAGAAGCAACACAGTAAATGAACACTAAGAAGCAGCCCCCAAAGCAAAGTGGTCAATATAATCTCAAAATTCAAAGGGCTCCCCCTTTTTCTCAGGAGGTACGAGAAAAGCTAAAATTGTTGGTGTGGAAGTTTGATCCACCAGTCATCCCAAATTGAAAAGCTCAAAGAAAGTCCAGAATGCCAGCTACAGACTAGAGGACATCCATGAGCAGTAAAATTCAGAACACTCCGTGAACAGTACAAACACAAGTCTAACCCCAGACATCTCAGTGATTTTACCCACCCTTCATTACAATATTGTGGAAGATATGAAGAAACTCATGCAAACGTCTCTTTGTTAGAGTTATCTCAGATCCATGGTCAACGGGATATTCTCTTGTGCACAATGGGGCAAACATACATAAACAACAAACCCTCTACTAACAAGGGAGAAAGCACATCTCCAGGTTCACTCACAATTGTGCTCAACGCACTCTCGATGGAAGAAGAAAACTTTGTTTGCCCTCCATTCTTACATTCATTTGAAATTTTTGACTGCAATGTTAACAACTATTTGTTTGATTCTGGCACATCAGCCAACATCATGACACTCTCCATTGCCAAACAGATCAATGTGTAATGGAGCAAGACATCTACGCAGGTCATCCATCTAGATCAAATGTGCATACAATCCATTGGTGAACTTCAGGACATGATCATTCAATTATCTCATGATGGTTGAGTTCACTAGTGCATCAACATTGTCATTATGGACATACCAGAAGCGTATGGATTACTTCTTAGTAGAGACTGTTCCAGCAAGTTGAATGGGTAATTTTCTACAGGCTGGTCACACTTGTGGCTACCATACCAGGGAAAAATTAATCATATCTAGGTGTTATCTGAGAGATACATGAAACACAATGTTCACAACTCGTGTTCAACAACTTCCTCTTGGAAACACAGCTAGGGTTTTATCTCGCACAATCAGCTCCAACCCCACCAAACATGTAGTTGGGTCTCCTTTCTTGCCCAACTGATGGAAATGAAACTTGTAGAGTACATCATGACACTAGTATCAATAGGAGTAGAAGTAGAAGTAGTAGTACTGGTGCGTCAAGTGGTCCATGTACAGACGATTTGTGGACCATGTATTTTCACGGATCAAAACATAGGATGGCTCTGGAGCTGTATGTTTCTTGATAGACCTGAAGCACAAGAAACATTTGATCTCGAGTGATCCAAGTTCGAGTGTGACAAAGGACCTTTCCAAGACCTTTTACTTTTGTGATGTGTTAAATTTCATTTATAAAAGAACATTAATGAATACATCTACATGTTGTAAAGAAGAGGAATAAGACAATCATTAGCACATGAAAACATAAGTTGTGATAACGGAGTTCGTCGAGGAGGGACTATGTCTCCAGGCCCCAGTGTCAAGATGGTGTATGCCACTGCATTAATTGTTGTCAATAGTTATATGTACATAAGGGGTGATGTAGCTATCATACAAGGAAAATTCCCTCACGCAGGAGTGGCTCCAAGAGATGTTGCACTACAGGAACTCTCAACCAAAAACTCCTATCAGCATGACACAGACTCATGCATGATGAGCATCCTGCCAACATGGCATAAAAGGGATCTCAATGCAAACATAAATGATGAAAACATGAGTATCCCATCAACATACAACAAAGGGATCTTAAAACCTAACATGACGAATCATGACAACAAGTACATCACATAGACAATTCCGCGTCACATCAAGCAGGAATCATGAAAACAAGTAATAAACAAGATCCCACATCAAGCATCAACAGGGATCTGTGCAGCACAATGCATAGCAAAATAAGTACACGAACACATTGCATATACCTCACAATGAGGGGCCATCTGAAGAAGCGGATGTCAAACTGCAGAAATTGTTCGTGCCATCGATCTCACAGCATCGAGTCATACAATAATGATTGCTCGCATATGAATGCTAACACTTGTATTCCACTTAGAAAAGTGGTTGAATAATAGAATTAGAAAATGATAAATTTGAACACACCATCAAATTTGTGGCGTTGAATAGTCCAAAATTGACTGTTCAATTTTTAAATTCTGAGAAATTGAGAATCTAGGGCTCAAGGAATCTTTTAGATTCCCCTTAGATTTTGCTCCATAGGTGGAATAGAAATCTGAAACTCCAAAGGTGAATCTGACCTCACCATTGCGATCCATGTGGAAAACTGTGAAAAATGACTATAAACTTGACTATATTCTGACATGTAGAAAAATTACCTCCTCGAGAAAATTTCAAGGATCATGGTTTTGTTCCCTGTTTCTGCAGTAGTCATGGTTCCACCCTCATCCTGAAAGTGACCAAAAATTTTAGAACTCTAATGGAGAGACGGACAACGCCATTGCATTCGTGGCACTAAGAAGTGCTGAAACCATATAAAATTTGTCAAAATATGACAAAGTGAAATTTCACCCCTCCTATAAAATGCTGCCTCGAACTACATGTCAATATTATGCCTCCTCTATCTCAAAATTTGTCCCACTCCTGGTTCCTCCATCTCCTCCGTGCACTGAGAAAACTGGGTTGATATATAAGTTTCCAAGCGGATTACCCAATGAAACGATTTGGTACAATGGTAAATAGGGAAAATGGTTGAGGAGGGGTCAAGGGATAAAATCCCACCCCTCCATTTTTAACATTTTTTTTTCAAACTGAAACGAATTATGAATGGGGATTTGGGTCCACATTGGGTGGCCCGCCCCTATAACTCCGTATCCATTGGCACGACGCATTAAGTTATGTTGGTCGTAGGTTTTGGTGGTACGTGGTTTGGTACCAGAATCCGTATTAATGGGGCCACCCGCTTGGGGGTCGACCACGTGGGTCAGGCGGGTTCGACCCCCACCAGCACCCTTAACTAATCCTGTCGCATTAATTGGTTAGAGTGGAGATTTGGGGTGTGGGCCGGGTCCACCAGAGGTGGCCCGTGCCCACCCCATTTAAATGCATATTATGTATTATAGTGGGCGCGGTTGGAGCGGCGGGGTCATGACCGTCGGTCCTTCCAATGTTATTTTTTTTTGTATGTGATATGGGATTGGTGGTGCCGAGGGTGGTGGCCCACCACCACGTTATTACATATATATATATATATATATATATATATATATATATATATATATAACAATAGTGCAGATTGTCAAATCGTTAGAAAATAAGGGATATTGGGAAAATTAACGAGGCTACAATTTCGACTGATTTCGGGAGCTAGGTTTCATGCCTCGGGGTCTCTCAAATTGTAGGACAATTAAACTTGGCCCATAGCCCAACTTTGACCAAAACTTTGACTGGCTTGTTCTCCCTCATACGAGCTCAGATCGACGAACTATCGCACCTCCACAATCAAGACGACGAGATCTATGCTCTGGTCCTAGGTTGGAGTCATTATGAACACTTTGTTTTTCAAGCATTCATATGCCCTCTTTGTCCTGTGTGTCTCTAGAGCCACCTAGATCAATCCTCTCCACTGAGGACATTTTGGTCCTCCAAAAGCATGAAAAATAATCTGCAACTTCTTTGTACCTTGTCTGCATCACAAGTGCCCTAAAAAGGTCTCGCTTCCATCTCCTTCACCTTTGTTCTTTAGAGCCTTAAGCGATAAGCCGACATCTGTTATCTTTGCATCCTGTAGTACATTGTTTTCAAACTACATGCTTGACTATCATGACCAACTAATGACCCAAACATCCCACACTTGCCACGAGTTTATAACACATACTCGGTGGTCAAGTTTACATCAATATGGATGCAAGACCCCAGCTACGACAACAAGGCCAACCTATCATTGTTGCTTCAACAAGTGACGGAAAATACATCATCACTGCAACACATGATTTACAAATATAAGGAAAAACGCTATTGTTTTGAAATTGATGGAAACACGTCATCACTTTCACAGTTTATCATGCAACTCAAAATAATACCAGACATCATTATTGATGAACAAATGATGGAAAACACATCATCACTTTTACATTTTAAAATGCAACAAATCATTTACAAAAGAACGACCATGAAATGCTAACATATCTAGAAACCCTTTTTCACTTATCAATGTGAATGGGTCACCTCCTTGTGGCACATTCGATTGTTGAATGACTGCTTCACCTAGTTCATGCACTGACACTTTGTCTTTAAGTCGCTACTTTGGATGGAACCTCCAACATGTGGCTTTTTTATGGCCACTTCTGTCCCAATTGTTGCAATAGGTTTTCTTCCTCCAGACCTGCTTAACATGTTTCTTTTCCTATTGTTGAGAGGGTCTTTCACGCCTCATCCTTTTGTGTGCTGCCATTATTTTCCAACAATTATAAAATGTATGGTTATGTAATCCATAAAAGGTACATGTCTTTCGATGCCATGTTTTACGTTCATCCTTAACAACAGGATTATAATTGAAATGAACATTCGAAGATCAAAACTAGTTATACTTTTCCCTATTGTCACTGGTGTAAGTATGATGATGAGAGCTTGCCTCAGTTCTTTCCCTGCAATGGAAACTTCCATGGGATGATGGGGATGTGTTCCCATCATTCTCTTTCCTCAACAATTTCGACGATGTCTTGGAAGAATCTTACACCTTTGAGCATTCTCCCTCGGTGTATCTCAAGCCTGCAAATCAATGTTTATACACAACCTCCAAAGGTTGAGTTATGCCATGGTTATTAACACCAAGTTCTTTTTCCTCCCCATGTCTCATCCTAGTAAGGAGCCTCATGTTTGTCCCTGTAATTGGGATCTCCACATATCCAACAGAAATCATACTATGTGACGATGAAACCAAAAGGAAATCAACATCTTTTACCTCCTCTGTCGATTTGGAAAGAACTGATGAGGGCTAGTCATCATTTGTTGTTGGTGGTTCGCTAACTATCGTGGCACAGTCCCCAACTTCCTTTCTCACATACCCAAGTCCTACTTGATAGGGTAATGCTTCTACTTGGATGGGGTTGACAATGACTTCGCCATTGACTCCCAAGCCTTTTCCTTCATACCCCATTCCCTTCAACAGTTTGGAGCCAATTCCTATGGTATGATTTTCAAAAATAGCAAAATCATCATTAGGAAACACACATGAACTCAGAGAACTAATTTTTACCTCACATGGTTCACGTTGTAGCTTTTCTAAGGCCTCGTCCTTTGCTTGCAATGGTCGTATAAAACTATGCTTCTCCTCTTTCTCTTCATGTAGATTCATCTTCAATTCAGCATTCTATATTTCAAGATTATGTTTGTTGTGCTTCAGTTCTTCCAAGGCCTCTTATGTGGCTTGCAACTGAAGCTACAATTGCTCCTTTTCCTCTGTCTCTTTCTGTAGAGTTTCATACATTATCTCTACCCTTTTGGAAATTTTGAGCATGGTCTCATACATCACTTTTTCATCCTCTGTCCTTGTACATTCCATTGTTCACACTGCAATTTACATCAATGCAAAGACCGCTCTGATACCACTTGATCTAGGTCTGGGTGTGACGAAGGACCCTTCCAAGACCTTTTACTTTCATGATGTGTTAAATTGCATTTTTAAAAGAAAATTAATGAATACATCTGCATGTTGTAAAGAAGAGGAAAAAGACAATCATCAACACATGAAAACATAAGTTGTTGATAACGGAGTTCATCCAGGAGGGACTACGTCTCCGAGCCCTAGTGTCAAGATGGTGTAGGCCACTGCATTAAGTGATGTCAATAGTGATGATGTACACAAGAGGTGATGTCGCTATCATACAAGGAAAATGCCCTCACGCAAGAGTGGCTCCAAGAGATGTTCCACTATAGGAACTCTCAGTCAAAAAACTCCAATCAGTATGACACAGACTCATGCATGATGAGCATCCTGCCAACATGGCATAAAATGGATCTCAATGCAAACATACATAACGACAACATGAGTATCCCATCAACATACAACAAAGGGATTTAAAAACATAACATGATGAATCGTGACAACAAGTACATCACATAGACGATTTTGCTCACATCAAGCAGGAATCATGAAACAAGTAATAAACAAGATCCCACATCAAGCATCAACAAGGATCTGTGCAGCACAATGCATAGAAAAATAAGTACATGAATGCACTGCATATACCTCACAACCAGGGGCCATCTAAAGAAGTGGATGTCAAACTGTTGAAGTTGTTCATGTCATCGATCTCACGGTATCAAATTGCACAAAAATGACTTCTCGCACATGAATGTTGGCACCTTCATTCCACTTAGAAAAGTGGTTGAAGAATAGAATGAGAAAATGAGAAATCTGAACACACCATCAGATTTGTGGCATTGAATAGTGCAAAATCGACTGTCCAATTTTTAAATTTTGAGAAATTGAGAATCTTGGGCTCAAGGAATCTTTTAGATTCCCTCTAGATTCCTCAAAGATTCTGATCCATAGGTGGACTGGAAATCTGCAACTCCAAAGGCGAATGTGACATTTCTATTGTGATCCCTGTGGAAAACCATGAAAAATGACTATAAACTTGACTATATTCCGACACGGAGAAAAATTACCTCGGGAAAATTTCAAGGATCATGGTTTTGCTCCCTATTTTTGCAGCAGTCATGGTTCCACCCTCATCCTGAAAATGGATAAAAAACGTAGAACTCTGATGGAGACATGGATAGCACCATTGCATTCGTGGCATCGAGAAGTGCTAAAACCATAAAAAAATTGACAAAATATGACAAAGTTGAATTTCACCCCTCCTGCAAAATGTTGCCTTGAACTGCGTGTCAAGATTATGCCTCCTCTGTCTAGAAATCCATGCCCACTCCTAGTTCCTCCATCTCCTCCATGCACTGAGAAATCCTGCCCCTCCCTTTTTAACATTTTTTTTTGGTTCAAACTGAAACGAATTATGAATGGGGGGTCGGGTACACATTGGGTGGCTTGCCCCCATAACTCCGTTTCCATTGGTGCAGCACATTAAGTTCTGTTGGTCATAGGTTTTGGAGGTACATGGTTTCATACTGGACTCCGTATTAATGGGGCTGCCTGCTTGGGGGCCAGCCATGGGTTGGGCAGGTTTGACCCCCGCCGGCACCCTTAACTAATCCCATCACACTAATTGGTTGGAGCAGAGATTTGGGGTATGGGCTAGGTCCACCAGAGGTGGCCTGTGCCCACCCCATTTAAATGTATATTATGTATTATAGTGGGCGTGGTTGGACCGGCGGGGCCATGGCCGTCAGTCCTTTCAACGTTATTTTTTTTTTATTTTTTATGTGATATGGGATTGGGGGTGGCGAGGGTGGTCGCCCACCACCACATTATCTATATATATATATATATATATATATATAGATATATATATATATATATATATATATATATATATATATATATGTATGTATATATCTATATGTATATATATATTTGTATATATACATATATATATATATATTATTTTTTATTTTTTTAAACAATAGGGCAGATTGTCAAATCTTCAGAAAATAAGGGATATTGGGCAAATTAACAAGGCCACAATTTTGACCGATTTTGGGAGCTAGATTTCATGCCTCGGGGTCAGTCAAACTGTAGGACACTTAAACCTGGCCCACAACCCAACTTTGACCAAAACTTTGACCGGCTCGTTCTCCCTCATATGAGCTCAGATTAACGAACCATTCACGCCTCTGTGATCAAGACGACGAGATCTACGTTCTAGTTGTAGGTTGAATTCATTCTGAACACTTTGATTTTCAAGCATTCGTAAGTCCTCTTTGTCCTGTGTGTCTCTAAGCCACCTGGATCATCAAGCCACTTAGAGTTCGAGTGCACAAACAACAATTTTGAATACGAATCACTCATATCAGGCTTGCAAAAAGCAATTAGCCTCAATGTTGTTGTGCTCAAAGTGGTAGGTGATTAAGAAATCATCATACGGCAGACATGTAGCACCATACATTGTTTGTCACCTCACCTCGCAAGTTATCAGCAAGAGGTATGGGGATTAATCTCTAACTTCCAAGCTTTCAATATCATTGTCGTGCAAAGAATATGTAATGCAGTGACAGATGCCATAGAAAACGCAACTGCTAGGATGTCACCGCTTAGGGATAGGTTTACTATTGAAATTTTTTACAAGACTTCTATCCCTAATGACCTAACTAATCTACGCATTTTTTATTATGGTCAATAGGTACTACACTTCATGGCCAACACTAATGTCTTCTAGGACACAACGATTTATGAAGATGATCACAAGCAGTCTCTGGAGGCTACACTTTATGACAAGAAATGAAACCTCATTCCCAAGGGTGTGGTATCTCTCAATAAGCTTTATGACTTGTAAAACCACTTCCAAGGGTAAAGGAACAAAAAAAACCCATAGTTTCACCATGATGGATGAATAGATCAACCTGGGTACATAGCATGATCCGAGGTTCATCAATCTCGGTATGTGTTGCACACCCCAGGAGCGACAAGTTTTTATCCACTTGTTCAAATAGTACTAGGATGTGTTCACATGGACATATGATGATATGAAAACATATGAAATGTGAATAATCCAAAGCATGATTCCAATCAAAGAAGGGGTCAAGCCATTATAGCAGAAACTGAGGAAAGTGCATCCGTCACTTGAAGCACTCATACAGAAAGAACTGACTAAGTTGTTGGATGCTCAGATGATTTACAGATTTCTTCATTTACATGGGTTTCTAATTTAGTTCCCGTACGTAAGAAACCTAGGGATATTCGCTTATGCATTTATTTCTGAAGCTTGAACCATGCCACAAACAAAAAAAACTACCCGATGCCATCAATGGAACCTATGTTACACACAATATCTGGAGCAGAAATGTTGTCTTTGCTCAATGGTCATTCAAGATACAACTAGGTCCCGGTAGTGGAACATGATAGTTTGACACTATTTCAAGGAAATATTGGCCCACACGCGTGTTTGTAATCACTTGACGGGAGGATTGACAACCTTCCTGTCAGTGGCCAAGACTTAAAGCACTACTTTCAGTAAGTCGGGGTCATGCCCCATGCCATGTACATAGTTTGTTTACTACTTGTTGTCTTTTTGCTTTTCTTTACTATTTTTGTTATTTTTGTTTTGTTTACTTAGTATCATGCCATTTTTGGTTTGTCAACAAGTGATTCCCTCTACTGAGTTCTGGATTTTTAGTGAGTATGTGGCTGAGATCAAAAGATTCTTGTGACACTACAACACTTTGCAAGTCATGTATCCATCTTCTTTGTGCTTGGTTGTAACATTTGGCCGATGAGGTCTTGATGGGAAATAGGAGTCATCTGCGAGGGAAGCTTTGGTCCAACCATGAACCAATGTCCACACTAGGAAACCCCATTCTTGTACTCAGTATTGTGCTATATGTGTTCAAGCTCATCCAACTGGTAGAAATGGAGAAGGGGAAATCTAAATGAGAAAACCTATATAAGAGGTCTTTCATGCTCCTCTAAAGGAACTGCCTCTTCTTCTCTCAATCAATCAAGATCCCTCTTCTACCCAAAAAATAAGTAAGTGCCTATGCACAATCCTCTTTTCAAAATACAATCGCGAAAGAAGTGAAAGGCTTCCTGCGCAGAGAGGTGAAGCATGCAACTCCACCAGGGTACTGAGTAGAATTGCTGGGAGTGGAGCAATGCATTTTTCTGGCTTGACTCTATCGGGGTACTGTCTAGGCCTATTACTAGAGGAGCAACACCAAAGACGAAAAATCATAATCTGAAAATTTTAAACTTCCAAACCAAACTACCCTTTCTGATTTTGAAACACTATGATCAAGTTGAAACTTGTTGTTGCGTTTGATTGAGTTGGAAAAAGGTGAACCATGTCTGTCCATGGGGTAACTATGGAAGCTAAAGTAACCTGCACAGTGATTCAATACTCGCTGATGGACCAAGGCCTGATGTTGTCAATGGAAAAAAACAGAGAAACTGGTATTCTACCAATGTGTCACCAAGTGTTGTAGTAGCTGTAACACCCTCCAAAATTTTGGCTTGCATCCAATTTCGGACCTTCCTTCGATTTTCCTTGATGTTTGTAAACACTCAGGCTTATCCCATTAGCTTGTGTCAAGTCTTTTCACCCTCCTCCCATGACCATTCACCGGACATATTTTAGCATGTTGGTCACAATGTCATACTTGAAGTCATGTTCTGGCAATGTTCAAGGTCTGCCTTCATGTGTACACGTTTTATTTTCTTTATAAGCATTTGTCGTATTCACACATGAAATTGTATGCAATGTTGCACAAGTATCATCGCGGTCATTCCACGATCTATCTCAAGTGTCGCACTTTTTGCTCGCACCTGTTGGTCAGTCACACTGAGCGTATGTTGTCTTGTTGGTTTGAGGTGTCTTGTCATCGAGTCATGCTGAGTGTGTGTTCGCAAGGTCATGCACACATGAGTTCACTTGCTCACACACGTAGTAATTTTTCCAAATATCTGTCGACCAGACCACCCTCCATCAGTCGGGCCTCCACTGAGCTGCACTGCGTAGTCTCAACCCTCAATGATCATGTATTGCTGCACATAATTGCACAAAGATTGAGGCTACCTCTCAAGAATTTTTCACTATGCAATCCTAGCATCGACCTGGCTGAATGTCACCCAGAATAGTGCAAAAGTTTCCCAAGAAGCCATCTCAATAATGCCTGCCTACAAGCGAATCCATCACGCCTTCCACTAGTCAAGCAAAGAGTTTGACCGGACAATTACCCTAGGCTTCACTCCTCCAAAAAATTGCGTAGAAACTATCAACATGCTCACCTCTGTTGAATGAATAAATTGTACAGACATGAGTGACAAGCAACCATTGCTTGTCACTACACTATCTCTTAAAATTGTGTAGTTCTTTCAGGCATCCCCCCTATTAGCCAACCTACTACTCCTCTTGAAAATTACGTTGTTTTCTTGGACTGTCCTCCAAATGCCCAACACCCCACTCAGCTCTAAAATTTTGCAGACATGTCCTGCATGCCAGTTTTGGCTAGCAAGCCCCAATAACCCTCTCCTAGCCTTCGCTGAGAATATGCAAAATTTTCATTGTAGTGTCCTCCCTGCTGCCAACAATACCTTTGTGAAAAAATTACAAAGTTCTGCCTTCTAGCTGATCCAAATCCTGTAGAATGTCACTGTTGTTCTAGAATACGCATCCGAGGCTCCTAGTGACCTTTGTGCGATTTTATTTGACAGTGGCCTGAAGCCTGCATCCCAAGCCGAAATGTGCTCTGCGCAGTTTCAGAGCCTTGTCCTCTCTCCCGGTCACCTACACTTGAAAATGAAAGATGATGATCATGATAGACTAGGATATTTCTATATTTGATGGCATCTCATCATGAGTGATTGCAGATACATGTGCATGGATGACACGTGGAGTGACAAAGAACAGGATGAAAAAGGAGTGCATGATAGGAGGCTTGTTCGCGGACGGATGAATACATGAAGCATTCGAAGTACCAACCAAGGGGATACATGCACGTGAAACTTCAAGAGAACACCAAGAGCACACTCATCACTCAGCAGCACTACAGCTCGACATGGAAACCACCATCAACATGAACATACCAACACTATCATGTCGAGTCATGTCATGAGTCATGTCGACCACATCACTACTATCAACCATACTATTTAAACCAGTGTAATGTAACATGGAAGTCCAAGAGACCCACATGTAAAGTTGAAGAGTAGTCATGTTAGTTGAAGATTCATGTAAGTCAAATATTCATGAGGGAGGTCTAAGAGTCACAAGGTTCAAGTTCACCCTTGGCTATATATACCCCTCATTTGTACATGCAAAAGAATTTTCACCTTAGCTCATCCCACATAGCCTAGAGAGTCTGTAGTCTTTTCCTTGAGTGAGTAGTGGCTCCAATGCCCTGCTATCGGGGTTAGTGATGTAATGTTGTACGAATGTGTCTTGGAACTTTCACTTAATTGAGAAGCCTATTAACACGCGAACACATTTTCACACATGTATTGTATTCGTTTGCAATACTATTCTTTGAACACTTGTAATACATGTTTCTTTAACATGTATTAAGGCAGTTGAACTATTTCAGTTGTTCTAGTACATATGCTATTGGAAATGTGTTGTATCATTTGTTAACATTGTCTCGACCATGTGGGCTATTCCATTGGACACTCGATAGATTCATTCTCGTAAAATTGTTATAATGGTCGTTGCACTCGTGTGGAGTATTCCTCTAGGTGTTGTGTGTGTTATTTATTCACCTTCTATTTGTGAATTTCGCATCCGTGTGTACTACTCCGCCAGAATCTTCACATATCTTGTTGTGTTGTGTGTCTCTAACTGAGTTGGTACTATTCCCTTTCGGATTGAGACTCACTCTCACCCTCTCCCTCTACAATGAAATAACCTTGACACAAGTGACACTAAGCACTCACCAGGGACATGAACCTCACTGTTTGAAGACAAAGTAAACCACTCTCATTTGATGAAAAGCAAGATCTAAGGAAAATTTTTAAGATAATGGAAACCGGGCCATCATACCAGAATGGACTTCTACACCAAACGGTGTGAGGTCTAGTTGAGACTTCATACCGAGGAGTTCCCCTAAATGTTGGTGGGTCCAAGATCATCAACAGGTTCATATATATTCTTCATGATGTAGAAATAATGAATATATTACCTTACAAAATATTATACTTCATAATTTTGTTATGAAGGGAACATTATAAGTCAAGAAGTAAAGCTAAGTTGACTATTTAAGAATGACAGGGGCCCACGTACCAGAAGCATTATAATAAGAGTTAATTCTAATAACTCACCCCTTTAGAACACTTTTTTCTCGAAACATAAACCTAACATAATTAACATAAGAAAATAAAAAATTCCTCTAGTAGTTAAACTTTCTAACTCCAACAAATACGCACAAAAAGAGACGGAGTCTATGAAGGGAGATGCTACACTGTGAGGAGACGCATGCACCAACATTAATAAGTTGTCATTTTCCTTCTAATTTTATTTCTATGAGTAAAGGAAGCAAATTTGTAGGTAGAAACAAACTTTATTTTAAGGAGAGATAAGGGATGAAAATAAAATCCTTTCAATTCTTCTACATCTTTTTCAAGTAGTATCACATGTTTCTACAATCTAATTTGCTGATAGAAGGTCTAGTTTCCTATAGCCAGTGTTAGTAGCCTCTAATTTTGTAGAAAAAATGAGTATATTTAAATTATATCAAACTATGAGAAGGGCTTATTGACCTTTTTTGCATCTTTATTCTTTCTCAAATGTTTTCATATGCTTTTCTAATATTGTAAACATTTAGAATTGAGTTTTGGCCAAGCATTTTCACTGAAACTCACTGATCATAATTTTGTACTCACATGTTTTAATATAAGTCAGTCAATTTTGTAATTCATGTGTTTATGTATACTTCCTTCAATATTGCATATTTATATAATTTATTTGTGTCTAAATATTTCATTAAATTTTTAATAATTTACAATAGAATATTTACAATGATTGTACAGTCCTATGGCTTCCATACCACTAATTATTGTGTTGTTCAACAAAATTGTATTTTACCTTAGAATGTTCATATTTTTTTCATAGTGAAGCTTTTGTACAATATTTTATTTTCTTCTTGTTGATCCATTAATATTTTATTTATGTTAAAATTTAGCTTTGTATACAGTTATAAATTAGATCATCTATGCTATAAATACATATGGAAATGCATGAATCCTTTCACTAATTTTCTCATACATAAAGAAATTAGTATTAGTCCCATTATCTCACTTTCCCTATGAGATTTGATGGGTTCATTAAAGAAAGCATAAAACCTCTCTCAATCAACAATAGACTCCATCTATTTTTTTTTATGTTTTAATTGTAATTGAGAAGTTTAATTGGTGGAGGGATTCATTATTTTTTAGTTTCTAATTATGTTTAATTTATGTTTCAGGAATGGCGTTGTAAAGGGATGAGTTAGATTATAATTATCTCTTATTATAATGTTTTTGGTAGGTGTGCCCCCTTGATTCTTAAATGGTTCACTTATATTTATTTCTTTCCTTATAATGTTACCTTAATAAAAAAATATTCTAAAAATTAACATATTCATTATCACTACATCATGCATATCATAAAACACCCATATTAACCATGTCTTAATAAATATGTAATGCTTAACAACAAAAACATGTACCTTGTATCTCCCATCTTTTCCATATGAATTCATGCATCATACACTTCCACCATATAAAAATTGGCCATGGCATAAAAATTGTACCTCCAAAAGTATGCATGCCATAATTTATAATGAAAATTGACATGTGTCATATAATCACTTAGTCACATATATCAGTATATGTTTAAAAAATAGTGCATCATATGCTATGAAAAAATATTGAAATATATTGTTATTTCAAATAGACTTGTTATCACATTTTAGATCTATAAAGAAACAATTTGATAGATGGTTTGGAAGGTAGGAAGTACCTACAATCCCTTATATCGATAGTGGTCAGAGGTAAGCATTGGAATCATTAGGATTAACGGACTAACCTTGTAGGTCTACTATACTTAATGACTTTATGAGTGACCTCATCAAGGAGGGACCACCCATTATTATAGTAATGCATTTAAGGGTTCGTAAATTCCTACAGTATGATATATTTGTAGAATCTAACAACAAGTCATGTGACATCATCTAAGGTAGCTGTAATGAAACCCATATCCTACTCACCCATTAGCAGGAAAATATGAAAGGGGGATGCTTCCCCAAGGCCGAAACAAACCCTAGATTCATGATCCCAAATAATAAGCTAGAACAAATAAGAAAATTCAAGAAATACCATGCCCTAATATGTAATTTTATGGGAATTTGGCCAAAGGAGCAATGTATCATCAAGTGGATTAAACTCAAATGGGATCCCAAGGAAGAAGTGGAGTTGATATCGAGAGAAAGATATTTTTTAGTAGTTATATCTTTATATTTGGAGGACCAAAAATGGATTTTCAAAAATCTTCCTTCATGAATAATGCAGGCCTCTTCACAAGGATTGAGTGGGGTGCTACAATATAGAAAAGGAACAATTTCTTGTGACCATAGCTTGGGTTAGGCTATTTTCCCTACCAAAATATTTCTAGGAGCTAGATATACTAGAATGAATTTTTAATGTAACTGGAACCTTTGGGAAGGTCTCAGAACTAATAAAGAAATGATGACAAGCCTCCTACATCTGAATATGCATATTCATGAATATTTCTCAACCACTTCTGGAATCAATAAAACTAGAATATCATGACTTGTTGTGGGTACAAATGCTAGATTATAAACATGTCCTTTATAAAGCACATAAATGCCATGATCATGGGAATCCCATCAAATAATTCCCTTTCTTTCAGACAAAACAATGAAATAAGGAGCCAAGAGAAGAAGAGGGCTTAAAATAGTGGGTCCAAAGAGGAATAGATCAAATCACAGACCAGGCCTCAAAAGAGAATAAATGAAAACCATAATTAAACTATGTTAGAGACAAGTGGTAATTGGTTCATTGTATTATAAGTTATAGAGGGGAATGGAGATTTGGACACCCCTAGGGGCCATGTAAGTCATGCAAGTGTTCACACCAACAGAAAAATCCCCCATTAAGATAGAAAAAGGGAAAACAAAGAGAAATGGTTCAGAAGATTTAGAATATCGAGGGGAACTTAAGAAAGTTCGGAGATGATCTAGCAAAATAATAGACTTAGAAGAGAAGCAGTGAAAATTGGTAGAAGATGGAAAGTAAATACTAGATTTCTTCCGTACATGGTTGATGGCAGAGGCATAAGAAATGTGAGTGAACTAGTTGTAATATTTCTTACAATTTTTGGATAGATGGAGGAAGAGAAACCTAAAATTCAGAGGAGGAAGGGATGATGAAAATAATGGAGAAGAATGTAGGTATAGAGAGTTCCAGTTTGACTAAAATCATGATATTTGAGAAGGAAAAAAGGGTCATAAATCCTCCAAATAATTAATCCCAGAAGCTCATGCATTTCTATTGAATTATTGCAAGATGTACCTGAAAATGTAGTACCACTGCTCCTCTTTATTTTCTCAATGAAATTTATCTTATGGAACATAAAAGGGTAGAATATAAAAGGGAAAAAAATATACCTATGAATGAAAATTGATCAATAAAATCCTGATATACTCATGCTACAGGAAACAACGGTAGTAGTGGAAAAGTTGCATGAAAGAATGACCAGATGTTGGTGAGGCAATGAGGTCATGGTGACCGATGTAAAAGGAATAGTAGGAAGGTTTGCCAAATGTTGGGTCCCCAAAATCATTAAGTTCTAAGACCGGTTTTGTGATCCAGGTGGCTCCAAAGACACACATAGGACAAAGAGGACTCAGGAAAGCTCAAAAATCAAAATGTTTGGATTATGCTCAAACTAGGACCAGAGCTTAGATCTCGTCATCTTGAACGTGGCAGTGTGAACGGTTCATCAATCCGAGCCTAAATGAGAAAGCTAGAAGAAATCAAAGTTGGGTTGACTTTTTGTTGACTGGGCAGGCTTAAGGAGGCCACAATTTGGACAGAACCCAACCACCAGATTCCGGCCAACCTGGGCCGGATTCTAGGCGAATTTGTTGCCTAGTTAAAATGACTCCTACGGTCAAAATTTCGGAATTTTCAAAAATGGTGTTTAGTATTAAAAATTATATATATATATATATATATATATATATATATATATATATATATATATAAAAGAGGGGGGTGGTGGGCCACCACCCCCACCACCCCACGCCTCTCCACCCCAACTCCACGTAACAATAATATTAAATATGGAGGGGTGGGCCATGACCCCTGACCCCTCCCCACATCCCACGGACCATTGAAACTAACACATGAGGGGAGCGTAGCTGGGTGGGTTGGCCCTTAGGGTGCAGGCCCAACCCATTCAACACAAAAAAACCACCAACCTTAATGTATGATAGGTTAGCAGGAGGTGGGTATGGTTGGGGGGCCACCCAAGGTGGGCTCGGCCCAACCAAAACATAAATTTAAAAAAATAAAAATTATCTGTAAAAAGAGGAGGAGGCGGGGTTTGATCACCCGACCTCCTCCTTATTAAACAAGCCCTCAACCAACATGCCACAACCGTCTTCTTATTTAATCTGCCACCCATTTTCTATTTAATCATAGTTTCTCAGTGCGCCCGGGGAAATATTGAGGAACCAAGAGTGGGCACGAATTTCAAGACAGAGGAGGCAGAATCTTGGCATGCAGTTTGAGGCAGCGTTTTTCAGGAGGGGTGAAATATCACTTTGTCAGATTTTGACAAATTTTATATGGTTTAAGCACTTCTTGATGCCAAAAATGCAATGGTGTTGTCCTTTTCTCCATCATAATTTTGCATTTTTTGGTCATTTTCAGTATGAGGGTGGAACCATGATTGCTGCAAAAAGGGGAGCGAAACCATGATCCTTGCAATTTTCTTGAGGTAATTTTTCTTCATGTTGGAATATAGTCAAGTTTACAATCATTTTTCATGGTTTTTTGCAGGCATCACAATGGTGAAGTCAGATTTTCCTTTGGAGTTACAAATTTCCAAACCACCCATGGAGGAGTATCTTTGAGGAATCTATGGGGAATCTAAAAGATTCCTTGAACCCCAGATTCTCAATTTCTCAAAATTCAAAAATTGGATAGTCGATTTTGCACTATTTGACACCAAAAAATTGATGGTGCATTCAAATTTCTCATTTTCTCATTCTATTCCTCAACCACTTTTCTAAGTGGAATGAAGGTGTCAACATTCATGTGCGAGAAGCCATTTCCATGTGATTGATGCCATGAAATTGATGGCATGAGCAGCTTCAACAATTTGACATCAGCTTCTTCAGATGGTCGTTGGTTGTGAGGTTTATGCAATGTGTACATGTACTTCTTTTTCCATGCATTGTGCTACACAGATCCCTGTTGATGCTTGATGTAAGATATTGTTTATTACTTATTTTCATGATTCCTGCTTGATGTGATGCGGAATCGTCTATGTGATGTACTGTTGTCATGATTCATCATGTTATGTTTTTGAGATCCCTTTGTTGTATGTTGATGGGATACTCATGTTGTCGTCGTGCATGTTTGCATTGAGATCCCTTTTATGCCATGTTGGTGGGATGCTCATCGTGCATGAGTTTTGTATCATACTGATAGGAGTCTTTTGACTGAGAGTTCCTGTAGTGGAACATCTCTTGGCGCCAATCCTGTGTGAGGGAATTTTCCTTGTATGATAGTGACATCATCTCTATGTACATCATCACTATTGACAACACTTAATGCAATGGCCTACACCATCTTGACACCAAGGCCCCGAGACATAATCCCTCCTAAACAAACTCCATTATCAACATCTTATTTTTTCATGTGTTGATGATTGACATGTTCCTCTTCTTTACAGTATGCAAATGTATTCAATAATGTTTTCTTTTAAAAATGCAATTTAACACATCACAATAGTAAAAGGTCTTGGAAGGTTCCTTTGTCACGCCCGGACCTGGATCAAGTGGTATTAGAGTGGTCTTTGCGTTGATGTGAATTGTAGTATGAACAATGGAACGTGCAGTGATAGAGGATGAAAAAGCAATGTACGAGACCATGCTCAAGATTTCCAAAAGCATGGAGATAATGTATGAAACTCTACAGAAAGAGATAGAGGAAGAGGAGCGATTGTAGCTTCAGTTGCAAGCCACGGAAGAGGCCTTGGAAGAACTCCAGCATAAGAACCAGAATCTTCAAAAAGTGAACAGTGAATTGAAGATGCATCCACATGAAGAGAAAGAGGAAAAACAAAGTTTTCTATGATAGTTGCAAGCAAAGGACGAGGCCTTGGAAAAGCTGCAACATGACCCATGTGAGGTAAAAAGTAGTTCTCCATCTTCAATCGTATTTCCTGATGATGATTTCGCTATTTTTGAAAATCATACCACATGAATTGGCTCCAAACTACTAAAGAAAATGGGGTATGAAGGGAAAGGCTTGGGCATTAATGGCCAAGGAATTTTCAGCCCCACCAAAGTAGAGGAATTACTATGTCGAACAGGACTTGGGTATGTCAGAAAGGAAGTTGGGGAATGCACTGTGACAGCTAGCGAACCACCAAAAACAGATGATGAGCAACCCTCATCAGTTCTTTCCAAATCTACAGAGGAGGTAAAAGATGTGGATTTCCTTTCAATTTCATCGTTACATTTGGATATTTGGAGATCCAAATTATAGGGACAAACCTGAGCCTCCTTACCAGGACGAGACACGAGGAGGAAAAAGAACTTGGTATTAATAACCAAGGCATAACTCAACCTCTGGAGGTTGTGCAGAGACCTCAATTTTTAGGCTTGAGATACACTAAAGGATAATGTTCGAAGGTGTCATATGCTTCTGAGACATCGTCAAAATCGTCGAGGAAAGAAAATAATGGGAGCACATCCCCATCATCCCATGGCAGTTTCCATTGCAGGGAAAGAGTTGAGGCAAGCTCTTATCGCCATACTTACACCAGAGACAGCAGGGAAAGGTATAACCACTTTCAATCTGTGAATGTTCATTTCGATTATAATTATGTTGCTAATGATGAACGTAAAACATGGCATCAAAAAACATGTACCTTTTGTGGATTACATAACCATACATTTTATGTGTTGGAAAAGAATAGCAGCAAAAATAAAGAAGACGCGTGAAAGACCCTCTCAACAGCAGGTAAAGAAACATGTTAAGCAGATCTGGAGGAAGAAAACCTATTGCAGTCATTGCGATAGAAGTGGCCATCAAAGAGCCACTTGTTGGAGGCTCCATCCAGAGCAGTGCCTTAAAGACAAGGTGTCGATGCATGAACCAGGTGAAGCAGTTGTTAGACAAGCAAAACTGCGACAAGGAGGTGACCCATTCACATTGATAAGTGAAAAATGGTTTCTAGACATGTTAGCATTTCATGGTCGTACTTTGTAAATCATTTGTTGCATTTTAAAATGTAGAAATGATGACGTGTTTCCATCACTTGTTAAGCAACAAGGATGTCTGGTCTTATTTTAAGTTGCATGATATACTATGAAAGTGGTGTCATGTTTCCATCACTTGTCAAAACAATAGTGTTTTGCCTTATGTTTGTAAATCATGTGTTGTAGTGATGATGTGTTTTCCATCACTTGTTGAAGCAACAATGATATGTTGGCCTTGTTTTCATAGCTAGAGTATTGTGTCCATCTTGTTGTCAACTTGACCACTGAGTATGTGTTATAAACTCGTGGCAAGTGTGGGACACTTGGGTCATTAGTTGGTCAGTTAAGACAAGCATGTAATTGCAAAACAATGTACTATAGGTTGCAGAGGTAGCAGGTGTCGGCTCGTCACTTAAGGCTCTAAAGGAAAAAAGTGAAGGAGATGGAAGCGAGACCTTTTCAGGACGCTTGTAATACAAACAAAGTATAGAAAAGTTGTAGATTGTTTCATGCTTTTGGAGGACCAAAAGCTCCTTAGTGGGGAGGACTGATCCAAGTGCCTCTAGAGACACAAAGAGGACAAAGAGGACTTAGGAAAACTCAAAAATCAAAATTTTTGGATTATGCCCAAACCAGGACTAGAGCATAGATCGTGTCATCCTGATTGTGGCAGTGTGAACGGTTCGTCAATGTGAGTCTGGATGAGAAAGTTAGAAGCAGTCAAAGTTGGGTTGACTTTTTGCTGACTGGGAAAGCTTAAGGTGGCCACAATTTGGATAGAACCTGGACACCGATTCTAGCCAACCTAGGTTGGATTTCGAGAGAATTTGTGGCCCGGTTAAAATGACTCCTACGGTCAAAATTTTGGAATTTTCAAAATGGTGTTTAGTATTAAAAATTAAAAAATATATATATAAAAGAGGGGGGTGGTGGGCCACCACCCCACCACCCCATGCCTCTCCACCCCAACTCCATGTAACAATAATATTAAATATGGAGGGGTGGGCCATGACCCCCGACCCCTCCCCACATCCCACTGATCGTTGAAACTAACACATGAGGGGAGCGTAGTTGGGTGGGTCAGCCCTTGGGGCATGGACCCAACCCATTCAACACAAAACAACCACCAGCCTTAATGTATGACAGGCCAGCGGGAGGTGGGTATAGTGGGCGGGCCGCCCAAGGCAGGCCCGACCCAACCAAAACTTAAATTAAAAAAAAAATTGTTATGTGTAAAAAAAGGAGGAGGCGGGGTTTGACCACCCGACCTCCTCCCTATTAAACAGGCCCTCAACCAACACGCCACAACCGTCTTCTTGTTTAATCCGCCACCCATTTGCTATTTAAATGCAGTTTTTCAGTGCACCCAGGGAGAGATGGAGGAACTAGGAGCGGGCTTGAATTTCGAGACAAAGGAGGAAGAATCTTGGCATGTAGTTGGAGGCAACATTTTGCAAGAGAGGTGAAATTTCACTTTATCAGATTTTGACAAATTTTATATGGTTTCATCACTTCTCGACACCACGAACGCAATGGGGATGTTTGTTTATCCATTATAATTCTGCATTTTTCTGTCATTTTCAGTATGTGGGTGGAACCATGGTCACTGCAAAACAGGGAGCAGAACCATGATCCTTGCAATTTTCCTGAGGTAATTTTTCTTCATGTCGAAATATAGTCAAGTTTACAGTAATTTTTCATTGTTTTTGGTAGGGACCACAATGGTGAAGTCAGATTCGCCTTCAAAGTTACAAATTTCTAGACCACCCACAGAGCAATATCTTTGAGGAATCTAGGGGGAATCTAAAAGATTCCTTGAGCCCTAGATTCTCAATTTCTCATAATTCAAAAATTGGGTAGTCGATTTTGCACTATTTGACACCACAAATCTGATGTTGCATTCAGATTTCTGATTTTCTCATTCTATTCCTCAACCACTTTTCTAAGTGGAATGCAGGAGTCAGCATTCATGTGCGAGCAACGATTTCCATGTGATTGATGCCGTGAGATTGATGGCATGAGCAGCTTCAGCAGTTTGACATTAGCTTCTTCAAATGGTCATTGGTTGTGAGGTATATGCAGTGTGTACATGTACTTATTTTACCATGCATTGTGCTACACAAATCCCTATTGATGCTTGATGTAGGATCTTGTTTATTACTTGTTTTCATGATTCCTACTTGATGTGACGCAGAAACGTCTATGTGATGTATTGTTGTCATGATTCATCATGTTATGTTTTTGAGATCCCTTTGTTGTATGTTAATGGGACACTCATGTTGTCATCATGCATGTTTGCATTGAGATCACTTTTATGCCATGCTGGCAAGATGCTCATCGTGCATGAGTTTTGTGTCATACTGATAGGAGTCTTTTTACTAAGAGTTCCTTGTATGATAGCAACATCATCTCTATCTACATCATCGCTATTGACAGCACTTAATGTAGCGGCCTACACCATATTGACACTAGGGCCAGGAGACGTAGTCCCTCTTGGATGAACTCTGTTATCAATGGCTTATGTTTTCATCTTTTGATGATTGACATGTTCCTCTTCTTTAAAGCACGCATATGCATTATTTCACACCTAGACCTGGATCATTTTTCTCCCCTTCAGCCTCTCTTGTCACTTTCGATGTATAAGGTTTGGGGAGTGGGTGAGGTTTTCAGGAATTTATGGCCCAATAGTGCTCAACTGAAAGATGAAATTCCTTGATGACTTGTGTTAGGTATGCCAATTCCTCCTAGATTCTTGTTAGATTATAGGGCGTGAGTTTAATCTCTTTTTTTTTTAAGAGAAAATGGGTGGCATGAGAAGATTGGACCCAGTGGTGGAATCCCTTCAAGAATTAATAAAGGATCTCAAGCTAGTCGAAGTGGAAACCAGGAATGGGGTTCATACTTGCAACAACATAGGGGGAGGTAGACATTCGGTATCTTGTCTCCTATATCAACTCCTCATCACAGAAGATACCTTGAATAGATACACCTTAATTTAATCAATGATCCTTCCTTTTCTGAGATATGATCATTGACCAATAAGGCTTGAAATGGAACTAAATATGGTCGTAAGAAATCACTACTTTCGCTTCGAAATCTTCTCGTTCAAAATGAAGAGTTGGTGGAGAGAGTGGAGTAATGGTGGTTGCAAATAGAAGTGTAAGGCAATATTCATATGCATATCTTCCAACAAAACTAAAGGATCTAAAAAATAGAATAAAGTCCTAGAACAAACTGGATTTTGGGGACATGGATAATGAGAAGATAAAGCTAGAATCCAAAATGGAATATGTCCAAGCATGGATCATGCTTAAAGGGAGAATTGAAGACCTAGTGAAGGAGGAGGGAAAGGTCCTACATGATCTAAAAAATAGGAGAAAGTAAGAGGAGATACAGAGGAGACAAAAGTCTTGGATTCAACGGCTTAGAGAAGGTGAGAGAAAAAAAAAATCCAACATTATATGATACATCACCAACAAAATAATTGAATCTTCTCCCTCACTTATGAAGAAGTGAACCATATGGTTTAGCATTGTCACATTGAGACGAAGATAGTAACCTATTTCCAAGGCTTTCTTTAGAGCGATAATAGGGAAATTTGGAAGCAATTAATAGAGTCACTAGTTTTATTCATTATTTAGTGATCTTGGAAGAAAATGAATCTCTCATGTGGGAAGATCATGTGAGGAGGTGGAAAATGCAGTGAAGGATATTCCATGCAATAAAGTGTCAAGTCTATATGATTTGACCACAAACTTATATAAGTCTTATTGGAATTTTTTAGGTCTATAAATTCACGATGTAGCAGAGGAATCATATCACCTTCATCAAATCTGGTTAGGAAAAAATGCAACATCTCTTACTCTGATTTGCAAATATTGTAATGCTATTAATCATAGTGGTTTTTGACCCATTTCCCCATGCAAATTGATCTATAATTTCATTTCTTGAGTCCTGGAAAGATGGTTAAAAATCCTCCTCAAAAGCCTCACTATTCTAGAGTAGTGTAGTTTCATGGAACAAAAACAAATATTGGACATAATTGTGACAACCCACAACATGGTTCACACTCTAAAATAGAGTAAAAGAGAAAGAATGATGATAAAATTGGACATGTCCAAAGCCTATGATCATTTGAGTATGGAATTTATTTTCATGACCCTACAAGTGTTTATATTCTCATATTCCTTGATCTAATGGATTAAATCCTTAGTGTCTACTCGATTTATTTCAATCTTAGTAAAAAAATCCCCCTTCTCATCATTCTGCTCCTTGCGAGGTCTGAGACAAGGAGACCCTTTATGCCATTTTATTTTTATATTGGCGATAGATGGATTGGGTCGAAACATTAAGGCATCAGTAAAGTATGGGTAATTCAAAGGCATACAAAGTATTTATAATGGGTTTTCAGTGATGCACCAGTAGTTTGTAGATGACACAATGCTTTATGGGGAGCTGATAGTTCACGAGGTACATATCTTAGATAACCCTAACCAAATTTCAAGGTGTTTCATGTAACATGATCAATAAGAGAAGTTGTTGATGTATTTATTTAAAAATCCAAAGCTAATTCAAAGAAATCTAGTTAGGACCTTGGGTTTCTCGATAGGAATGCTCCTAACCAAATACCTAGGAGTCTCACTATTATCAAATTCTCTAAGGGTAAGTTGCTAGAAAAAAGTTAAGAAGATGATCTCTAAGCATTTGATGAGTTAGAACTTTTTCTCCTTAAACATAGTGGGTAGGTCCACACTATTGAATGTGGTGCTAAAAGATATTGTAATATACAAATTACTAGTCTTCCTAGTGCTAAAAGGAATCTATAAAGTATTAGCCTCATTTTTTAGGAATTTTTTGTGACAAGGAGAAATGTTAAAAATGAAATTGGCTCTGGTATCTTGGGAGAATATGTGCATCCCAAAGTAGGGGGGCATGCTTATCTCTATGATCTAGAAAATCTAAACAAAGTTATGTGGGAGAAATTTTGTTTGAATTTCTTACAATAAGGTTTGTAGCTATGGATAGACATTTAGGATAGTAAATACTATTCAGTATGATCACAACTCAAAAAATTCCATGCCTTATATTTCCATTAGGGCTATTTAATATGGAATTTCTCTCAAAACAAGTGTAATGTAGTCCCAGAGAATCACTTCTGGGAAGTATACAGTGGCTTGATGGCTCACTTCTAGGAAGATGCATCGAAATAGATGTTATGCATAGACCAACCATGGTGTGGAAAACAACCATGGCTAACATCAAGGAGATAATCACAGCAGAAAAATGGACAGAGGAGGGTTGGAAAAATGTGAGGAAGAAAATATCTTTTTAAAATTAGGATTATCTTTTATGAGGATTATGCATCCAACTTCCCCTCACTATAAGAATCTTAATTCATATCCTTTAGGTTTTCTTTATCCTCTAAAGAGGTTCATAAATACAATTTTGTATGGATAATCCAAAGGAAACCCTAGTATTGGAGGGATTCTGAGGCACAGATATAGAAGACTAAAATGTTTGTTCACAGGCTATTATGGCCACACAAAAAACAATGTTGTTGAGATCACTACACTTAAAAGGGGATTAATTTTGGCTATAGAATAGGGCATAACCAAAATATGAATCATAGGGGATTCGCTTTTATTAATATCAACAATGAAAATAATAATCAATGGATCTCTCATCTAGAAGGTGATTAAGAGCTGGAGGATGGAACATCAGTAAGAAAGAACAAAAAACTTACCTTTATCCTTCCCATATGTCATCACATCTCATAGAAGAAGATTTTGGAATAAGGTGGCTAACTCTCTATCATACTAGGGAAATTCAGAGCCCTTAATAGAATTTGAGTCCCAATGGGCGTCCACAATTGATAGAGAGATAATTTAGATGTTGGACAATCTTATAAATCAAGACAAAATTTCCCTGATGAGGGAGACCGATGTGGTGAGCAATGAGCCTAGGGGACATTAACTCTCCTCACACATATTAATATAGGTTATATGGTAAGCACACCTTTTCTAGGAAGAATCTAGAAGATGCAAGTGATATATCAAGTTGGAGGGTAGTAGAGGAAATTCTTGGAAGCATTTGGTTTATGGAGTAGTCTGGTGGTCAAACTTTATAGTGAATTTAGACTATGAAGAATTCTAGAAAAAACTAAGTTCTAGTATTTCCCCTACAACATCAGAAGAAGTTGGCTAGAAGGCTGGAGAGATTAGAGAATTGAGAGTAAGTAACATCGTCTTTAACCCTAGGCTAGTGAAGGAAAGAAAAGTTGGGAGTTGGTGACCATCACAGAGGAAAAAACTAGTTGGAAGTCCTGATCATGAAATAAAGGAGGTCTTATGTCTCCAATTACGATAACTATGCATCCCTAGCGGTATTTACCTACTAATTTTCTTTATAGTTCGAAAGTTGGAAAGTTTTCCCAAGAATGGCTAGGGTTGGAGGAGGAAACCCACATTACTAAGCGTTACTTTGGGAGGTTGTAGTACCCCATACCCCTAGGGTCTAGGGAATTATATATTGGAGGAGTGAGGGTTCATTGGGTTTCTAATTTCAACCTGAGTGAATTATTTGGAAAGAGCTCAAAGGGCATAGTGGTAATTTCTATTTGTGGTTGTTTTATGTCAGAAAGAATGTTGCTCTCTCCATCTGAGGACTTAAATCTCAAGAGTCTCATGGGATGGTAGGAAAAATCTGATTGGTCTTAACTAAGAGGTGTCATTGTAGGGTGGATGGTGAAGAATAAGTAGCTTGTTGGCATGGACATAGGGGGTGGAATGTATTTGGTTCTATGCTATGGTGAGCAATGGAATAGGGGTGAAAAAGAGGGTCTCAAAGCCCTCAACCTGGACACTATACATGGGGAAATGAAGCCACAATTTGTTATAATATTGGAGGTGTTAGTTTCAAGTGTGCCATATTGTAATTGGGTGAGTCCAAGGAAATTGACAGAAAATAATTTGTGGTGTTTCCTAGGCTAGTCTACCAATTTCATATCCATGAAACAATAGAGGGGATGCCTAAGGAGGGGCATGGGACCCCAAGGCTAAGAGTGGGAAATGGAGAATATATTAACCCTATTGGTGCAGTGTAGAGGAATTTCACACCATATCCCAGAAATGTGGAATTCCCTCCACAATTTAATTCTTTGCAAGCCTAGATTCACCAAGTGACAGTTTTGATGGAGGATTTAGCTAGATATTGCCATGAGGATAGGAATGAGATAATTTCCTTAACAAACGATCACCGGCATAACCAATGGTAAATGTTGGACTATATGGACTCCCTTTAACATGGATAAAAGCACATTTGGGAGTATATGGATCACATCTAAGGGAGAGTAGAACACACAGAGGCTCGTGTGCATGAAACTTTCCACCAGCAACATGAAAATTGTCTAGTGGACCAATATCCCAGAATAATGCAAGTTGATCATGGTAGTGGGTTGTATTTAGATACTGGGTTTTTTTAGGCCATGTTGGGTAATCAAGATGTATGATAGGAGTTTTTTCCTTTTTTGATCAAATGTCTTTCCTCTACAACTTGGACACCAATTTTTTTAGGAATGAGATCAGTGGCAATTTTTTAAAAAGCTCCGACAATGTAACGTTTTCTAGAATTATTAGATATTTTAGAATTAAAAATAAATAAATAAATTAACATTCTATGATCAAAATCATGCAAAAAAATATTATTAAACATGTCAAGAAAATAAAAAATACAATGTTGTTATATTCATTTAAAGATGTTAAAATGTAAATTGAAATAATATAAGTCTATAAACCTCACGAAAAAACAGCATTCATTATCCATCCTACAACCATGAAAAACACATTTTATTTGGGAAGAATTTCCCCTCTTTTTACTACATTTTGTTGATTGTTCCTATTTCTCATGACATTGATGGGAAGTAACAAAGTGACAAGACACATGGGAGGAACAAAATTTAGCAACTTCTTCCTTGTACGTTACTTGGCTCACTTCACGCTGAGGATCTAATATTTTTATTTCAAGGGAGGATGAGAATGAGAAGCCGCATATTGTTGGTGACACGATGGTTACGTGAATAGATGATGAGGTGGAGTTAGTAATGAGGTAATGGGCCATCCTTGCACAAGTTATTGTTTAGGATGAAAAATGTATTTCCACACGTCATTGGTATGTACAACAATCTAGGCCGAAACATGGGGGCATAATTTTATATCAATGCTTGGCGGAGGATTTGCAAGGCATGGTAGTTGTTGAGAGGCTTGATGTATTGCAAAGTTAAAGAATCTTTTTTGCACTAGCTAATTAAATTCTTCAGAGTTAGCATCAAAGTGAATTGAAAATATTAGCCTCTTATTTTCTCCATGGGTCTCTTACTCTATTATTCCTCACTCCGTTATTCCCACCTTTGATAAAATATCTCATGTTGTGTAAAAAAAATTATGATGTAAATTTTCTAAGAAAATAAATTAATACTAATTTAATATTTTACTACTGTAAGGGTGAATAAAATAAATCAGGAAAATAATATCTAATGAGGAGGGATAGAACTCATGTGTGCACTAGACGAGTTGCATCATCACATTTTAGAATAAATTATTAGATTCAACAAAAATATACACTTATTTGGATATGTGTTGAATAAGATGTTGCGTGATGATATTTTTCATCAAGATGCATGAAGGTTATATCTTTCAAAAATACATGATATTAATCAATGTAAAGCCATGAATCAAAATCATTAACAAATCCTTCTATGAAATATATTTTGAAACCAAACATCATACGCATACTACAAGTTCATTTGTGGGCTTATTAAGTGTTGGGCATGTATGAACCATTTCTATTTAATCAAAGAACTTGATTATCTAGCCATCAAAATGGAAGTATCATGATGTTGAGACCAAAATAAAATGACATGGGTGGACTTGAGTTATGAGAGTTGAGGGAAATATGAGAATATAACATGAGAACTATAAAAGTGACTGGTCCAAAAAAGTCATTGATATAGAACCAAAATTTTCTCTGTTAGTAGATGAGGGTTCATTTTTGTAGATTAGCTATACTCAAACACTACCAAGTGAAAGGGAGGGGGAGAGCTATAATTTTTTCACTTATCAAGATGAAAAATAATATGTCTGTATGCAACCTCTTTGTAAAAAACATGAGTTTTCACAAGTGGAAGTAATCGTCTTTTCTGAATTCATGTAGTTCTACAAGGAAGGAACTATTTTCCACCTTTGACCAGTGATTTAGCTGGAGCCCAAGAATATCATCAAAAAATAATGAATGAAGGATGCATGGCTATAATGGAAAATGGTGCTTGTAGTCTTTTGCATAATAGGCTAGTGCATTAATGAAACAAAAATTTTTTGAACCTCATTCAAGAATAAAACAATGAAGTCTCAAGAGCCTAAGAATATAAATATTATTATGTTTAATAACAATTTTAATAGGAAATAAAATGATCTGGACTAATGCATGAACACAAATAAATAAATATATACACATAAACACAAAGATTCAGTAGAAATAAAACTTCATTTCATTCATATCAAAGAACTAAAATATACTTACATATAGAAATGGAAATAAACTAGCTCAGGCGATGGTAGCTTATCTCTGAGAAGAGATGTGGTGGCTACAAGCCTCTGAACTATGTTAAAATTAGGCTCAAAGTCCTATTTATTATTGAGAAACAATGGAAATCCTAAACAGCCAAAGACCTAACCATAGTAGATGAATTGCCAAAACTATTGGCCCTGTTTGGGTAAATTGGTACATACACTTCTCTGGGTCATAACTTTGGAATACAATCTCCATTTGGCTATCATAATAGATAATTTTCAAGATCTCGAAGAGGAGGTTGAAAGAAAACTGGAAATTGGTTTGGGACTTTTTTGGTCTCTTTGTTTTCCGCAAAAACAACTTTTAGTCGCTCAAAATGTCTCTCGAAGTTTACAATCCAAAAAACTGCCAAAAATAGTAAGTTGTGCTAAAACTAAGGAAACTTAAAAGACACAAATATGGGGGTCCAAGTGGAATAGGTAGGTGGCCACCAATATCCACGTGGATCATAAAAGGAACAAAATATTTCTTTAAACATTGTGTAGAAATTTTGAATAATATAACACTTATTCACAGAGATTATCCTGATTATACACTATTTGCGGAATGCATGCATAATACATAACCTCCTCTACCATTGATCATCAATTTGTAGAATTAAGAAGCAATCGCATGCACACATTGAAACATCAATCACACATATCAACACAGTATGTAATGGGGAAAGCATACAGCTGAAAACCCCCAACTATATGTCTATTATAATGATAGAGAACATGTAACAATACATAGTACAATACTCCTCACAACTACTCAGTACTATCTCCACCTGCTACACACAAACTAGCTCAGATCTGAACAAGTCACAAGTTCAAATCTCCTCCATTATTTGCCTGCCTCCACTACGCAATCCAAGTTGAGAATAGATCTAATCCAAGCTCGTTTTCCCTTGGCCTGTATTGCAAAATCCTCATTGGAAATCTCAATCAATGATTGTGCAAATCTCATGCACAACTATAGTCACAACTGATAATAGTCTCACCCTTTCACCCACCTCTAACACTTGTCTCCACTGAACTGTCCATGCACTAAGTTAACTGATGTTTTCTTTAGTTGATTTATGAGTTAATAATTAATTCACATCACTCATCACTAGTGTATTTGGCAGTTAGACTAAATACAACTAGTTCAACTAAGTCAAACTGAACACAACTGCATCAACTCCTGAATCAACTCCACCAAACTCAATCACTTCAGTAACTGAAGTCCATCATGCAATAGCTCAACTAACCCATAGGAAAAGCGTATTTCCTTCTGGTAGTTTCATGTGCCACATCTGTAGCTCGAATTGAAGCGCTGCAAGAGGATAAGATAATGTTTATAGTCCAAATATTATTAAGAGCTAATAATATTCAACTATTCTATTTTTAGACTGGCAGTCTAAAAATAGACTCCGCCCATATGTCTAAAAATAGAAGTCCATCTATTTTTACCAACATGACCAATCATCCATAAATAGCATCCTTCAACTCATAGACCATGATCCATATGTCTAAAAATAGACATAGTCTAAAAATAAACTTTGCGCCAAAGATAGCCTGTGAGCCCACTTAGTGAAGGTGAATTCTTTGCACTAAGCTCCATCATCTTGTTGCATTTTCAACACATTGTGCCATATTATGGTTGATTCATGGGAACCATGAGAAGATGAAGCCCTCTATATGTTATTGTGTTGAAGACATATCAAATACAAGTATTTTTTACCATAAAAAGGATCATCATAGCTTCAATATGGGTCTTTTGTTTTATTTCACATGTAACACACCATCGTGCCTCTTATTTTAAAACAAATTAAACCTTTGTGTACCCATTTTACAAAAAATATAATGAGTCTCGGTAGATACCATACAGGAATAAAACAACTAGCAAGTGAAGGTAGACGAAATTAGGGAAATTATTGGCATATTGAACCTCTCATGGACTAAAAGGTTATTAGAGGAGAGTTAGAATTTAAAACTAATACACACATATTTCTATAATAACATAGGAAAAGGAACATGCAAGGCATAAGGAATCACCTCATGTAATTTCAAAGAAACGAGATAGTGAGTTCTCAACTTACATCCTATAAACATGATCAAGAGAAATGCATACCTTGTCCCCATGCCTCATTATGCTATGAGAGTTTAGTTGTGAGAGTTTTAGTGCTCTAGTTTCTTGGTGTTTTCTTACAACTATTGCTACAAGTATTGATCCAAAAAAATTGTGAATACTCTTAACAAAAATATTCGTTATAGAAAATTTTTCCGACACTTATATTTGCATGTGAAAAATGAGCAATACATTATATAAGAAATACTTAACCAATCCATGAACATAAACATGAAGTAAAGAACCATGAAGAAATCATACACAAGAAGTGATAATAGATTTGTCGAGTGTTGACTACGTCTCCAGGCCCCGGGTCAATAGTGGGGAAGTTGCTTCATTTGTCTCATAAAAAATAAATGCATGTACACAACAAAATCCATCATTATCGCTCCATTCTTGGGAGTGACTTGAAATTTAGCTACTGAAATCACAACAATCAAAACACCAGTAGATCTATCTCATCCTCCTGAGGTTTTTGACTTTAAACATGAACTACTTCCGACAGGTGCATTGATTTCTTGAACTTTGTGCTCAACAATTAATGATGAAGACAAGATTCTTCCATGACCCATAAATTATGCTTCCCATATGAAAAAATTGACTACACCATTGCAATTCTTGTGAAATTCTTGTTAAATGAGCATAAACTTGGGCTCATTGCAACACTTGCAAATATGGCCCCATAGGGAATCTTTTAGATTCCTCACAACATCTACATAAAATATTGCTAGAATATTCCCTCAAAATATTCTCCTAGAATATGTTGTGGAATATTCCTTAAAATGTTCTCATCTTGAAAATCATGCCAAAGAAAGACCCCTCTCGGCCTGTGTGTTTCTCTTCAACCATTTTGTGTCTGCTGAATGCTGCATCGAATGGAAAGGACGAGTTTAAATAATGTGTGGTTGGTGGATTAATTAAAGGCTAACTAGTTTGTGCACCAGATGTTGGCTATACATAGTTCCTTTCACCCCACAGGGTTCACGGGTTCAAATCCACCCACTATCAATTTTTGCATATGAGTTATATGAAACTATCATATATATCACATTGTCTGTCGTTGGTAACAAATTGTTAACATTAACCATTTGCCAAATTGTTTATTTTTAAAGTTTGTTTCAACCATGAGAATATATTTGAATTGGTAACCATATATGATTTAATATGGTTTTTCTTGTCGTATATATCACATGGTCCATTGTTGGTAACAAACGGTTAGCATTAACCATTTTCCAAACTTTTTATTTTTAAATGTTTTTTCAACCATGCGAATATGTTTTAATATGGTTTTGTTTTGTTGTTTAATGCCTCATCGGGGTATATTATAACCATATTTTAGAAAATTGTATAATATGGTTTTACGACCATACTGCTAACCTCTTTTAAATAGATATTCATTGGTATGTTTTTAATATTCTTATATATATATATATATATATATATATATATATATATATATATATATATATATATATATATATATATATATATATATATATGATTTTGGATTTTCCTTTAATGGGATTTAATATATTATATTTTTTTGTCTTTTCTAAAGGGGGAAGGATCCAATGATGGAATGGCATGGGTCATTGGCTAGTTGTCCATTCAGTTGCCACGTATGCCTTATGGGTCTCATTTTTCATGCTTATCTAGTGAACTTCAGACTGCAATAACTTGATTATATAGACTCAGATTTGAGTGTCCTTTGCCGCACTAGAATAAGGAGGACTAACTCTACAACTTGGTCATGGTCTTTTTGCATTTCAAAGGCTTTAATTTTTTAGGTTTCATGGATCCACCTGGGTCATTCCTCCTCACCTTTTGGTCCCCCAAAAGCATAAACATGATTTAAAATCTTGATCTACATAATAGACGTCTCTGACATACCCCCTTCCATTTCCTTCAGCATTGTACTTCGTAACTTGGAATGATAAAACCAATAAGTCTCTATATATGAAAATTTGTAGTTGTTATTACAGTTTAATTACAAGACCAAAAAATGACCCATACTTGTGAAGAGTTTATAACACACTCATGGTAAATTTTACATTAGAAACCATATCCTATGCTAAAATAAAAAAATATCACTATTCTGCATATACAAGTGATGTTATACATTCATCACTTTTACAAACAATTTTGTGGCATGTGATTTTCAATGATGGCCATGACAAGATACTTAAAAAGGCTTCTAATTTTTTATGGATCTCACAACATGTGTCTCTTTGGTGTCCTTTCTAGTTGCAATGGCTGCAATGATTCTTCTTCCTCTAGAATTTATTGACCTTACTTTTCTCTTGATTTGGGAAAAGGTATCCATGTTCTAGCTTCTTCCTATTTCTCATTCTTTTCTAACACTTGACAATAACATGATTATTCAATCAACAAAATGTGCATGGTTTTCTATGCCATAAATTTTTCCTAGCTTGTCAATTTTCTCATAATTGAAAGGAATGCTATAATATATGTGTGGGTCATGCCTTTTAGGATTTTCCTTGCTGCAATTTCGAGAAGGAGACATTGACCATGTTCTTCTCCTATATCTCATGTTGGAGGTATCGCTCCTAGATGTACCACCCTTTCTCTTAGATGGTATTGCCAATGGCTTGGATTCTTTGTTTGAATAATCCTTTCTTTTTTTTCCTTTAAACATGTTTCTTCCATATATCACAATCTTACAATTTGAGGCTTTCTTAGAAAGTCCAATAGTTGTGCAATTCCTTTGCCATTAAGACCAAGTCCTCCTCCTTTATACCACATCGTTGTGATAAGCCTCATGTTGGTTCCTAAAATTGCTATGTAATGAACAAAGTTCATATACCTGTAATAATCTTCAGAATACGTCGAAGACAAGAAAATCCATTGTATGACATGCAATAGTATATTGAATATTGTATAAAATAATTAATGTGATGATTAAAAATGAGGGTGATGGTATAATTATATACCCTAAGCAGGTGCCTTTTCACCAACGATCATGTCCTTAGGGACATACCTCTTCATTAACTAATTACTAACCAATTAATCACTATTTATTTTTATTACTGTTTACATTATTTGTAATATTTTATATATTATTTATTCATAGCATTGCCTTCCTCTTCAAAAATATTTGTCCTCAAAGCTTATTGATGAAGGGAATTGATCTTTTCTCCCATTTTGAAAATGTTCTCGTCTCCAAACTTTAATAGTCATAGATACAAGACAATATGATCCTTTGAGTGATAAAAAAAAAAAAAAAATCAGATTGAGAATGGATATGGCCATCCTAGATTAATCTTCTACGGAATCTTTTGTTCACTTGAAATTTGTAATGAATTGTTATTATACGACTAGTTTTTGCAAACTTCAATATTCCTTGGAACATAGATCTATTGCTTATGTTCTGAATGGTTTAAATATGTAGACTGATTTAGTTGTTTTCACTTTTGATTTGGATGTTGATAAGGAGTGGTTTCGGTTGGATCTTCCCTTATCATGTGTGTGGAAGTTTCTTGATTTAGTTAAGGTACTAATGTTGTTGAGTTGGCTATTCAATCATCACTTCGAATTTCCATTTTTTGAACTGCAACATATGAATATGTTTTAACTTCTACTAGTTTCTCATCTTCTAACATTGTGAAATTGACTCGATCCGTATTTATTCTTTTATCTTCAACTTGGACTGGAATGACTAGAGACTTCAATACTTCTTCTTGAGTAAGTTGTTCTAACTTGTCATTTCATGACTTCTTATCACTTTTAATATTCTTTATTTGAGTAACAAGTTTTTGGTTATGATTCTTTAGACGTAAGAGTTCATCATTTTCTGAATCGTTGACTTTATCCTTAGTATCCTTTTCTTTATGTTTTATACATTTTGATTTGTTCTAGTAATCGTTGATTAAGGGTTTTTAAATGAAAATTTTCTTATTTTTCTAATAGACTCTCCTTTAGTTCCTTCTCAGAACTTTCCTATTCTTGTTTTAGTCTTTGTTTCTTAACCTTGGTCTTTTTTATTTGTGAAAGTACTTTTTCATTGTGGTCCCTTACACGCAAAATTTCCTCGTCCTTTTCTTTTGACTTCTTTTAAAACTTGTCTTCAAGATCTTTATATTCCTTTTTTGATGCATTGTTTTTTGTTCAAGCCCTGCAAATTCTTTCTCTACCGTTTTTATTTGTGTATTACCTTGATGTTCCCCAGTACTAAATAATCTTCTACACACTGGAAAACGTAAATTGCACCTTTTTTAAATATATGTATATGCAATTTCTTTTATACAAAATGGACATTTAGTCCAGAATAATGATTGCTATGTGGAACTCATCTTTCCTTTTTTCATTTGCTGAATATAATCCATTCTTTTTGGTTCAAAAATTGACTTCAACTTGTGTTCATTGATATTTTGTTGATTATACTTTGGTGAAGAGATTATATATTCTCTGTATGAAATAATAATCTATAACTTTTGACTTATCTCAAATCTCTTTGTTATGATTCTCTTAAACCTTTTTTTTAATTTTGCAATTTCTTTTTATGTAATTTTCTTTTTCCTTTATTTTTTCTAGTGATCTCTCTCTCTCTCTCTCTCATAATTCCCTTTGTTTTCAATATCTTTTTTTTTGGTTGGAAATTCAATTTTATTTTTCTTTGACTTCCTTGTCAGACTTCACACTCTTTTTTTTAACTAGTTAATATTTTTTTTTAAATTAAATAAGTATAACTTTATACTATATATATATATATATATATATATATATATATATATATATATATATATATATATATATATATATATATGTATATATATATATATATATATATGTATATATATATATATGTATATATATATATATATAAGTATATATATATATATATATATATATATATATATATATATATGTATATATATATATATAAGTATATATATATATGTATATATATATATGTATATATATATATATGTATATATATATGTATGTATATATATGTATGTATATATGTATATATATATATATATATATATATATATATATGAATTATTGTATACACACTAATACATACTGAATAATAGGTATGGAAGAACACGAAGGGATGAACCAACACAGTGACGGACTCGAGACACGATGCTTTTGGTCGGAAGAATCAAGCGGCAGGGTATGGGTAAGTAGTAGACGGATGGCATTAACAAATTAAAATGAAATGATTGGTATGCAGCAAAGATAGGTCAACATAATAGACCGGCTTGGATTTATAATCAGTTGGTCATGGGAAGATCTAGAGTGGAAGATGAGACACAGTTTTTGTGTGGATTTATCACAACGATGAGGAACAATAGAAAACACTATGGACATCGAATAATGGAAGGCAGGATGACAATGGTTGTAGAGGTGGTGGCACCATGAGGGTTAGAAACAATGGATGTATGGCGGATCCAAAGTGAGACGATGAGGAACCAATAGCGGCTTAGGGTGAAACTATGGTGCGGTGGTTGGGGAAAGAAAAAATGATGAGTTGGAAAATTGACATCCATGGTGTTGAGAAACCTGGTTCTGGGCCGCTAAATCATTTGAGGATGTTACGACAATGGTTTAAGGTCGTTGCCATAGTTGGTTAATTTTTTTGATGATTATTTTTCTTTAAATTGAAACAGGTAGCTTGTAAGAGTTTAATAGTGGCAATTGATGTTTTATATGGTTTCTGATGGCTAGAGGATAAGGGATGTTACGTCTAGGTAATTTTATTCATTTTTATGATATATATATTTATTTTTTTTATATCATTTTCTTTATTTTCTATTAAAAAAAAAAAAAAAAAAAAAAAAAAAAAAATTGACTTTATATTTCAATTATTTATTTATTTAGTTATTTTTAAATGTATGGCCAAAAGCCCAGATCACAAGTTGGCAATATGCAGAAACTCTTTTGGAAAAATGCTTCGATTATGAAGACAACCAAGTTGACGATGAGTTGATAGCCAAAGGCCGGGACCAACCAACATGGCCCTGATACCAATGTAATGAACATAGTTCGTATACATGGAATAGCTTTCATAATAATTCAAAGAAAAAAATCCATTGTAGGACATGTAATAAAATATTTAATATTTTATGAAAATATTGATGTGATGATTACAAATGAGGATGAGGGCCTACTTATAAACCCTATATAGGTGCCTCTTCACCAACTGTCATGCCCTTAGAGACATGCCTCTTCATTAACTAATTACTAACTAATCAATAATTATTTATTGTTATTATTGTTTACATTATTTGGATTCTATTATATATTATTTATTCATAACATTTCCTCCCTCTTCAAAAAGGGTTAGGTTTGACCCTAAGCTCATACTAAAGAAGAGAAAAAAAAGGTAGAATGGAGTCTCACTCAAAAATGATGTCACAAACTAAAGACAATTTCCACACAATAATCACTATTTTGGACTAAATGTCCTTTATGTTTAAACGAAATTCGATATGCTTATATTAAAAAAATATGTGATTTAAGATGTCCAACGTGTGGAAGATTATTTAGTATAGAAGAAAATCAAGACAATGGGTAGATGCAAATAAAAAATTAAAGGAATAAATAACAAAGCTTCAACAAAACAACGAATCATCAAAGAAGAAATATAAATATCTTGAGGATGAGTTTCATGAAAAATCAATAGAAAGTAATGAGGATATTTTTCGCCTAAGAGATCATAATCAAAAAATACTTTAGTAGATAAAGAAATCCAAGATTAAGAAGCAAAAATTAAACCAAGAGAATGAAATTTCTAAGGATAAATTCAATGAGAATCTATCGATGAAGGAAGAGGAAAATTTGTGTTTAAAAAATCTGAATCAAAGGTTATTAGAACACATCAAAAACTTAAAAGATAAAGTGAGGGATACTAAGGACAAATTGAAAAATTAATAAAATGAAGAGATTTTACGCTTAAGGAATCATAACCAAAGCCTACTTGTGCAAATAGAGAATATTAAAAGTGACAAGAAGTCACTAAATGACAAGTTAGAACAACTCCAAGAACAAGTATTGAAGTCGTTGTTTTTTTCAGTCAAATTTGAAGATAAAGGAATAAATACTGATCCAATCGATATCATAGCTAAAGAAGAAGAGAAATATAGAGAGGTTAAAACATATCCAAAAGTTGCAGTTCAAAATATGGACATTCCAAATCGTGACTCAGTAGCCAACTCTGCAACAACGACGCCTAAAGGAAATCAAGAAACAACCACTAACATGATTAGGGAAATTCCAACTAGAAGAAATACATATCAACATTTGAACCATAAGAACATAATTTTCAATCAATCTATGTACCAATATCACTCAGAACATTAAAAAAAAATTATGTTCCAAGGAAAAATGAAGTTTGCAAAATCTAGTCCTATGATAAGAATCCATTACAAATTACTAGTGATTAGAAGAATTCACAAAATATTAAGCTTGGATCATATGATCCTTTCTCAATTCGATAATTTTATTTATCGCTCCAAGGATCATATCCTCTTGCAACAACAAAGATGACAGTTCTGCGATGAGCAAAAAATAAATAAGGCTTTTCATGAGTAAGCTTTGAGGACAAAGATTTTTGAAGAGGAAGGAAATGTTATGAATAAAATATATATAAAAATAACAATAATAATGTAAATGACAATAACAATGATTAATGTTTAATTAACTAATAGTCAGTAATGAAGAGTCATGTTTGTAAGGACATGATCATTGTGAAGAGGTACCTTCCTAGGTATATAAGCAAGCCCTCAACCTCATTGTAATCATCTCATAAACTCTTTTACAATATTCAATATATAGTTATTTTGTTTTTGTTCGATGTATTTTCAATCTTACTCCATTGCGTATATGAACCTTGTTCATTACATTGGTATTAGAGCATTCCTATAGAGTATATGAATTTTGTTCGTTACAAGGTATCTCAATTATTCCAATAGAAATAACATCATGAGGAGGATTTTCCTTTACCTTCAATTTTTTTGGTGATGAATTATCGAAATGAATGCAATTGTTAATCTCTTTCAAATATTGAATTCATGCTCGTTTCAATCCTTTTCCCACGAGGACATTCACAATCCCTGAAAAATGGTCATACTGCTCTGATACCATTTTATCCAAAAAAAATTGTGGATACTATTAAACAAAAAAAATCATTACAAGACCTTTTACTAACACTTATATTTGCATGTGAAAGATGAGAAGTACATTCTCTAAGCAATACTTCACCAATGCATCAATATAAACAAGAACCAAGTAACTATGAAGAAATCGTATGCAATATGTGATAACAGAGCTTATGAAGTGTGAACTCTGTCTTAGGGCCCTAGGTAAATAGTGGGGAGTTTTCTTCATTCATCTCATCAAAAGTAAAGGCATGTACATGGAAAAATATATCATTATACCTCCATTCCCTGAAGTGACTTGAAATTCGGCTACATATATCATAGCAATCACAACACTAGTAGATATGTCTCATCCTCCTAATACTTTTGACTGTAAACATGACCTATGTCTAACATGTGCATTTTTGTCTCGAACTTCATTCCGAACAATTAATAATGAAGGTAGGTTCAATCCATGAAACTTAAATTCCACTACCTAGACGCAAAAATTGTCTGAACCATTGCAATTGTTGCGAAATTATTGCTAAAATGAGTATAAACATGGTCTCATACTGACACGTGAAAATCTGTCCCCATAAGGAATATTTTAGGTTTCTCATAACATTTGCATAAAATATTCCTAGACTATACTCTCAAAATATTCTTTTGAATGTTTTGTGAAATATTCTTTATAATATTCTCATCTTGATAATCATGCCAGGGTAGGACCCTCTTGGCTTATGTGTTGATCTACACCCATTTCGCGCTTGCTCGGTGTTGCATTGAATGAAAATGAAGAGTTTAAATAATGTATCGTTGGAAAACTAATCAAAGTTGGGCTAGCTTGCACATTGATTTCTATACATAGTTCCTAGGACCCTGCAAGGGTTGCAGGTTGAAAACCCCCTCTATCAATTTTCCCATATGATTTATATACATAGTTACTTAGACCCTCTAAGGGTTGCATCTTCAAAACCCCCCACTATCAATTTTTGAATATCATTTATATAAACCCATTGTATCTATCACATGGCTCGCCGATGGTAACAAACCATAAACATTAACCATTTTCCAAACTATTTATTTTTAAAGGTGGTTTCAACCATGTCAATATAGTTTAATTAATAACCATATATGTTTTAATATGTTTTTTTTTGTCATTTAATGCCTCATGGGTGTATATTATAACCATATTTGGAAAAACTATATAATATGGTTTTATAACCATCCAACCAACCTCGTTTAAAAAATTATTCATTGGTATGTTTTTAATATGGTTATATATATATATATATAGAGAGAGAGAGAGAGAGAGAGAGAGAGAAATATATATATATATATATATAATTTTGGATTTTTGTTTTTTTATATGAGATTTAATATACTATATATTTCTATTTTTTTTACAAGGGCAAGGATCCAACGATAGAGTTCCATGTGTCGTTAGCTAATTCGCTAGTTATTTTCCATGTATGCCCTATGGGTCTCATGTTTCCTACTTATCATATCAACTTCAAACTATAATAAGTTGATCATATGGACTCAGATTTGAGTGTCATTTGTGCCACCTGAATCAAGATGACAAGCTTTACAACTTGGTTTTAGCTTTGTTGCATTTTGAAGACTTTGATATTTAAGGTTTCCGGGAGCGACTTGGATCAGGGGTTTCCTCAATTCTCCACCAAACCAAACAACTACCAAATGTGAAAGAGTGTCCAGAGAATTCGTGGAGTGATTTCTCAAAGTAGGAGTAATGCTCCCACATTTAGTTGAGAAAATGATGTGTTATGAATCTGAAGTATGATTGTCAACTCATTATCGTCCAATTTAAATAGGATATTATATTTACCAAACATGAAGGAGTATACATGGCTAGCCACGTTGGAGGCACCATGCATGATAATCTCTCCAACTAAGTGCCAAAAATATTGCAAATGATTTGTTGTAAGGTTAATAAATCGATTGAATCCAACATTCATTAAAACCTCCAATTATGTCACAATGGCGGTGAGTTATTCCATTGAAATCATACCCTCTATAGCCATTTTAACATATGTTGCACATTAATGGAATTAAAATTGTATCGTATATATAAGAACATTTGCATGTTGACCTATCCAAGTGTGTTATTATCCTCAAAAAGTATATATGGCAAATCAATACAACATGATTTCATAGATGCTCTACAACAAGAGGTGACTCTTCTAAAAAAAGGTGCAAGTGTAAAGCTAATTAAAAAACCATACCTCGCCATGTAATACAATATATGTTTGGGACAATCTATGGGTATCATCTCAAAATGATAACCATATTTTTAATTTCCTAAATCCAAATCTTTTAAATATTATTTTTTGGTTGAAACCTTTGAAATTATAAGGACTATAATTCTTTGCATAGTCATACTCAAGTTACAAACATGTTTGTGTTAGAAAACATTCACTATAGTATCGTTGGTTGAAATCCTCATTAAGGATATGTGGCATTTGTGATATGCAAAGTAATTTTGAAGTTTATAGTATCTTGAAGACTAGATAAGTCCTTATATTAGACCATTATATATACATATATCCTCCTTGTGTCACCACAATAGGTAGGGCCCTGCTTACCATTACTTTTAATTATTTTTCTTGAAGATCAAATTTTTATTTTTTACTCATTTAGGGAGGGACTTAATGAAGAATCGTAATGTCCTATGAAATTTTCGAAGAACTTCATCAACTAAATGTAATCATTGAATAATGAATCTTTCTAACTTCATCAATCAAGTAATATTTAATGTAATTAATAAACTCATTAGAGCATATCTACCTTTTAAATCTCAAAAGAAACAACGATTATGTATGTTGATCAAATATTTTCTCACTTGAATTGTAAAATGTCAAGAAGCAATATATTCATTTCCTAAATGAAGAGGAATGTTAATGAAACTTCACATGTCCAAAGAATATAATGAATTGATTTATCCCTTTACAAATGCCTCTTCTCCTGGTGCTCCTGCCATCCTACCACCATCCTACCTCTCCGAGGAGTCATAAGAAACCATACATATACAATCTCTCTTTTCCATATTTGGCGAGGTTCTTCCTTCATACCAAATCGACAAAGAAGGACTCAAACACTCGACATCCCTCCCCTAGTCGCTCCTTTCCCAACCATGTCTATTCTCTATCTGTCTCAACTTGCACACCCTCACTCACCCTCATGTCCATGACCTTATATCCCTCCCTCAAAATTAATCTTTCTTCTAGTCTATTCAAAGCCATATCATCTAAAGAATCTAAGCCAAGGCCCTAACTTGTAAGGAAATTAGGCATATCCGAGTAGGCAGAGGTGGAATGGCTTCCCCAAACATGCAGGAAGCTCCCTTGAAACTGCTAAGGTATTGATGGCTTTTGAAATGGAAAGTGTACTTCCCGAGCCATAATTGGGTAGCTTCTTCAAGGCATTTTTGAGCATTGGCATGATCGTCCTAAAAGGAAATATCAGGTTGTCACTTAGTTATTTTGTCTCTTACTTTTTTCCCTGAATGAGTCTAGTACGATATGAAGTTTTTCTTTAAATGAGTCTTTGTCATACTTAACTATATACATAGTGTTGGATGCTTTGGGATATCGACCTACCAGTAGACATGCACATATCTTGGCTGCTTATTAGTGAGTATTCTTTCTAAGACATAAAGAAATATGTCAGTAGATTAGAGGTTGGTTTCCCAATACTGTTATTAGGTGTAGGAGTTGCAACCTTCACCCATAAACCTTTTGTTCCAGTTACTTAAGTTGTGATTCGGAAGTTGATAAGGTGTCGATTTGATATCTAAATATTAGGTAGGCTAACCAAATTAATGATGGAAAGGCTTACCGAGAGCATAGATAAGCCAATAGTTGGAAAGATTCCATGTTCGACTCTGATGGCATACACATACCTTGCTTTTGATCAGCTTGCGTTGCATGGCTCTTTGAGTTAACTGATCTAGTATGGAAGAATGAATTTGGTGTTGTGAGACCCTGGGAGTATGCAGTTCGATAGGTTAAGACCATGGACTGCATAAGACCATGGACAAGATCGCAGCAATAAACCAGAGCATAATGAAATGGGATAGGGTGTACAATGTTCCCTATGCCAACCTTATTTGTGTGCCTACCTTATCAATGTTTGAACAAGTTACTCGATAGCAAGTCACGTCCACTGATTGTGTTCTAATAACAGATTTTCTAGTCAAGAGATAAGGGAGAAGGAAATTTTAATTGTGAGGTAATTTCGGGTATGATCTACTTTCTGAGTTGAGTCACAGATATTAACATGATAAATATGTTAGTATGATGTAATTTTAGGTGGCATTATTTAAGGCTTTCATACTATATATTTAACGCTTTCATGCTATGTTCTGGAGAGAGATGTGAAGCACATGACCCTCATGTGAAGTGGATCAACATTTTTTTCAGCTTCATTATCTTTAAAAAGAACTTTAAATAAAAATCATATCCGACATCAACAAAATGGTGGTAGGAGATAACCCGTCCCCAAATAGCGCGCCAGGCATCTTCACGTTTGATCTCACCTGGAATGAAATTCTAGGCTTCAAGCGTAAGTTTGATCCAAGTTGGCATAGTGAGTGGGAATAATATAAAAATATCTACCTCGATCACCAGTTAATTTCAAAAGTTTCAAAAATGTAATAATTTGAAATATTCTTCAAATGATCGTACATCGTTGAACTTCTCCCTCTTTTCATCAATAATAATTGAGAATTTTAACTTTGTTAAAATATAACGAGTTCAAAGAGTTAAATTCTTGCATCGTATATCTTTATTCATTTTTTCATTTTGTTTCAATTTCTTGAGTTTTGCAACAAACATTTCCAGCCCCTTTAATACCGAAGGTAATCCCGAAATACGTAAGCAGGTGGGTGGATGACGCAACCAAGCAAACCAATACCTGCAATACCCAAGCAGGCGCGTCGATCACAGGCACAAATGGCAGAGAGGATTCGCACTAGCGGAAATAACCTGCATAACCAGTCACTGCTCACTCGCATAACCGGGAGATACCCCGTGATTATTCGCATGTCGGGCTGAAAGCAATCGTATAAATGGCAGAGGAAACGCGCTTATCAGCGTATCTTGCTGTGATAATCCGCGTATGAGGAGATAATTCGCGTAATCTCTGATAACTCGTGTATCACGTACTGATAATTCGCGTATCGCTGGGATAACTCGCATAAACAGCCATAATCTGCATGTTTTGCGATGATTACACAGATATCCAACTCAAATCACTCGCATAAATGGAACTAAAACTCGCATATCAGTGTAATTATCTGTCTATCTCGCGGTGATAATCCGCGTATATAAGGATGATTCGCATATCCGTAGGTTATACGCGCTTATCAGGTAATGATCCGTGTATTCTGCGATAATAAACCATGTTTCAGGAGATGATTCACATATCCAGAGGTTATAACGCGCTTACTACGGCAATGATCCGTATATTCCGCGGTGATAGCCCGCGTATCCCACGATAACTTGCCCATCGATAATCCACGTATCTGGTAGAAAGTCTCATATATAACTCGATTATCCAGTGATATTTGTTGGGTATTTTTGATGCAAAATACCAAAAACAAACAATATGTTTACCACAGAGCCAATGCTCTGTTTACTCTGTCAAGGATCTTTTGACAGAGAACTTCTTAAAAACAAAATGACTCAGATGACACCATTAAACTGACACAAAGCATTTCTATTCAAAAATATATTGCGTCATACATATTCATCCTCTTTTACTGAGAGGGATTTACCACAAAAAAACATTCACTGTGTTTTCACCTGAGAATTCACTGAGCTGGGTTTACCGCTGTAAATCCCCTTTTACATTCACTGCAGTGAAAAACACTTTACTGCTGTAATAAAATTTACATATGCATATAAATACGCTCCACCATTTTCTTTATGCACTGCTGTGCAAAAACCACACATGGTTTTTCGCTACTCCTCAGTTTTACAAATGGCCAACACCACCATTACAACCCACGAGCATATATTTTTTTTGGCTCGTTCATATTAAAAAAATCACACGCACCTGTGTTCTTCACTTCATTACAAAAATGGTCAACTCCAAAAGAAATAAAAAAATTACCAAGTACCAATACCCCATACAAAATTTACTTAATGAAAGTATGCGCCCATACCCCCGATATATAAAAAAACATTAAAATTTAAACTTACACCAACCTATCACATATCACAATAACTATGAAATAATTACTATCACGGCGGTCAAACATATTTTTACACCACGCAATGCTTTTAATGCACCTCGTATGCAGCTTTGGTGGATCAACGGTGGAGAGCGATGGAGTAAATCCGATGGTGGAGAAAGATATCGGAAACCCATTTTCTGCTGAGCTTTAGCTTCCGAGATTCTTACGTTGCGTTACGTCAGTGGTGAACCACGTGTCAGCTCCATATTATCTCGGAGCTCCTTGCCAGATTATTCCTTCGCCGGAAAGCTGGTCCGAGAAGTTCCAGGCGGGTAGCTGAACGTTTTCTGGCGGTTTTGGTTGATAGCGTCTGCGTTGAAATTAGATTTCAACACTCCCCTTTAATTTCAACTCTTGGGCATTCGGTCATACCCAGACACTTCCTCAAAAATTCAAAGCTCTTCTGATCCAGTGGCTTTGTCAAGATGTCTGCTACCTGTTCTTGAGTCCTGCAATGTTCTAGGACAATTTCTCCATTGTTCACCAATTCTCTGATGTAGTGAAACCTGGTATCAATGTGTTTCGTTCTCTTATGAAACACTGAATTCTTTGACAATGCAATAGCTGAGCTATTGTCACAAAAAATCACTGTCGCTTTTGCCTGCTCTTGGCCTAAGCTTCTCAACATTCTTCTCATCCACACTGCTTGACATGCTGCTGCTGTAGCTGCCACATATTCAGCCTCTGCTGTAGACAATGCTACAATGGACTGCTTCTTAGAAGCCCATGAGATGGCTCCTGAACCCATGTTAAAAACATAACCGGAAGTGCTCTTCCGATCATCTACACTTCCAGCCCAATCACTGTCAGTGTATCCAACCAAATCTGAATGTTCTGAGGCATGATATAAAATTCCAAACATTTTGGTACCTTTGACATACCTCAAAATTCTCTTTGCTGCCTTCCAATGTGCCTCCTTCGGCCTCTCCATGAACCTGGAAATTAAACTAACAGCATACATTAAATCAGGCCTAGTTGCTGTTAAATACATAAGGCTGCCCACAATGCTTTTATACAAGCTAGGATCAAAATCCTTGTTGTTGTCCTCTCTGCTGAGCTTTAATCCCATCACTGTGGGAGTGATTGCTGCCTTGCATTCTTCCATCTTAAATCTGCCCAAAACTTGATTT
>CM062811.1:569942611-570222611 GCA_031772625.1 Pinus tabuliformis | reverse complement strand
CGTGGTTTCAGAAGGTCACAAATAAACTTGGTGAAAAATAGTGATTTATTTGATTTAGCTTTAAGAAATTCCAAATTGAATTCTTGTAACATAACAATCCATTTAGAATACTTTCCCCCCAACAGTTGATGAGTCAGAATATATGTCATGGGGTTGCAGTCATAAATTATGGTGGTTTTTTGTAAGAGTATATAGTGTCGAAAGCGTTGAACATCGTGAACAACTACTAAAGCCAGTTTCTCAACATGGGAATTTCAAATTTCAGCGTCAAAAAGATTTCGACTCAAGTAATAAATCATGTGTTCATCTCCATTATCATCGTCTTGAACAAGTACCATATTAATCGTACTATCAGCGATGGCCAAGTACAAGAAGTAATCACGGTGATAATTTGGAGGATGTAGTAAAGGAGCACTAATGAGGGCATACTTCAATGCATCGAATTATTTTTTAGCAACTTCATTCCAAATGAATGGGATCCCTTTCTTTAACAAGCGGGTAAATATCTTGGTAGGTTCAATGTAATTCAGGACAAGATGACGAAGGAAATTCGCTTTCCCTTGTAAACTCTGTAACTAATGTAAAGAAGATGGAGAGGGGAAATTCATGATGGCCTCCACCTTAAGGAATCAAGCTAGATGCCTTTTGTGGATATGAAAAACCTTGGGAGACGACCAGATTCGATGCAAAAACAACACTTATGAAGATTCAAATGAATATTGTAGTGTCAACAATGACGAAATATCTCATGAATGTGATCAAGATGGTCATGATGCTTAGAAGGATGTGTTGGTAATTCATTGAGATAAGGTTGAATGATATGCTTAATACCATGAAAGGCATATGGCATCGCTTGTTTGAAGGTAGCACCAACATTATTCAGACAAAAAGGGAGTTTTTTGTAAGCAAAGGTTCCCCAAGGACAAATGAAAGCAGTTTTATGTTAATTGATGGGGAGAATTTTAATCTGGTTGTATCTAAAAAAAACCATCCATAAAGGAAAAAGTCTCACTCCCGGCACATTCGTGAATGATCTGATCTATAAAGGGACTTGAATTATTATCTTTAGGACATGCCCAATTGGTATCACTATAGTCAACAAAAACACGGATAGTTCCTTGTTTCTTAGTCACAGGATCAATCTTCGAGACCCTATCTATCAATGGAATAGGATAAATGAAACCAGCTTTAAGAATTTTTTCAACTTCTCCCTTTATGGTAGTTTCCTTTCTAGGGTGGACAGGATGAAGACGTTGATGAACAGGCTTCATATTCAGATAAGTAGGTATATTGTGCACTACTATACTTGGATCTATGCTAGACATATCTTCATATGACCAAGAAAATACATCACAGAATTCTTTGAAGAGGGCCGTATAAATCTTGATCTCATCCAGAGAATAAGAAACCCCAATATGGATAATTTTGACAATCTCTAGTTTGACAGAGATGTCGATGGGAATTTTAGCTTAAATGTTCCCCATTTTTCCTTTGAACAACACTTCGTGAACCAAAATAGGTGTCTAAAGTGGATGAGTCGGTACATAAAAAACAAGGGTTTTTAAACAAGATGAAATCCCACCAAGGCTTGGGAGAAATGAGGAACGATGATGTGCATCATTTCATGGAATTTCCTTAAGTGACATAACTTTTGTGATACTCTCATCAATCAGAAATGTCTCATTCAAAGGATCTAGAGAATCCCGAGAATCGAGCTAGGGATATTGTGAATATGCATCTAGATTCATACTAAAATGGTCATGAATTTCAGAATTTGCCGCAGAAGCCGAAATGACAGCCTGATATGCTTGCTCTATAGGGCTAAGCAACATAACATCGCCAAAATTGTCAATCTGATCAAGATAGGGAATGACCCAAGGATCATGATAAGTCGAGACCATGTTAATTGAAGTGACATTCACAGTGGAAGGGAAAAAGTTCCCATAAGGGAATAGTCTTTGAAAGGACCCGCCCTAACACTCTCGTAAGGGATTTCGATATTCCCAACTTATGGGACATTACCATTTGAGGAGTTGGAAGAGAAAAATTCGAGTTGATTGACAATGAATATTTTCCCTTGGTGAGTGTTGGGTGAAACTATGTTCGTTTAATTCCGTTGTAGTACTTACCCAACTATTTAATTTATCAATCCGAGGTCCGTAGACTTACGAGACACATGCACTGTATATGCAGGACTGAAGTGGAACTAATCTAATCTAATCTAATCTAAATTACTGAAATCAAATTAAAGCATTGAAACACTAACTAGGAAAGCATGAAATTGCATGAAGGAAAATAAATACAACATGTGAAGAAGTGAATGGCAAACAACAGATATGAGCTCATGACAATAAAACTATGTCAAACTATATTACAATAACTAAATTACAAATCAAGAAAGAGTCAAAGTTAATCTCCATTCTCTATTATTCATTATTCATTCCAATGAAGAGAGAGCACTCTCTTATATACATGAAGAAGATAACCTTTCCATAATTACATATCAAATATTCTCTCAAGCACTCTCAACTAGTTTCCCATTATTACAAGATATCATCGCACAAATATCTCAACCATGATCCCACAAATCTCTCATATCTTGGATAAGATATGTCTTCATGATTTTCTCCTTAGGATAAGATATGCTTCCATGATTTTCTCCTTAGGATAGGATATGCCTCCATGATTTTCTCGATACGCCTCCATGGTTTTCTCGATATGCCTCCATGATTTTCTCCGTAGAAAAAGGCTTGCATAATTATCTCCTTGATATGGTGGAGGAGATATTAATTCTTCACATATTTCCTACATCACAAAACTCACATATTCTTGAGATATATATAAAAATATGTACATTTTCTAATAATTAATCATAAATTCACTTATAATACAAAAATGAATAAAATGGAAAATAAGAAGGTTAAACCCAAGTGTATGTAGGAAAGTGATATGATAACATGTTAATGGGATGATGAAATGTAAGGAAAAAAGTGGATGAAAATATGACATTTTTGAGTCCCAACATCCTCCCCAACTGAACTTGTTGCATGTCCTCATGCAACCATGCATGGGTATCTTTTAAGAACATTTGGCATATTGAGCTTTGGCTTTACATGATGATGTCTTAAATGTTTCCAGGATATGTGAGAGACATTGGTAACAATTTACATTTTCTTATGGTTGGTTCTTGTGTGACAACCATGAATATGGTTGGTTCTTGTGTGACAACCATGAATACAAAGAATGTTGGTTCTTGTGTTAACAACATTCATTTCATTTTCTGTTCTCTTTTCTTCAATAATGTAAACATTCACTGGAAATCATAATGTGCATAAGAAAGCCCTTTTTGTAATATTAATAAAGCATACCAATTTTGCGTATGAAACAAAGTGCAACAAAGTATCATTGGAAAATAAATGTTGGTGAATGGTAAATGGAGTGATAGTGGTGAAGAAATGGAATCATGGAAGTGAATATGTAGTGAATGTAGTTCTCCCCCCCCTCAACTGAATTTGTTGCATGTCCGCATGCAACTTAACATGGCGCATGAAAGGAAATGTAGCATGGTGAGGGAATTTTCCAAAATATTCAAGTTAGCATATAAGGAATTGCATGATTAAAGATTAGAAAACAACATACCTCTACTTACGCAAGAATGATGAAGTATGCAATAGGAATGTAGCTGCTGCTGCTGCTGCTGCATCAGGAAAATGTGACTGATGTAACCGGATCCTGGAGAATGAAGGAATCTGAACTGCTGATGCTGAATCATGGAAAAGATAAAAGCTGAAAGTGGTACTGTGGGACTCTCATAGATCAGAATGCATACTGCTGTAACTGCTGAGGGAGTTATGAAAAAGTGTATAGTCTTCACCCGCTACAAACCCGATGGTACAATTCTAAACATGCGAATGAATGTGTCGATGTCGAGCATGAATAGAAATCATTGGATTACCGGCCATTGATGTATGCCATTAACCAATGCGAGGCAACTCACCATTGATGTCAATGAGTGCCAAGGTACTGGAGTACATCTTGCGAAGTGCGAATGGATGTGTCGAGGTCGAGCCACTTGCAAGATCTGATGATCAAGGGACATTGATGTATTCCCATGATCGCCAGCGAGATAGCTTGCCATTAAGGCATGCAAGCCTCTAGGTACTCAAAATGAACTCTAGTCTATTTCCCAGATAAGGTGCTGGTGTCGATGGGGCAAGACTTGTTGAAAGGTGGGCCTTAAGGAATCCCACATCAGTCAACGCGAGTTTGTACAAAAAGATTTGGTAGGACTATAAATAGAAAGAACTCACAGACAAGCAGTGTGGATCAACATGGCTAGGAAATCAAGGTAATGTGATCATGGAAAGGGAATGAGTTTTATTCAAAAGGCAAACTGAAAAGGATAAATGGATGTATGCGATTCAGAAAAATAGGCGTGCATGAAGTCGTGAAAGATAAGGAAATGGAAGATGGGCTGCAACACAAGGATGGTGAGTAGTCATGACGCAAAAGGTGTGTAGTGGAAAATGTCATGATATGTGCAGTGAAGAATTTGTTCCTTCAAGCGTCCAATGATGCATGTTTCATTGTGATTTGGAAAAATCACTTTGCATACTCTGAAAAACTTAGCACCATTCCTGCATAAAAATTGTCATCTTCGTGTGCCATCTCCATCGATCATTCCTGTATGAAGTGACTCAAAAACAAATTAGCGCATTTCAAGAATTTACAAAATGTCCATTTTTTAATTATTTTCCGAAATAACTCTAATTGTGGATGAAAAAGGTGTCGCATCGTAATGTTGAGCTTTCTGCATAAGCTTCTCGTTGTCCTACACATAACACCAATCTCATTTCACTTGTTAGTATATCTAACTTTTTTACAAAAAAATCCAACATACTTTGATTTCCCCCCAACTAAAATTATTGCATGTCCCCATGCAATGTACTCATTGATTGTGCAATACTTGTTTCAAAATGTTTTTAGTGGCTTGCAGAAAAATTCATTTAAAACATTTGAAAAAGCATTGTATTTGTTAGGGAACAAGTAGTGAGTGTATGAATGAATGAGGGCAATTATTATTTATTTTTTTATTTTTTCTTTTTATTTTATGTTTTGTGTTTTTTTTTTTTTTTTTTTTTATTAGAATATTTATTTTTTTTTGTTTTTCAATTGAAAAAGAGCAGGAAAAAAAATCTATTACATGTGCCGGAAGAGAACAAATGAACCCAACTACTGTCAGCACTATAGAATTCAGGTTGAACATCAAAGCCTGCATACCTCAGAAAAGATGCAACTAATTAAATCAAATCAAATAATAAGGCACTAAACAGAGAAAAACAATGCAGACAATAATGGGGTCATACAATCAAATATTTAAAAAAATATGACAATGTTGTCAAACTGCAAGCAGAAACAGCAAAAAAAAAAGAAATAATGCAGGAGGTAATTTTCTGCTACTTAGGAGATGTCACACTTGGATCATGCAAGCTTCTCACTCCTGCCGTTCCAACTCAGTCATTCTTTCAATAATTGCCTTTTTACTTGTTTCTTGCAACTCCCCTGCAAGGATAAATTCATCCAATATCAAATATACCTTGTGAAAATTGAATACTAGGTCAAGCTCACATACGTTGCTGAAGAAATGATCCAATATCTCAACAAATAAATGAATGCTCTCCAAATAAGCCAGTTCATTATCAGTTATGTCCACACACATGGAGAAAAAGAGGCCTGCATATCGCCTGTAAATCACCTTGTGTGTTCGAAACTCTACAAAATTCGTGAATTTTGGGTCTCTGTTAACGACAAGCCGATGCACCTCATATTCGAGTTTATGTTTCTCCGATTCCTCGAGTGGAATTTGGCAAGGCGGGTCTTTCCTTGTCTGTTCTGAAGCAATATAAATCGGATCATGGTGCCTGAGAACGAACGGATCCGGTTCCAGGGACAAGAAGTCGCGACACGGGCTTCTCTCCTTGGCTCCAAACGACAGGAGCTCGAGAGCTCGATGATCATGCAGGACTTGAGGGGGATTTTCACAGGTGCAAAGATATGATACTTGACATGCAACAATGCATAAAGCAAATGGAAATCAGCCTATCCACCTGACAGAGCCTTCAAAAGACAGATGTACAAAACCGTTTTTATTCACGCAGTTAGCAAAATAGGGCTCTGAAGAACCACGATTTCCTCTTAGACCGTGAGGAATTTAAGCAAACGATTTCTGGGTTATATAATTCGTTTTATTATGAAAAAAACCCATGTCCTCGTTTGTATAGATTTTCCCTGGTTTGAACACAGACTGCTTTTTAAAATTGACGTTTTTAAAGGGTTGCGTTTCAAAACTTGTGAGGTGGAAGACTGAAACAGAGGAACATGAGATGGAGTCCAATGAACAAGGATATGCAGAGGCAGATACAAGTGCTGGAAATACGACTGTTTCAAGCAAATGCGGATCATTGACATCAAAAGATTTGAATTTCGACTAGCTCTAAACATCCATTTGAGCAGTGCCAATTTCCTTAATGATAGCGTTTTTGACAGAATTGGCAGCGTTCACATTTGTGACTGCCATGACGCCATGGACAGCGGAAATTGGGATTGGGGCGGGTGTATTTTGCTTCAGACATCCAGAAGTGAGAAAATGGGATCAGAGGGGCCGCCCGGAACGCTCTGTTGGACTTGGCTTTGCCATCGAATGACGGGATATGTGCGGAATTTCTGTTAGTGTCTGGCAATGGAGAGCGGATCATTTGGCTATAGCTTAGAGTGAATAGTGGGTTTATTGGAGAATCCTGCAAAGGAAGAGTGGGGATGCATTAACAAAAATTTTTATTTTTCATTTTTTTATTATTATTATTATTATTTTTTTTGTTATTTTTATTATTAACAGTGTAGAAAATGAAATTAATCCTATCTTTAAAAACAAAAAAAAATGGTTAGTTGTAAATTTTCTTTTTAAAAAATGGACACAAAAATTTGCATATTGAAAGATATTTTTGATGAAGCATATTGCAAAACATTTATTTATTCCTGAAATTGGTCGCCTAAATCATCCCTATTTTCTGATCCTCAAGATCGTACAAAGACGCAGGAGGAGAGCATACTTATTCTAAGCAAAACTGAAACCTATTTTCTGATCCTCGAGATCGTACAAAGACGCAGGAGGAGAGCATACTTATTCTAGGTAAAAGCAGAACTGAAAATTAAATCTAAAAGCCTACCTACTCTATACTAATTAGAATTTACAAATTAGCTACGTGTAGTTGAAATTCCAATGAAGCCATTCGCGTAACAGTGACAACAATAGATTCAGTAGCAATTTGTCAAATGATGGATGAAAATATTTGACAGTGAATGAGTCTGGTTGCTATAACTGCAAATCAACTAAAAAATTAAAAGATGAATCTAATCTAGTACTTACCTGGAAACATTGTTCGATGAAGCTTTGATAAGCACAATTACTCTTACTCAGATTCTGCTGTAATTCCTGTTCTTCTTCTCCGATCTGCTGCTCTTCTTCCTCGATCTCCTGTTCGAATGGTTTTTCACCATCAGATACGCAAGATTCTTCATTTATTTCTTGGGGAGTAGTTGAACTTTCAATTTTTGTCCAGATCTCCTTTTCCAGGGAAGAGGAGATTCCAACTTCTGCAAGGATCTGAGTGAGTAGTTCCAAGCTGACACTCATTATAAAATCATGTTGAAAGAAAAAAAAAAAACAAATAAAAATCAGCACACTAAAAACAAAAGGACCACAGAAATAATCTTGAATTCAATACTCAATTAAAACCTCTTACAAGGATTGCTCATTAATTGAGTAATTGAATGCTTCAATTATAACCATGAACCATGAATTCATCACACATTCTTCACAGTTGCGAAAATCAAACACACCTGCAGAAATCAAAATTCACACTTGCATAAATGTAAACACACCCTACATGCCCTGATCCATAAGAGGTCGAGCCCATTACGGTATCTCGAATGCGATGCGTAGGCTGTTCCCCACGTCTTACCGCATTTAACACCTCGGAGTTAGGAACATGTCTAAACACACTTGCATAAAAGAAATCAAACTAAACTTCAATCCATCGTGCCTCCCCGGCAACGGCGCCAAAATGTTGGGTGAAACTATGTTCGTTTAATTCCGTTGTAGTACTTACCCAACTATTTAATTTATCAATCCGAGGTCCGTAGACTTACGAGACACATGCACTGTATATGCAGGACTGAAGTGGAACTAATCTAATCTAATCTAATCTAAATTACTGAAATCAAATTAAAGCATTGAAACACTAACTAGGAAAGCATGAAATTGCATGAAGGAAAATAAATACAACATGTGAAGAAGTGAATGGCAAACAACAGATATGAGCTCATGACAATAAAACTATGTCAAACTATATTACAATAACTAAATTACAAATCAAGAAAGAGTCAAAGTTAATCTCCATTCTCTATTATTCATTATTCATTCCAATGAAGAGAGAGCACTCTCTTATATACATGAAGAAGATAACCTTTCCATAATTACATATCAAATATTCTCTCAAGCACTCTCAACTAGTTTCCCATTATTACAAGATATCATCGCACAAATCTCTCAACCATGATCCCACAAATCTCTCATATCTTGGATAAGATATGTCTTCATGATTTTCTCCTTAGGATAAGATATGCTTCCATGATTTTCTCCTTAGGATAGGATATGCCTCCATGATTTTCTCGATACGCCTCCATGATTTTCTCGATATGCCTCCATGATTTTCTCCGTAGAAAAAGGCTTGCATAATTATCTCCTTGATATGGTGGAGGAGATATTAATTCTTCACATATTTCCTACATCACAAAACTCACATATTCTTGAGATATATATAAAAATATGTACATTTTCTAATAATTAATCATAAATTCACTTATAATACAAAAATGAATAAAATGGAAAATAAGAAGGTGAAACCCAAGTGTATGTAGGAAAGTGATATGATAACATGTTAATGGGATGATGAAATGTAAGGAAAAAGGTGGATGAAAATATGACATTTTTGAGTCCCAACAGTGAGGAAAATGGAACATACGAAATAGGGTAGAAACCACGCATAACATTTCATGGGTCTAGCTACGACCAAGTAGAAGATTGTAATTCAGATTGGCACCAACAACTTCTACTTCTAGTTTAACAATTTTTCCTTCCAAGTTAATTGGCAAGTCATTGAGAATACCATATGGATGAGAACCTCTACAATTGAAAGCTTCCAACGTATTAGGGTACTAGTTGAGAGGTGGAGAGCCAATAGATTTCCAACATGAAAGGGACATGATGCAAGTAGAAGCACCCTCATCAATAACAATTCGATGAATAGTATTCCCTTTGATAATAACTTGTATAAAAAAGGAAAGTTGATGTGGGAGACGAGGAACGTGGTTTTCGAGATCAAAAGTAATCAGATTCGAATCTGTAGGATCAATCCCTCCTATGGAAGATAGTAATGCTTTCCTTTACGATGGACAAGTCTGGAGGACTTCCAAAGCTGACATCATCAAAGGCACTTGAGCTAAATCTTCCACAATATTATAATGTTGAGCAGCTCATGCATTTGGATTATACGATGACTTCCAAAGAACACCTTTGGGAGGTGGTCGGATAATGGAATCATTACTAGGTCGTTCAATATGAAGAGGACCAGAATTGGGTGGAGTGGAGGTAGAAGGCGTATTAGTGGCATAATTTTCCACAACTAGTTTGGTAGGAGTCTGATAATATTTTGATCAAGTAGCAACAAAGACAGGTGTCGTTCCACTCATGAAACTTGAGGGCCTAAATATGTAGAGGAATGAGGTTGATCTACCAATTGATGGAAAGTGTTCTTTAAACATAGTTAGTGTCCCTGGGGTGCCTTTTAATAAATGACTAACTTTAGCATGATGAGGAAAATCCTTGGTATAATGATCTTCGTCACATATAAGGCAAGGATATTTCAGTTTTCACTTGGAAGCATCATCAGCGGATGGTTTAAGAGGATCCTTTTTAGGGGTATCAGAATTAGCCTTACCTTTACCCTTATTTTTTCCTTTCGAGGCTTTGTCATTTTTGGTAGATTGGACATCATTCACCTCAGAAGTTTTACAAGGATTTTTGGGAGTATTTGAAGGAGGAGAAGATGTGGTAGTTGGAGAAAATTTTTGCTTCGTAGAAGCAAAAGAAGCATTACTGGAAGCTTGAGCCACTAACCCAATAATACCATCAATGGGTGGTGTCTCTGTAGGTTTAGAAGATGCCATATCACTTGAAGGTTGCGGACCATCGAGTAAGAGATCATAAAGCATGCCAGATTGCGAGTATAACAAATATAGATAATGAGCATGAGCAATGGCTTGTTCTTCAGTCACACAACCACCCATAGCTATGTATTTTTTTATTTGATTAACGAATGACTTAGTAAACCATTCAGTTAAAATTTTATTAGAGATTTCAAACTTAATAAGACGACGTCGACGTCTAAATTCATGGATATGACCAAAGATGTGGGTAGTAGTATTTTGTTTCAAAGACATTAGGAGATGGGTACCAGTTTCATATCGAACTGGTAGCTGGAAGTGAGTAAGAAAATCCATAGCCAAATTGTTGAAATCTTGAAAGGCACCTCGAGGTAACTCAATGTACCATTTGGTAGCAGCACCCATTAGGGTTCATTGGAAAAGACGCAATCGAATGGAATCATTGACCCAAGAGTTGGATGAACACCATAAATGGTAGGTCATGACATGAGCTTGGGGGTCTTCTCCAGACTTCCCTTCGAATTTTGGACAATTGCCAAGAATTTTGGTAGGAACCAAAGGCCAATACAGTGAATGAAGTATTGGGTCATTTGTGAGCCTTGACACATCTGGTAACTCCAATGTAGCTAAAAACAACAATTGAGGATTAAAAGGCATGAAAGGCCTTTGATAAGGTCTATATTGAGGATTCAAACCTTATTGGTACTGATTTTTCCCCCATAGTGGTAGATTTTGACCATAGGGATTTTGATACTGCCCCCACTAGGAGGAATTTTGACCATACAAAGGTTGAGTTTGTCCCCAAAAAGGTGGGTTCTGACCAGGAAAAGTTTGATATTGACCTGACACAGGCCATTGAGAACCATAAGGGGGATATAGTACTTATGAAGAGTATTGAGTATGGTGTTGTTGATGCAACAGTTGACCTTGTCGATACAACAATTGACCTTACTGCTGCAATGGTTGACCTTTCTACTACAATGGTTGACCATGTTTATACAAGGGTTGGTGTTGTTGTTGCAATGGTTGACCCTATTGATACAAGGGTTGACCTTGCCGCTACAATGGTTTCCCTTGTTGTTGCAAAGGTTGTTGATAAGACACTTGTTACACGTAAGGTCCTTGTTGTACAAAATGTCCTTTTTGTTGATAGGTTACTTGTGGAATTTGATAGGTTCCTTGTTGATATTGGTTATAAGCTCCTAAAGGATAAGTTCTAGAAGAACACTGAAACTAACTAGATGACCCAAATGACGGATTAGGACCATTCTACATTTGGGATCCTTCCTGTTGATTGAAAGGTGGATTTTGAGGTTGTTGTGAACCAAAAGGAGGGTACGAATGTTGGTAAGGTATTTGAGGCGAAAGAGGTTGTTGATAAGGAGTTTGACCAGATCCAGATGGAATACTACCAACAGTTTGATTTTCTCCCATAACGTGAGTTTGGGATCCACTCACATAGGTTCCACCAGAAACATGAGGTACATATGGAGGAGGTGGTTTCCCCCCATGCGGTGGGATAGGGGGTGGTACATATTTCCCACTCAATGGAGGAGGTGTAACCACTATAGAGGTCGAAATAGGATTTGAAGAACCTATAGGGACATTAATTTTCCCAACCATGACTGTAGGTTGAACAGGAACCAAAGAAACCATAGTTTGAATAGGAATTTGGGAAGCCACATTTGAAACGAATAGACCATAGGTAGACGTAACTCCATATGACGATATCAGATGATGATAAAGCAAAGTTGCACTCAAAGTACCTGAAATTAAATGACCAAGAGAGGTATAACCTGGTAGGAATAAAGTTTCACTACTTTCAGGTGGTGGAGTTGGACCCCTCCCCATATGAGGAGAGGACACATATGGAAAGCCTTTAGGCAGAAACTGATATTCAGATTCATCACCAAGACCTAGAGCATGTGTGGTTGAGAATTTCGGAGGAGGATCTCGAGGAAAGGTTGCAATCTCACCTTCTCATGCCATGCGTGGAAACAGTTGGCAAGGAGGAATTCACGATGATCGAGGAGAAATTTTCAAAGGTATGTCGTGATAATTAAACGGACTATATGGGTGTTGAGGAGATATTATCAAAGGATTGTAAAGTGGATTCGAGGGAAACAAAAAAACTACTTAGCAACCTCAGGACTTTCTAGCTCATATTCTTGAGATGATGACAACAACTCTTGAGGTGGAGGATGAGAAGCAAGCAGTTGAATACTCAGGACAATTCCAAGTTCAAAATATTAACCTTCAAGTGACTATGAAATCTCAAGGTGGACTCCTCGTGGTGACCCTTCAATGTCATATTGTGAAGGGGATATGTGAGGCGAACTCAGCGATTCTGCCATGATGACCTTCTCTTAAAAAAGAGAGGAGAGGAGGTGATTTATTTGAGCTTCAATTAAAATTTACCATTAATAAGGCAAAATGAGGGCAAGGAGAACTGCATAGGTAAGACATGTTATCATGGGTAGTAAATTTTAGAACTTAAAACAAAAATAAATCAAAAAGAGTAATCTAGGTAAGAGGGTTTACCAAGTATCTATGAAACACAATATACAACTTAGTAGAAGCCAAGGACTTAACATACGACGACCAATATCCCTAAATGTTGTGTTTGGTGTATCACGTTTACAAGGAAACTGACTTGGTTACCTGTGGCTAAAGGATAGAAACCTAATGGGGTCTCCCAATATATACGTGACGATATGGGGAGCACAATTATGTGTTAGCATTGTCTAATGCATAACCGTTCGATGAGAGCATTCCCATATACTTTCCATACATGGAGTGCCTATGGTATACCCAAGAGTACTGGAGAATGATCCTAAATACTTCCATATGTGGAATGGGATTTCACCCCCGAGATGTAATGTTGGAAGATAACGACAACTGCTAGGTTTATGGACACTAGAACACGTCTCTAGCCTAGACCTATAAATGTTTGTGTTAATTTCCAAATGCTCCTTAGGTTAATTGAGTAACTTTTAACATTTAACTTGAATTGTGTTTCAATTTTGTGCTCAAAATGATGTCACATGAATACCTAAGATGCAACTATATGAGAAAAGGAAAAATTTCCACTTCGATGAAAGCTAGACTAAGCAAGGGAAGAAATTTCAATCAATAATGCATCAAACAACATTCCTTCCACTAACTTTCACTTTCGCTTTGCAAATGCAATGCTCAAAATTAAAAATGATCTTCACTTTTCACTATCCTAAATGCAACTATTCGAAAGAAAAATGATTTATAGGAAGGGAGGGGAAGTTAGGGATCCACAAAAGAGGAAGGAAGGTCCACATCTCAAGCGGAAGGCCCTTAAAGGTAGGATCAAGATCTCCAAATGGGAGATCTCGACCATAACTCTACCCAACAACATCTAAATCATTGTTTCTCGAAGTTTCTAGCATACAAAGCTTCTCCTCCATTTTGAGAAAACCTGCCATAAGAGGTTAAACGTGAAATTTCATATCAAAACTCATGCTAGAATCTCTAGGTCAAATAACTGCATCGTGCCATCAACACAGGCAAGCAGTGGAGCAAAGAGCATTGGTCCTGGAATTTAGGGTTTTAGTCAACCTTCTCCAAAATTGACTCAAGGCAAATTTTCTTCTCTTCTATAGGGGTGTTTCAATATGTGTTTCATGATTAGTACACTTCACAGCTATCAACATTTTGGCACTTCAGGATGTCGAACAAGAAGTGAACATGAAGTGTGACAAAATACTGTGTAACATCTCCACTTGCAAGAATCTGCTATATGTTTTTTTGAATTCAACTGCTCAGCTACCCAAATCAAACACTATCACTTTCTTGGACTACACCAAAATCACTCCTTCTCTCCTAGCCAAAGAACAACTTTTGACATTGTTCTTTCTCACTTCAAAAACACTTCACTAAATACTCCACCCAAAATGATCGTCCAGGGAATAGATGGGATTATAAAATCTCATTTAATTAGTTGTCTACAAAGGGAATTATTAGCAAGCTGTCCACTAGACAAAAACCCCTTGCTACTACTCACACCTACTAGAGTTTCAACTTTCAACATAAATTCTCTTCGTATACATGTGAAAACAATGCATCCTCTTGAATTAGAATCACTTTTAAACTTCCAAGAGTATCTTCGCCATATAAACTACATTATAATTGATGAAATGAGCTTCATCGGTAAAAAAAATATTTCTCGTATTGATGAATGCTTGAAAAAAGCATTCCCTTTTGACCGAAATACACCATTTGACAATCGCTCAATTATTCTTGTTGGAGATTTAAGCCAGCTACCACATGTGAAAGACATTCTTCCTTATGCTGGAAAATCACATGGAAATGGACATTGGTGTAGTTTCAACACATTCTTACACTTTCAACTATTTTTCGTCAACAAGGTGAAAGAACTTCCCAAGTTGCTTTCCGTCAACTCCTCATAAATCTTAGAAATGGAACACCTACTCAAGAAGATTGGAATCTTCTAATGTCAAGGAAAGAATCATATATCACACATAAAGAAAATCATGTTCTCGATGATTCTATGCACCTACATGCAATGAACCATTCAGTTTCTTTGCATAATAAAAGAATGTTAAAAAATTTGAGCAAGCCAATTGCAATATGCTATGCAGAGCACAGAATACAACAAAATTCTATTGCAACAAAATATGAACATTTATATAAATATGTCCTCTTATGTAATAAACAAAAATTTATACTTACAACAACTTATGGGTCAATGCAAGCCTTGTTAATGGTGTGTTTGGAAAAGTCGTTTCAATCTTTTATGCAACTGACTCAAAACCTCCAACATTGTCGTCTTTTGTGGTGGTTGACTTACACCAATACAGAGGAACACCATGGGAACGTCATATCCAATATATGTAGCCTTTTCCCCCATTAAAAGAGGTTTACTTCAAGATCTACCTCTTCGAATTTCATGGGCCCTAACAATACATAAATCACAAGGTATGACATTAGGAAAAGAAACTATAAACATTGGAAGCAAAGAATGACAATGATTAACATTTACTGCCATATCAAGAATCAGATCATTGTTGGAACTCTAGATCAAACCAACATTTCCATTCTCATGCTTCTCACATATGTAGGATAACCCATATCTCAAGCATAGACAAAAAGAAGAATCGCTTCTTACATCAAAATCCCCACAAGAAGATATACTTCAATCAACCATCCACCATATCCTATAAATTTACCCATGGTAAACATCGCTTACTACTTAGCTAACTTTTAAGTAAAATTACTTATTATTGTATCTAATCACATATTGTTTTATTACTTTTTAGGGAAAAAAATATTTCATATTTTCCTAGTTTGTTTAAAAAACAATACTACTCTTAACATACATTTCCACTAGAAATTATTATCTCTTTTTGTTCATGACCAAAAGATATGGATCAGAGCTGCTTGTGCACACTATATGAATACTACCGCGAGATTCAACAACAAGAAATTACTTTACAAAATATACAAGCTAGAATCATGCCACCACAATCCCTGCCTCTTTACCATCTACGACCAACTATTATCTTTCTTCACAAGATAACAAAACTTCTGCAAAAAAGTATCCACGTCCATGAAAGAGATGCACACAAGAAAATATGAGTTGATTGGCAAGACCGTCTTTCACATCTTGGCATCACAATAAATATTAATTGGTTTTGTTGATGCCATGCACCATTTTGTATATATGATTAGTTCCTCACCGTCAAGTATATATGTATATATATAATCTTGTATATATGACATCAAACACTTTTATAGAATCTTCAGTTCCACATTGATCATGTTTCAAATTGAAGATAATGTTATAATGTTTATAATTGAATACATTGTAAGATAGTCTTTAGTTCTAGGCTTTGCTTCACCATAAAATAAGTTTGATTTCCCTTTCTTTCTCATAAACAATGGTTTCAATGATAATGTTAGTTATGTTGATGTCTAAGGGAAAATTTATAAATTAGAAGTTGTTTAAAATATAGTTAAAGACCTCATTTCTTGCTGAAGAATGTAGAAAAGAATGCTTCTGTGGCATTGATTTAAAATTGAATAGCCTGGTTGGTTTTTTCCTGGTTTCGAGCTAAAGAGAATTGTTGGGTTTTGTTTGCCACGAAACTTATGTTCTTAAATATACTTGAACTACTTCAAATAACTACATCCATTCTTCCTTATCTCTACAGTTTTTGGGAGATTCCTGTTAACATGCCATGTTGCCTTTGTCATCCAACATTTGTTGTGCCTATGAAAGTTAATGAATTGTGCTTATGTCTCGTTGTAATGTAAAATTTCCTTGCCTAATATTTTTAGGATAAACAAGATAGAATTTGATAATTTTCTTCCAAGTGCATGCTTTCTTATGTACAACTTGTGACACTAGAGGGTCTTCCTTCCCGTAACTTGAAAAATAAAGATATATTTCGGTAGATCCATAGTTTTGTCTAGATATATAATATTGCAAGTTTTGTTGTACAACCAAAGTAGATACGATCTGTTAAATTTGGTGCCTCATTATTGGTTCAAACCAATTATTGATTCCATCTTCTCTTTTGAGTGCTTTTACTTCATTACAACATCCATTTCTTTACCTCATCTTAACAAAATGTGAGTGAATTTTTTATTTGTTCCCAAAGTTTAAGAAGTTTGCAAAGAGTCATCTCATCTAATATATGTATTTTTATAATTCATTACTCACTTGAATTGTGTTTTAAGTTTATAGATCCATGATTTTTATATTTTTCTATCACAACACAAAGTCTCATCTAGTATATTGGAACATCGAGTACAAAGATTCTCTAAGCACAGGTTGAGGTCTTCTTTACCTTCATGAGTGTTGTCAAATACCTATTATTCATAGAGATATCAAAGCATCCAACATTTTACCCATCGTGAATTTCGACATGATCATGAAAGCCTTAAAAAAATTCAATTTATAATGAATAAGCACAAAAATTTCATCCTTGCAGTGAATGATTCAACTTGGACTTGGAATACACCATTTAAATATGGAATCAACAAAAAAAATATGGAAAAGTAGTGTTTGGTTTGAAATTTTGAAGTATCTTGTGTCTGTGCATCAAATGATTGCACAAGTTTGCTTGGTAGACAATATTTTATTTTTCTTTTTGTAATTTGAAGTGTATGCTTTAAGATCTACAAGCAGCTCCAATTGGAGCTATAATGCTCCTTCATCCATTCAACAATTAATAAGATCAAAAGGTCTACTGCCATTTTTTAACAGTGCTTATCAGGTTAGCTAATATCAACACATTGAAACTTTCATTTCTACATGATATTTTCCCTATCATTTGTGGTGAAATTGAAAGATACATTTGTTTGTCTTTTGTTCATCCATATGTTATTTGTATTGAAGGTTTCTTTAAATTGTGCAACAAATCATGACCTTTCACTTCTTTGATTCAAGGATTTTCCAGTGGAAGCCTTGATGCAGATGCATACTCTGTTTGTTTATTTGTAGGAGGTGGTGGTGAATGTTTTATTACTCAAAGTTATGCAAAGGATATGGGGTTGTATGGGGAGTGTGTGGGTGCTCTTAGAATTGTAAGGACAAGTAACTTCAAAACCACTATGTTTTCAGGGATAAGTTTTATTTGTAAAAATATTGTATGTCTCAGCTGAAATAAACTATTTGAACTTGTCATATGCTCGAATATCACCACTCTTGAATATCCAACCCTCATATTAGTTTCTTGAAGTGAGCACTTTATCATTACAGTGTATCTAATGCATGAATCTTTATCTTTATTACAATTGGACTGTTAAATTGAAAAAAATGACAGATTACATTATTAATATATCTCTGGATAATCATTCACTAACAGGAACCCCTCGAGACTAGAGCCACATTATTAAGACGATTGGAATGTCACTTTTACTATCCTGAGAAAAGATCAAGTTGCATTTATGACTGCATAGTACCATATTTATTAGAATTCTAGCGGGTCTCTGTGTTTAGCATGATTTTATTTTGTAACATATCCAGAAGCTGCAATAACAAGCAATGCTCTGTAGAAAATTTGTTGTCTCTAAGGTTGAAGCTACTAGGATTTTTACTAAACCTTGTCAGAGAAACCTCATTTGTCACAATAATTCTTTTTTTTTGGGCGTTTACTATCTCTGGAAGTAGATATCTATCGGTAAGAAAGTGAACCTCATTTTTTTATTCTTCCTTCTGAGAAATATAATTCTTCCATTTTATTCATTCACATTGTTATGCATTTGTTCCAATGACCATGTGTGTACCAAAGGCATAACTAGCTATATGGGTGATATGTTAGATCCCTGTTCTGATGTCATTTTTTAATGTGTTTCCAACACTGAGATTATTTCCTTTCATTATCCTTTACCTTATTTTTGAAAATACTATGTTTATTACCAAGTTCAATGCTATGGTATCTGGATTGTTTCAACTGGGAAGTGCTTACAAATGGATTTTTACAAAGAAGATAAGTAGAGCTTTTGAACTAGATTTTCTAGTTGTGGTTGAAAGAGAATCAAAAAGTCTAAGCCAACCACTTCATCGTGGAGCCTCTGAAACTGGCCTTGATGTGTTGAGCAAATTGAGGAAGCATCCATCCACACCTAGAATCAAGAAGATTAATCGATTGTATAGAAGGAACTATATGTATATTTTCTCCTCCTAACTTTATTAGCCAGAAGTTTTCTATCAACCCAAGGGATTCATTTCTATTTCCTACTATTTCAGGGTGTGTTGTTTCTGCTTGTTGGTCTTGACCATTGCAACAATAAAAGTTGTAATAATATTTATTGATACACGCGTTAAGGGAAATTAATCACTTGATGACATTTCTAGTGTAGATTTTCATCTAGATTAAACAAATTTTTCTACAATTCCATGGCTTAAAAGTCTTATTTTCTCATAGAAATTGAATAGTGGAAGACAAGTGTACCAAACAACTAGGATGTTAAGGGGATCTTCTTCACTAACTAATTCTTGTCGAATTAACACAGTTATGGTGTTTTAGAAGTTGATATAGTCTGTCCAACTGCGGAATTCCAAAAATTTGGTTTTGTCAGGTGGCATGGTAGCCGCAACAAATTCACGCAGAATTCCTTCCTTGAATATGGAGTGTAACATTGTTGTTATCAACTGACACCTTTGGTATTCCTCCTTTAGGCTATTTTTCATGTCTTTATTTTCTTCAACATTATTAGTATAAAGACAACATTGCAAAATTATGTGCTAGTGGTATTTCTCGCATGGTAGGCTTGGCATTAAACTCATCTGTCGTGAGAGTTCGAAGTATAGAATTACTAATATTGAAAATCATGTGTTGTAAGAAATTAGTTTTTCTCTTCAATAATCTTGAGAGGAAATACAATTTTTTTTTGCATTCACACTTCAATTGAGTGGATTTTTTTAATGATGGAAATCATATAATTTTCTCAATTTTAATTTTTTAACTTTAGTTCATGGGTCCATCTCACTTCATATATTAAGGCTCAAATGAAAGACAAAAAATGAAGTGTTTTTCGTGGAAAAATCTTGGAATTTGATGAAATATGCATATCCACATAGTCAACCCTCATTTCAAAAAATGCAATGCATTCAATGGGTTAATAAATCAAGGGTTGTATACATATATCATCGATTGAAATTGGCGCACCATCCAAATTAAATGCAAAAATGTAGCAACAAAATATTATTCTTACATGCTCTCCCTCTGTGTTTTTTCTTTGCCCGATCACAGAAGCCTTAACCAGAAAATGATTTTGTTCAATAAGTTAACTTTCAAGGACTTGTATAATTTGTACAATGAAAAATAATGGTCAAATAAAGGACCAATTAATAAACATGAATGCTATGCAATGGGGATTTTCCTCATCATTGAGGACCTTCCAAGCAATAGCTATGTCATAGGAAGCAGGCCTTCCCATTCTAGAAACAGACTATCCAACAAGTAGATAGGAAAATCCCTCTAAAAATTCATTTCACTATGATAAGATAAGCTAAAAGGAAAACTAACAAAGAATTGAGAACGTTGAGACATTTTTAAAAAGCCATATTATCATTCCATCATTGAAGTAAACTAAAGTATAATTTTTCCCAATTTAAAAATCCTATCGTTGCCCCCTTGCACCTTTTGGGGAAATTGCTAGTTTAAATATCGTTAAAAATATTAATTAATAGTTTATGAGATAGGTTTCTTTGGTTTATTAGATATCCCCTTTATATTCCTTCCCTAGCCAATAATAGGTTATTGTTGGAGGAACTATCAAATGAGTTGGTGTGAAGACTTTCTAATTGGTTGGTAGCATGTTTCTCCTATGATCCTAACATCTATAATGGGTTATTCATCTAACATTCCTATTGGGAAAAATACTGGGGGGGGATGAATCAGTGTTTTAAAAACTCACTTAAAATTTTCTTTTCTTATTCAGATTTCTATACACGACTATAATGAAGTAAACTTGTGTATGTACGTGACTATTATGCAAACAGCTAGTGTATATCCAGTTAACTAACTTTTTAGTTAATTCATCATATGTTTGACTTGAACCAGTGTATCAGTACTTCATTAGGAATTAATTAATTAGTAACCATGCACAGTAAGAAAAAAATAAATTATCATGCATAAGAAACACATCAACACACATGAACACCAGGATTTTTAGGTGCAAACCCAATGTGGGAGAAAATCACCACTAATGTCGTCTTTTTCTTCATATTTTATTATAATGATATTACAATCTTGTACTAGCGAATATTCATACCAACATGCAGTCACCAACCTACAGAAGGATACAAACTTCTCTCATTCTCCATCACCCACTGGAAGGGATCTCCACCCCCCTAATCTCATTTACCGACATCCCCCGGAAGGGAGCTCCAACCCCTTGATCACATTTACTAGCCACCACTGGAAGGAAGCTTCGACTTCCTCACTGAAGGCTCCAACCCTCAACACCTTTGTGGACCATGTTTCATAATGTTTCATACTAGATCTACCTAAACCAAAAAATCAAATATATAGGCCATGTTTCATCAAATTTTTAGACTAGACCCACTACCATCATTTAAGCCCAATATTAGATAAGAAATTGAAGCCAATCACTGTATCAAATCATTGGACTAATCACCAAATCATTAAATAAACCAATTACTGAATCTCAAACAATCAAAGCAGCTAGATCATCTCAATTCATTATATACTATTCATCAGAATGTTAGACCACTTACTGTTCATCACAGAAGCCATATCTTTTCACTGCAAATCTTGGTCAATATTATGTTAGAATATATATACGCTACTATTATGAGACATATCCACATATATATGTGCTTTCTCTTCAGATAACCCGCATATAGATCTCAAAGCACTTAACCTAAAACTAAATCATTGCATTACTAAAATCAATCACTGAAACACATACTGACCTTGTCACATATTTCTGAACCAAATATAGATCATCTCATAACAACATCATTACTATTCAACATTTCATAACATAATTAGTTCAACCTCAATCATCACTATCAAACACAAATCATCATGGAAGACTTCATTGACAGACAAAAACAAACACAACAAGACATCATATACAACAAAACCATAGCATATGTACACGACCCTTATAAGACACTTCCGCATATTTATGCATCTTTCAAGAAGCATACTCGTGTACAGATCTGTCCATACTGCAAAATCGATACACTCCTACCCAAAAGTCGATTCGCATATGTACGTGATTTTTCTAAAGAAAAATTGTGTATATATCTGTAATTGCTGAATAATACCTTCGTTGCACAAAAATGATCAATCAAACCCAAATCTCAACACATATTGTAAAAGACACACATTATAACATCATCACAAATTTATCACCCCATAAGCAAATTATTCAATTTGTACTCATTTCAGATCTATAAGATTTGATCCATCATTACACTCCCGAGTGCATACTTATTTCAGATCAAATAATTCATCAATAACCAATATAATGTCCCCTTAACACTTTGATCTCCATCGCCATATATAGCTTTGGCCTTAGCCAATACCTTAGGCCAATTTCATAGTTATGCCAATGGTATTCTTTGAGGGAATCAAATATTTGTTGTCGCGCACATTACTATAGGTCAATACCATGGTAAAGACCCTTGATATTAGGAATACCATGGTGCAGAAACTATACCCAACTTTTCTTCACCATATGTGCATATGTACATGGTTTAACTTCACAAAACCTTTATCATTCCTCTATCTCTAAACTGATATTCCTTTGTCGAATCTTTCTGCCACATTTGTACTGCCTTGTATACTCATCCTACTACCATCATGTTGACATCTTTATCAAGTAGGTTTCCATCAAGGACGAAACATTATTCATAATGCCAAAAATATCCCCCTTTGGACTTAATGGAAACCACTTTGGTGTTTGGTCACCACCACCTGTAGATACCTGTAAACACATATGTAGATATACCAAGTTTCTCTCCCAAGTCACCAAGCATTCTCCAAACACCAAGCTTCTCTTCCCCTTTGACATCAAGGGAAAAGGGTTGACCAATTTTGAATGACGGCTTGTCTCCCTTTGTTGACAGGAGCGATGTAGATCTGATCTACTGAGTATGAACACTAAATACTAACCATGCTCCCCCTTAGAACATGATGAATTTTCTAAAGATATATGAAGAATTACATGACTCTATGACTCAACCATACATGACATTTCCAATAACCAATGACTCATGCTTACATTGATTACTCAACACAGTGGGGTTACATATTTGACTCAACATTACATCACATTCCCAAAATGTTTGGATTACATGACTTAACCATAATAGTCCATGCATGACTGAATTTTACAATGATTTATACATATGTCTTTACATGACCTTTACATCAAGAGACAGATATGGCATTTATAACCAAGACCAAAGACCTCAATAATACCATGATAGTCATCAACTATCATCATATACCATATAGGATCTGCAGATGTAGCAGTATTATATTAATAAACATGTCTTCGTGAAACCTATAGTTACATCATTCTCTTGGCCCATTTTATTCATGCAAGAAGAACTATCACATCAACATGCAATTTAAGTAATCATCCAAGAGATCCTTATCTGTAATTCACCCATCAATGATATCCCATGACATAGAGGTAGTAGTATGTATCTAGATTCTCTTTAATGAGAAAATTCATCAATAGAAAACCAAGGGCTCACCATAATTTAACAAACTTTGTTAGTAACCCATCTCATTTATACCATCAAGAGCAACAATCCTCAAATATTAATATACCATGTGCAACATATCATGTACATGTGAGAACCAAGCACTATAGGCATAATCACCCATAACTGCACCATATCCAACTTATGCATATTTGAAGGCATAATAATAATAGCATAAAAGTAATGGTTGCCACTCATCATCATAAAATAATGATATTGTATAATCAAGTTTTGTTTATCTCCTTGAACTTATGAAGATCAATATGTAAACAACACAACATATGTACCATATGATCATCAAAAGAATATTTTGTCATCATAAATCTGATTAATAACATCATAACAATTATGTGGCTCAAGCAATATATTAAGTATCATCCATGATTTCATCATAGACAACCCATGACAGCAACATAACATGATGAAACATATAGTCATCATTCAAAAAAATTCAGCAACATGAGTATCTTCAGCAACATCATTATGTAACAAGAAATTCTCAGGCAATCATAATGCCAAAAATGAACTATTACAAGCATAGCAGATGCTCCCCTTGAACTTGTGCCATGTTTTCACTATCAGGTCTGATCACATCAACTCTTCCACCAGTAAGGTCATCAAAGCAAATTCATCAATCAGTAAATCCATATTACAACAAATCATAAACCATTATAATCCAATACCATTTCTAAGTAGTACCTAAGCATCAGCAGACTAGAATTAGATCATCATATTCCTTCTATTGCAATTAATAGCTTTGTGATAAAATATATTGCAAGAAAAACAATATCTCTTAAACAAGCCTAAGTACTTGGAAGTTGATGATCTTTGCTTGCGATTGAAACAATCTACTTCTACAATTGGTTACAATGTGTCCATAATTATGACATCCAAAACATTCAACATTATTGATCAGAGGACAGAATCGATTAACATTTCTATAGTTAGGAGTAAATCATTTTCTTTAAAGATTCATTTTCCTTGGTTGTTGATCAGGTTGACTTATTATCTCTTTATTGAGGATTTCAAGTTTTGCATTGTTACCCTTTAAATTCCTTACATTAGCTTGTGAACTAGATTCTCCTTCAACAGTTTCATGAAAACTAAGACAAGATTTAATGGCAAGAGACATTTGACTACTAAGAATATTATCCAAAAGATTAGTACTATCTTGAAATCTTAAATGTTTATCCTTTTCTTCTAATTTACCTTTTATAATGTTTACCTCAACCTCCATTCTTAAATATTGCTTTTCCTTTTCTAGAAATTGCTTATTCATATCTTCTTAAACCCTTCTTCTTTCTTCTGCATGCTCCTTTAATTTGACAATCACTTCTTTCAGCCAATTTTCTTGTTCTTCAAATGCTTGAAGTAGTTCTTCATTCCACTTATCTTATTTATACTTTTATTTTTTTTGTCATATTTATTTTCTAATAGTGATTATATATTTTATTATTATTACTATAATAATAAGAGTAAAAATAGTAGATGCTCTTATGGAAGTGGAAAATAGCAGAGGCATTGATGAGGCAGTGAGTGGATTTGACCCTCTCGCATGTATATGAGATGACACCTGAAGTGTGCCAAAGACAAGTGGAGTAGGGAACCAAGAATGTTCGAGAGACAAATAATTTGCTTTATATCTAGGACTGTGGGTCGATTTCGGAATTTTATATCTCTGATTATGGGTGATTACAAAGGTGGTAAGGGTAACATCAAGTGTGCACAGGTCGCCAACTTTTGCATGCTCAGTAGACTAGTCGTTCATGAGAGTAAGGATATCACATACTAGAGGGGCTTGTGTTATGGCTTCTTTGGTGTGCTAACTCGCAAGGTGTGAGATCCTAGAGCATCAGTGGGTTGTGAATTATTAAGTCACTAGCTAGGAGTGGAGAGGAAGAGGTATTTTTCGCACTGCCTTTTGTGGAAACCAAGAGGGAGTGGGGTTTTTCTTCCACCAGTTCGGTAAGCACTCTAACCGTGCCTCTTGGTTTTGGGAGAATTGTAGTTACTGGAAGCCTTAATGTGGTGGGTGTTTTTTTTTTATCTATGCTTTCCCTCCCTGGCACATTATGGAATTAAATGGGATTCTTTCAGCTTACATTGGTATCTGCTATGTAATTTTATCTCTTGGTTGTTTTGGGGTTTGGTGTGGGATTCCAAAGTATTGATCTCTCTACCTTTTTCCTTAGGTGCTTAGTTCTTTGGTTATTTTGGGTATATTAGTCAAGGGGCACCTTTGAGCTCCAAGGGGTGTTTTTTCTGTGACCTTAGTGAATGAATGTGTGGTGCTTGACAACACTCCTGATGTTGAGCTTTGATGTTTTGGTCCCTTTCTGATTCACAACACTTGGGTGTTCGACCATAGTTGGTCTTGGCCGTCTGATACAATTGGAGACATGCTTAGGCAATGAGGAGTTGTCTGGTGACAGGGTTTGACCCTATGGCTATCCAGTAGGCCATGGAGGATAGGTAGAGGAAATGGAAGGTGATGGGGGTGTCAACGTTTTTTTTTAGGGTGAATAGGCTCATGATCATGTTCCATCACATGGTCATGTGGATGTGCCACCATCTCTGGACTCTTTAGACATGCAACTTCATAGTGTTACTCCACTCTTAAAAACGTAAACTTTGAAATGAGAATTGTAAACTCAAAACGAGAACTCTAGCCAAAAAACCCCAAAAAAAACATGAAAACCAACCCAAAAATGAAAAATGTTGATGCTGGAATAAAGGTTTTGTTTTTTCAACATTTTTTAAACATGGTAGTAAAAACCAATAAAAACCATTTATTTTTTTCAGGGTACATATTCAATATTTTTTCGCAATGACGTTAAGGATCAAATGTCATGACTAAGAAAACGCTAAATTTTTTTACAAATTTTCAACCATGGGATTAAAACCAAAGATCATGACTACAAAAAACCTTATGTTTTCAACATACTTCTCCATGGCATTATGAAAATTTTCTATGACTATTTTTTTTTTAAATGAATACTTGAATGAAAGAGTCACTATACGAAGAGTAATTTTTTTTTTCAAATGCTAAAAGTATAACAACTTCAAAATCTTGCCCTAAGACAACTTGACAAGCAACAAAAATTTAAAAATAAACCATCACATTGACAAGTAGTGTAAGCGAACTGACCCATTCTAATGAAACCTTAAAGACCAACCATTAAATTGATACATTGTGGTGTTAGAATCGATTCATTATAATGAAAACTTCAAATCAACTATCAAATTGACACATAATGGGATTAGGTTATTAGTCGAGGATCAACACATAGCCTGCAAGAAAAAATAAAATTAAACAAAATAATAAATAAATAAATAAAAATGAAAAACACAAAAGAAACTAAAAATTAAAACATTGCCCATGGGGTTTTGGATTGACGATGAATGGGTGTATTGTTAAGGCACTCCTTGTGATAGATCACGGTTCAAATCCCTATGGGTGCTTAGGTAGTATTAAAAATAAATAAATAAATAAATAAAATAAAATAAAATAAAACATTAAAAAAACACAAGTTTAAAAAATAATAACAAGTAAATAAAAATATATATTAAAACATTAAAAAAAAACACAACTTCAAAAAAAAAATGAAAATATTAAGAAGTAAAAACTAAAACAAACAAAGAAAAAATTAAAAATTAATAACAAAGAAAAATATATATTAAAATATAATCAAATTAAAAACATGGAAATATATATATATATATATATATATATATATATATATATATAGAATAAGGAAAAATAAAAAACACATAAAATAAATAAATAAAAATAAAAATAAATAAATAAATAAATAAATAGATAAATTAACTTATAAATTTTAAAAATTATATAAAACCAAAAACAAACAAATATTTTTTTTAAATATGCAAGAAATTATTTTTAAAATAAATAAAAAAATGATACTAGATAATTAAAAAAAAAGGAAATATTAAAATATTAAAAAAAAAATAACAACATTAAAAAATAAATATTGAAACTTATTTTTAAAAAAACCATAATTTTTTTTTTAAACATAACTTTAAAAAAATGATAAATAAATAAAATGGCCTGTTTTTTAATTCTCTAGTATCATTCTTTTTTTGTTTATTTTAAAAATAATTTCTTGTATTTTTTATTTTTTTATTTGTTTTTTTTTAATATAGTTTTTAAAATTTTTAAGTTAATTTTGTTTACTTTTTACAATTTTATGTGTTCTTTTTTCATTATATATATATATATATATATATATATATATATATATATTGGCATGTTTTTAATTTGATTATATTTAAGATATTTTTTTCTTTGTTATTAATTTTAAATTTTTTTTTATTGTTTTAGTTTTTATTTCTTAATATTTTAAGTTTTTTTTTTTTTTTTTATTTGAGCATGTAGATCGATCAAGGAGACGGAGGCTGCTAGAGGCGATTCCCGCGCTTGACTGGTTCTCCCCAGGCCCTGCCTGGCTGGCTACCGCCAGACGCTGCCCTCCTCCCTCCTGCGCGCTGCGCTTCCTTCCTCGGGCCTCCTGCCCGACCCTACGCTGGGGCCCTTCCCCTGATCTTTCCCTTTTTGAGTTGGCTTCTCAGTCTTGAATGGTTGGGAATGCCCCCCCCCCCCTGATCCAGAGAACCATGCAGAGCTCTTCGCTTCCCTGATCCCTGATATTGCCTCTGCAAAAACTCGTCCCTCTGTCTCTAAGTTTATTAAGAAACTGGATGAAATCCCCGAGGTATCTCTCCCTCCATCTCTGCCAAGGAAATCTGCAATCACCCTTGCTGAAAGAGGTCTCGTAGGTCAGTTCACCGGCCTCTGGCCTTCTCCAAGATCAGTCCAAAAATGGGTGGAGCGCAACTGGATCACAATGACACAAGGGAAAATAGCCATCAGATTTTGTGGAAGGGGCTATTATACATTCATCTTCGAAACAAAAGAGGACAGGAATCTCATATTTAGAAACGGTCCCTACTTCATGGACTCAGGAGGCCTCCATCTGAACAGATGGACTCCAGACTTCGACCTGGAAATGGACATCCCAAACGCAATTTCGGTCTGGGTCCACCTCCCACACCTACCGCTCCACTGTTGGGGGGACGGATCAGTAAAGGCAATAAGGAATGCAGTTGGCAAATATATCGACAAATCCGAGCCAAGGGAGAACATGCATGCGTGCGCCAGGATTTGTGTAGAAGTAGATCTTGGGAAAGGCTTGCCGGAAGCCATCAAGATCAAGGTCGACCAATGGACGCACATCCAACAGCTGGACTACGAGCAACTGCCCTTCAAATGCAAGGTATGTCACGAATACGGACACTTTTCAAATAGATGTAGCAAATCAAAATCAAATGAATCTATTGAAAATGAAGAATCTTCGGATGGCCAATGGGAATAAGTAAAAAAGAAAAAATCTTCTTCCTCTCAAGGGCCCAGTTCTAAGCCATCCCTGGAACCCCCCCCCCCTCCCCTCCTCCACCCAGCTCAGCTCCCTCTTTTCCCTCCACCTCCAACCCTTTTGAATCCTTGGAAGTTGAAGATCCCTCTTCTCCTCCCCCTTCCCCTCGCAACAACTCATTAGCTGTCATCTCCTCTCCTTCGATCCCTCTACCCTCCCCTCCTCCAACAATAGAGAGAATACTCACCAGAAATAAACTGAAAGAAACCAGTCTCCCCTTAGATCCCCCAAGAAAGGCAGGTAGAAAGTCAAACAAGGAACTTAGAGATGAGGCAGCAGCAAAAGAAATGGCTACTGGAGCACAACAACCAATGGACTCCTATCTAGACAGGCAAAAAGGAAGTGGGGAAAAAACCAAGGAGAGAAGCGGGACTCACCCAAAAACTGGTAAATGATGAATCTGGTCTCTTGGAACTGTAGGGGGATGGGCTCCTCCTTAAAAATAAATGCAGTTCGTGACTTAATAAATCAGGAGCAGCCAGACATTGTCCTCATCCAGGAGACCAAAATCTCAGACCAAGATTTTCAAAAACAAGTTAAACGATTCAAAAATTTTGAAGGTTACTCAATAGGATCAGAAGGAGCATCAGGAGGCATAGGAACACTCTGGAACAAGAACAAATGGATTCACATCAACCTCCAATCTTGCAATTGGTGGATAAGAACAGAACTCAGAAACAAAGCCTCTCAAGAAGTCTACAACATATACAACATCTACGCCCCAAACCATTACAGGGACAAATCAACGTGTTGGGACTCTCTATCCTTAGAATTACAGTCCTCCCACGACAGTAACATAATTCTGGGAGGAGATCCGAATCTCATAAGAAATTTGGATGAAAAGTTAGGAGGAAACTTTCATTCGGACCCCTCAAGAGAGGCGCTGGAGGCTATAATTCAGTCTCATAATCTCATTGACATACCTCCCTTCAACGGGAAATACACATGGAGTAACAAAAGAATAGGCTGCCACAATATCAAAGAGAGGTTAGACAGATTTCTCGTGCAGGAAAGAATAGCAGCAAGCTTCTCTACCATCAAGAGAAAAATCATTCAAGCTTCGGCCTCTGATCACAAACCTGTGGTGATGAACATGGAAAAAGGGAGAAATCTGGGGCCCCTCCCCTTCAAATACAACAAAATATGGGATTATAAAGAAGACTTTCGCTCCCTCGTTCAAAATCAGTGGGCAAAGGAAGTGTGGGGATTGCCTTACTACGTCTGGGAAACCAAATTAAAATCCCTAAGAGTAGTCATTAAACAATGGGCCAAGGAATACGCTGCAATGGAGAAGAGGAAAAAAATGGATCTGTATACGCAAATGGAGTAGTGGAATAAAGAAAAGGAGAATAGCCAACCCACAAACAAAGATATAATCCATGAAAATGAAATGTACAGGGAGCTATATAGACAAAATCAAGCTGAGGAAGAGGAACAAAGGCAGAAATCGAGGTGCCTATGGCTGAGGGCGGGTGACAAAAATACCTCCTTCTTCCGAAACAACATAAAGCTCAGGCGTGCTGGTAATCAGATAGACAAAATTGAGGCAGAAGGGCATGAGTACAGTGACCAAGATGAAATTAAGGAGGCGGCTTTCAACCACTTTAAATCTCTTCTAGCAGCAGCCCCCTAGCAGCCGGACAGCTCTGACTTTCTTAGCGCAGTTGAAAACAAAATCTCAGACCCTCAAAACGGAGATCTGGATCAGGAGGTCAATATCTGGACAGACAGAATCATGGGCGCCATACCAAGAATCCACAACCAAAATCTCAGGCCTCTACACACCTGGATGGAAGCTAAAAACTTAACCTCCTTGTATGATATTTCAACTTGGGACCGAAACACTTGGCAGGGCTGGAAGGACCTTCAAATCCCCAATGAACTCAGAGAACTATGGCTTAATCTTAAGGTCTCCCTCACAGGCGCAACACCCACCAACAGAGGGGCTGAAGATAGGTACATATGGGATCCAAGCGGTGGGAAATTCACTGTCAGAGATGGTTACAAATTCCTCCAGGCATCCACTTCGACAGCCAAATGGAACCTCTTCACAACTGTTTGGAAATCAGAATGCATTCCAAAGGTCAAACATTTCAATTGGACTCTCCTCAAAGGAAAGGTGCTTACCGCTGAAAATCTAAGGAAAAGAGGGATCTTGGGGCCATCAATATGTTGCTTTTGTCACGCTGAGGAGGAGAGCAGCCATCATCTATTCTTCCACTGCCCCTTCGCTCAGAGTTGTTGGACTCAGATAGTCAGACCAATGAAAATTGAAGAGACTTTTGATCAGCTATCCTCCCTTCAAAAAAACTGGGTAAAATGTTATCCTTATTCTAAGAAAGGTAAAAACAATATCTCCCGTATGTGGAAATGCATCCCAACTACCCTTAGTTGGCAAATCTGGTTAGCTAGGAATAACTGTATTTTTAATGACAAGAAGCCCAACCTTGTCCGCATACTAGCAAAAACAACAGTGCTCATATCTGAAACAATAAGCGCAAACTTGGTAGCTCCTCCAGACCAATCAAGCTGGCACAAAGAAGAGATGGAATGGTATAATAAATTCAGCATCAATCACAGCAACAATCAACTAGCACACCCCAAAGCTAGCAAGAGAAGAATACACTGGAAGCTCAGAGGCACAAGGGAAGAAATAAGTCAACGGATCCTAGATCAAAATCGCCCTACTTTGCATTTCGACGGGGCCTCCAAAAATAACCCGGGGGAAGCTGGAGCAGGGGGTATCATAAAGGACAGCCATGGCAAAACTCTGGTAAGCTACGAATGGGGTTTGGGCCAAATGTCCAACAACCTGGCTGAAGCTTACAGCCTCTACTTAGGCACCCTCATTCTAAACCGGCTGAGAATCAGGAATCCAATAATAGTGGGAGACTCGGCCATCGTCATTGCAGCTATGGTGGCGGGAACAGAATTTAAAAAAGAGGCCCTTAATAATGTAAAGCTCAGGATTGAGGATAATTTCAAAGAAATGGGAGACACGACTTTCAAACACGTTCTAAGAGACAATAACACTGAAGCGGACCATTACGCCACTAAGACATCCAACAGACAGATCGGCCAAGTCAAAGAAAATGATATCATATATGAAAAACCAGTCCCATAGTCGGCTTAGTTGCCTGTCAAAATCCCTGACCAGTCATTCCAGCATCCATTCGACCTTTTGTCTTATCATTCCCCACCCTCCTTCTTGTGATCTCTGGCCAAAATCAGTCAAGTCGCACGCTGCACGTCAGGCTTTGAATTTCGATCCCACCTTCTCCATGCCCACCTTTCATCATTTTCGGTCCGATCACAACATCTCGATATCCCAGCTTCCTCATGACTCTCCCATGCAGAATTCAGGTAAAAGTCCTTTCACGATCTCCTTAGACTGCTGCAAAGATTTTATGATGGTGCCTAATCCTAACCAGATCACTGAGCTTATGTCGCATCCTCGACCCGCTCACTCTCCCTCTCTGCTCTTTATATTCACCAATCCTTCTCTCTATGAGCGCATCAGAAACACGTACCTTTCTTCGCAGGCGAGTAAAGGTTCTATTCCTGGCATTCAGCTCAAGAAGTCCGGCATCAAGAGAGGCAGCTATCCGTTCAAATCGGTTGTGAGATCATTCTCAAAAGCTCCCAGGGAAGCTAGCAATCTCCAAGATTGGAATATCGCCTTAAGCTCGGCTGCTCCTCTTCTCCTCGACAGTCTGGTAAAACTCTGTGTCTGGTTCTCCGTTTTAAGTGTGATCTCTCCCCTGCTCTGTTCCTTCTTCGTTGCATTCTCCCTCTTTCGTGCAGGTCTCCCTCCTCTTCTCCCCAGCTCCTTTTCCCCGTTCCCGCTCTGCATCCATATCAGTTCCCTGGAAATGGCAGAGATCCCGGAAAACAGATAGCATTCTGAGGCTCTGGAAAATTGAGAGATGCCCGAGAATCCTCTAGACAGAGTGCTTGGAAACGGCAACTGCACGCTGTGTAAAGCCCATTGCTTTATGATTGCAAGGTTTGTCAAACATTTCAACGAGCTCAAAGAGGACTTTCAGGCAGATAGCAGATCAAAGAGAAAGAAACTGGAAAAACACAAGGCAGAGATAGAAAGCCTAAAGGAAAAATGCAAACACATGGAGGAGGCAATCGCCCACATCAAATCCATCACTCAGAGTATGCAAGCTGAGACTTCAACCAGAGCAAGCGTCAAGAAAGAACCCCAGATTGATGACTCTGTCAATCAGCTCTAGTAATCTAACTAATGACTAGCAAATTTTGTCTTCTTGCAGGTCTGTTTGTAAGGCTATACAGCCGTTTTCTCTTTCAATCTACACTACTCAAGTTTGTCTATAAGAAGTCAGGGTCTGCGAACCCATTTTGGACTTCTCTTTATCTACTTCCATCCACTTATGTAACTGGATTTGGCTCCAAGCAGTTTTATAATATATAAGTACCCGATCATGTTAAAAAAAATATATTTTAAGTTTTTTTTTTAACGTTTTAAATATCTTTTTGTTTACTTGTTATTATTTTTTAAACTTCTTGTGTTTTTTTTCTTTTCAAACGGATCTCTTTATTTTTCAATTTGATAATTGATATTAAAGTGTCGAAAATATGCCTTAAGAACAATGTTGATGCTTTTCAAAATCTAGATGAAAATTACCAAAATTAAAAAAAAAAATATTCACACCTAATATATTAGAAAATTTAAATTGTAAAAAATAAGTGTTTTAAAAAAGGGGTTGATGCCTCATCAACAATCTTCAAAATCAACATGAAAACCATTAACAACTTTTAAAAAATGTTCATAAGAAAATTTTAGGGGTTGATGCCTCATCGACGCTTTTCAAAATCAACTTGAAATCCATTAACATTTAAAAAAAAATGTTCATAAGGAAATTTAAAGTGTCTAAAATATGCTCCAAATCAAAAAATGTGTATTCTGAATCAGCACTTTTCAAAATTGAATGATTTTTTTGCTGCCTCAAAAAATGGGTAATCATATCAATTCTCATTTCAAAGTAAAGTGTCTAAAATATGCTCCAAATAAAAAAAGGTGTATTCTGCATCACCACTTTTCAAAATCGGTTGACTTTTTTGCTACCTCAACAAAACGAGTAATCATATGAGATCTCGTTTCAAAGTTTACGTCGTTTCTTGACGAAATTGGGGCAACAGAGGCATGAGGATCGAAACGAAGTGATAGCATTCATGAATGATTTTAAACATAATCAATGGGAAACCCTTGACAAGATATCCACGCTTAAATGGAACCAAAGACAAAAAATGAGTGTCTAGACCAAATAGAGGGCCAAATTGATCACCTAGAGTTTCATGTTCGCGAGGACCCTAGAACTCCAGACATCCATGGTGTTGGACATGCACTGGTACTTCCTCATAATCCTTGATGGTGGCGGGATGAATTTGTGTTCTCCTTGTGTTATCTGTGCTTTATGTATTTTGTTTCTAGGTAAGATGTGAATTTTGGCATTTTCTATCAATTTCTATATCTCTCTCCAGGTTAATAAATCTAGTAGGAGTGAGGCTGGGAGAGTAGTGGAACTCAACCAATATTTTAACAGTATTTTGAAGAGTTAATAGAAATTGGTTGATTGACAAAAAAGAGAGTAAAAAGAGTATATACCCTTAAAAGTGGGATTCCTTTCATGAGTATGTCTTTAGGTGTCTCAATCTCTTTTAAAGCATTATTTATTGATATATTTTTCTTCTTAAATGTTAGATCTTGTTGGTGATTTTTGGTGTGTTTATGACCCAGGTTTGCTGAGTGTAGTGTGTTGAAAAAAGTCCCTAGTGGTACTATCCCTTTCAAAAATGCCTATAAAAGAGACAAAGTATAACATGAGGCACCTTAAGGGGAGTTGTGAGAAATAGGTTTATGTAGTTGAGAAGGGGATTGGATTTTGATGGACACCATGTTCTCATGGGATTCAGGCTCTCAAAATTTAGTCACTAGGTTTATCATTCCCAAACCACATATAGTGTGTACACTAGAATGCAACAAAAAAAAGAAAGAACTATTGAAAAATAAAGGGGGCCCCAAGTCCCCATAACAGGGCTAACATTTAATCCATGTAATAATGTCATTTAAACACAATTCACATTATCAAAATAATAGAAAGAGAGGAGGTAATAAAACAATGACAACCTCAAACTATACGATAACAAAAGAACACAAAATTTTCCCAATGCATTCTTTTATTAACTCATGGTGGCATTTTACATCATAGTTTCCCAGTTCTGCATGGTTTCACAACTTACCAGCCTACAAGAATCACAAGTAAAATGCAATGTTGTAAAACCCTAAGAGACTCAAAAACCTAGCTAATATTTCTCTAATACAAAACTAAAGACTGAACCCATAGCTAAATTGACTCCCTTTGTTTTATACATCATTACATGATGGGAATTACTTAATTTTTTTTAGTAAAAACCATTTATCTGCAGATATTCTATGTTTTACCATTATTTACCAGTAGATATTTGAAGTCAACCTTGGATTCAAACCCGATCTTTTCCCGCCATGTTATTCCTCTATGACCATGAATTAGCTGATTGTTTGTTTCCCCATGCTAATTGTTATCACGTTCACTTGCCTCATTTGTGTGATGCCTTTGTGCACTATGCTTTGCTTCTCCCTTTGTGCACACAATCCCAATAATTTAAAACTGACTCCAACAGGCCCCTAACACACACTTGTGGTTGATCCTGAGCCACTCAGTCCTTCTCCTATCTCCATTATTCTCAGAACCTCTGTATTTAAAACTAATTCCTATAGAAGTCTAGATGATACAATTTATTCCTATGGTGGCATTACTTCCTTATTATCTTTGAACCCCATGCCCATCATCTCATAAATTTTCTTCATCAATAGCTTTCACTCTCTTTTTCTTCAAATTATATCATTCCCAAACCCAAAATGGACTTTTGTGCCACACTACTCTTCCTATGCCTACTTCCTATTAGGGATAAAGAGAATGAATCAGTCTTTTAAAAACTCACTTAAACTTTTCTTTTCTTATTCAAATTTCTATACACGACTATAATGAAGTAAACTTGTGTATGTATGCAACTATTATGCAAACAACTAGTGTATATCTAGTTAACTAGATTTTTAGTTAATTCATCATATGTTTGACTTGAACCAGTGTATCAGTACTTCATTAGGAATTAATTAACTAGTAACCATGTGCAATAAGAAAAAAATAAATGATCACACATAAGAAACACATCAACACACATGAACACCATGATTTTTAGTTGGAAACCCAATGTGGGAGAAAACCACAATTGTTGTCGTCTTTGTCTTCATATTTTATTATAATGAAAAACTTCTTACAATCTTGTACTCGCACATATTCATACCAACATGCAGTCACCAACCTGTAGAAGGATACAACCTTCTCTCCTTCTCCAGCACCCACTGGAAGAGAGCTCCAACCCCCTGATTATATTTACCAGCTACCACTGGAAGGAAGCTTCAACTTCCTCACTGAAGGCTCCAACCCTCAACACCTTTGTGGACCACATTTCATAATGTTTCATACTAGATCCATCTAAACCAAAACATCAAATATGTAGGCCTTGTTTCATCAACTTTTTAGACTAGACCCACTACCATCATTTAAGGCCAATATCAAGTAACAAATTGAAACCAATCATTGTATCAAATCATTGGACCAAATTAATCACCAAATCATTGAATAAACCAATTACTGGATCTCAAATAATCAAAGCAGCTAGATCATCTCAATTCACTATATACTATTCATCAGAATGTTAGACCACTTACTGTTCATAATAGAAGCCATATCTTTTCACTACAAACCCTAGTTAATCTTATGTTAGAATATATATATACGCTACTATTATGAGACATATCCACATATATATGTGCTTTCTCTTCAGATAACTCGCATATAGATATCAAAGCACTAAATCCTAAAACTAAATCATTGCACTACTAAAATCAATCACTGAAACACATACTGACTTTGTCACATATTTACGAACCAAATATAGATCATCTCATAGTAGCATCATTACTATTCAACATTTCATAACATAATCAGTTCAACCTTAGTCATCAATTCCAAACACAAATCATCATGGAAGACCTCATTGACAGAAAACAACAAACACAACAAGACATCATATACAACAAAACCCTAGCATATGTACATGACCCTTATAAGACACTTCCACATATTTACGGGTCTTTCAAGAAGCATAGTTGTGTACAGATCTTCCCATACTGCAGAATCGATACGCTACTACCCAAAAGTCGTTCCGCGTATGTATGCGATTTTTCTGAAGAAAAATTGTGTATAGATATGTAACTATTGAATAATACCTTCATTGCACAACAAATCATCAATCAAACCCAAATCTCAGCAAATAATGTAAAAGACACACATTACAGCATCATCACAAATTTATCACCCCACAAGCCAATTATTCAATGTGTATTCATTTCAAATCTATGATATCTAATCCATCATCACACTCTCGAGTGCATACTTATTTCATATCAAATAATTCATCAATAACCCATATAATGCCCCCTTAGCACTTTGATCTCCATCGCCTTATATATCTTAGGCCTTAGCCAATTCCTTAGGCCAATTTCGTAGTTATGCCAATGGTATTCTTTGACAGAATCAAATATTCGTTGTCGCGCTCATTACTATAGGCCAATACCATGGTAAAGACCCTTGCTATTTAGAATACCATGGTACAAAAACTATACCCAAATTTTCTTCACCATATGTGCGTATGTATGAGGTTTTACTTCACAGAACCCATGTATACTTCTCAAAACATCACCTTTATCATTCCTCTATCTCTAAATTGATATTCCTTTTCGAATCTTTCTATCACGTTTGTATTGCCTTGTATACTCATCCTACTACCATCATGTTGACATATTTATCAAGTAGCTTTCCATCAAGGATGGAACATTAATCATAATGCCAACAATATCCCCCTTTGGACTTAATGGAAACCACTTTGGTGTTTGGTCACCACCACCTGTAGATACCTGTAAACACATCTGTAGATATATCAAGTTTCTCTCCCAAGTCACCAATCATTCTCCAAACACCAAGCTTCTCTCCCCCTTTGACATCAAGGTAAAAGGGTTGACCAATTTTGAATGAAGGCTTGTCTCCCTTTGTTGACAATAGCATTATAGATCTGATCTACTGACTATGAACATTGAATACTAACCATGCTCCCCCTAAGCACATGTTGAATTTTCTAGAGATATACAAAGAATTACATGACTATATGACTCAACCATACATGACCTTTCCAGTCACCAATGACTCATGCTTACATTGATTACCCAACACAGTGGGGTTACATATTTGACTCAACATTACATCACATTCCCAAAATGTTGGGATTACATGACTTGACCATAATAGTCCATGCATGACTAAATTTTACAATGATTTATACATATCTCTTTACATGACCTATACATAAAGAGATAGATATGGTATTTATAACCAAGACCAAAGACCTAAATAATACCATGATAGTCATTAGCAATCATCATATACCATATAGGATCTGCAGATGTAGCAGTAGTATATTAATAACCTTGTCTTCATGAACCTGTAGTAACATCATTCTCTTGGCCCATTTTATTCATGCAAGAAGAACTATCACATCAACATGCAACTTAAGTAATCATCCATAAGATCCTTATCTATAATTGACCCATCAATGAGATACCATGACATAGAGATAATATTATGTATCTAGATTTTCTTCAAAGAGACAATTCATCAATAGAAAACCACGAGCTCACCATAATTTAACAAACTTTGTTAGTAACCCATCTCCTTGATACCATCAAGAGCAACAATCTTCAAATAATATACCATGTGTAGCATATCATACATATGTGAGAACCAAGCACTGTAGGAATCATCATCCATAACTACACCATATGCAACTTATGCATATTTGAAGGCATAATAATAATAGCATAAATTTAATGGGTGACACTCATCATCATAAAATAATGATATTGTATAGTCATGTTTTGTTTATCTCCTTGAACTTATGAGGATCAACATGTAAACAACACAACATATGTGCCATATGCATCATCAAAAGAATGTTTTGTGATCATAAATCTGATCAGTAACATCATAACAATTATGTGGCTCGAGCAATATATTAAGTATCATCCATGATTTCATCATAGGCAACCCATGATAGCAACATAGCGTGATGAAACATATAGTCATCATTCAAAAAAAATCAGCAACATGAGTATCTTCAGCAACATCATTATGTAACAAGAAATTCTCAAGCAATCATAATGCAAAAAATAAACTATTAGAAGCATAGCAGATGCTCCCCGTGAACTTGTTCCATGCTTTCACTGTCAAGTCTGATCACATCATCTCTTCCACCAGTATGGTCATCAAAGCAACTTCATCAAATAGTAAATCCATATTACAACAAATTACAAACCATGATAAGCCAATACCGTTTCTAAGCATAACCTAAGCATAAACGGACTGGAACTATATCATCATATTCCTTCTATTGCAATTAATAGTTTTGTGACCAAATATATTGCAAGAAAAACAATATCCCTTAAACAGGCCTAAGTACTTGGAAGTTGTTGTTCTTTGCTTGTGATTGAAACGGTCTACTTCTACAATTGGCTACAACGTGTCCATAATTATGGCATACAAAACATTAAACATTATTGATTAGAGGAGAGAATTGATTAACATTTCTATAGTTAGGAGTAAATCATTTTCTTTGAAGATTCATTTTCCTTGGTTGTTGATTAGGTTGACTTCTTATCTCTTTGTTGAGGATTTCAGGTTTTGCATTGTTACCCTTTAAATTCCTTGCATCAGCTTGTGAACTAGATTCTCCTTGAACAGTTTCATGAAAAATAAGACAAGATTTAATGCCAGGAGACATTTGACTACTAATAATATTATCCAAAATATTAGTACTATCTTGAAATCTTAAATTTTTGCCTTTTCTTCTAATTTACCTTTTAGAATGTTTACCTCAACCTCCATTCTTTAATATTTATTTTCCCTTTCTAGAAATTTCTTATTCATATCTTCTTAAACCCTTCTTCTTTCTTCCACATGCACTTTTAATTTGAGAATCTCTTCTTTCAGCCGATTTTCTTGTTCTTCAAATGCTTGAAGTAGTTCTTCATTCCACTTATCTTATTTATACTTTTAATTTTTTGTTATATTTGTTTTCAAATAGTGATTATATATATATATATATATATAAATATATTATTATTATTATAAGAGTAAAAATAGTAGATGCTCTAATGGAAGTGGAAAATCATGGAGGCATTGATGAGGCAGGAGTGGATTTGACCCTCTCGCATGTATATGAGATGACACCTGAAGTGTGCCAAAGACAAGTGGAGTAGGGAACCAAGAATGTTAGAGAAACAAATAATTTGGTTTATATCAAGGATTGTGGGTCAATTTCAGAATTGCATATCTCTGGTTATGGGTGATTGCAAAGGTGGTAAGGATAACGTTGAGTGTGCACAGGTCACCAACTTTTGCATGCTCACTAGACTAGTCGTTCTTGAGAGTAAGGATATCACATACTAGAGGGGCTTGTGTTATGGCTTCTTTGGTGTGATAACTTGCAAGGTGTGAGATCCTGGAGCATCAGTGGGTTGTGAATTATTCTGTTACTAGCTGAGAGTGGAGAGGAAAAGGTACTTTTCGGACTACCTCGTTGTGGAAACCAAGAGGGAGTGGGGTTTTTCTTCCACCAGTTTGGTAATCACTTTATCCATGCCTCTTGGTTCTAGGAGAATTGTAATTTCTAGAAGCCTTGATGTGGTGGGTGTTTTTTTTATCTGTGCTTTCCCTCCGTGGCACTTTATGGAATTAAATGGGATTCTTTCAGCTTACATTGGTATCTGCTATGTAATTTTATCTCTTGGTTGTTTTTGGGTTTGGTGTGGGATTCCAGAGTATTGATCTCTCTACCTTTTTCCTTAGGTGCTTAGTTCTTTGGTTATTTTGGGTATATTAGCCAAGGGACACCTTTGAGTTCCAAGGGGTGTTTTTTTTGTGACCCTAGTGAATGAATGTGTGGTGCTTGGCAACACTCTTGATGTTGAACTTTGATGTTTTGGTCCCTTGCCAATTCACAACACTTGGGTGTTCGACCATAGTTGGTCTTCTAATACAATTAGAGACATGATTATGCAACGAGGACTTGCCCGACAACGGGGGACCCTATGGCTATCCGGTAGGCCATGGAGGACAAGTAGAGGAAATTGAAGGTGATAGGGGTGTCATCATTTCTTTTGAGGGTGAATAGGCTTATGATCATGTTCCATCACCTGGTCATGTGGATGTGCCACCATCTCTAGGCTCTTTAGACATGCAACTTCACAATGTTACTCCACTCTTAAAAACGTAAACTTTGAAATGAGAACTGTAAACTCAAAACGAGAACTCTAGCAAAAAACCCTAAAAAAAACATGAAAACCAGCCTGAAAATGAAAATTGTTGATGTTGGAATAAAGTTTAAATTTTGTTTTCAACATTTTTGAAACATGGTAGTAAAAACCAATAAAACCATTTTTTTTTAGGGTACATTTTCAACATTTTTTCACAATGACGTTAAGGATCAAATGTCATGACTAAGAAAACACTTAATTTTTTTACAAATTTTCAACCATGGAATTAAAACCAAAGATCATGACTACAAAAAACCTTATGTTTTCAACATATTTCAATCATGGTATTATGAAAATTTTCTATGACTAATTTTTTTTTAAATGAATACATGAATGAAAGAATCATTATACAAAGAGTAATTTTTTTTGTCAAATGCCAAAATTATAACAACTTCAAAATCTTACCCTAAGACAACTTGACACAATGCAACAAAAATTGAAAAATAAACCATCAAATTGACAAGCAGTGTAAGGGAACTAACCCATTCTAATGAAACCTTATAGACCAACCATTAAATTGATACATTGTGGTGTCAGACTCGATACATTATAATGAAAAGTTTAAAATCAACTATAAAATTGAGACATATTGGGAGCAGGTTACTAGTCGAGGATCAACACGGAGTCTGCAGGAAAAAATAAAATCAAAAAAATAATAAATAAATAAAAATGAAAAATACAAAAGAAACTACAAATTAAAATATTGAAAAAAAACACAAGTTTAAAAAATAATAACAAGTAAATAAAAATATATACTAAAACATTAAAAAAACACGACTTTAAAAAAAAAAATATGGCCTGCCATCCCACGGGCCCATTTTCCGATTTTTTTTTAATTCTCTAGTATCATTCTTTTTTTTGTTAATTTTTTTGCTTATTTTAAAAATAATTTCTTGTATTTTTATTTATTTTATTTGTTTGTTTTTTAATATAATTTTAAAAAATTTCAAGTTAATTTTTTTTTCATTATATATATATATATTTTGTTTGCCATGTTCTTAATTTGATTATATTTTAATATATATTTTTCGTTGTTATTAATTTTTTTATTTTTTATTTTTATTAGTTTTTATTTCTTGATATTTTAACCTTTTTTTTTTTAAGTTTGCTTTTTTTCTAATGTTTTAATATATCTTTTTATTTACTTCTTATTATTTTTTAAACTTCTTGTGTTTTTTTTCTTTCAAACGGATCTCATTATTTGTCAATTTGATAACTATTTTAAAGTGTCAAAAATATTCCTTAGGGACAATGTTGATGCTTTTCAAAATCCAAATGAAAATTACCAAATTATATATATATATATATATATATATATATATATATATATATATATATATATATATATATATATATATATATATATATATATATATATTACACCTAATAGATTAGAAAATTTAGAGTGTAAAAGATAAGTGTTTTAAAAAAGGGGTTGATGCCTCATCAATACTTTTCAAAATCAACATGAAAATCATTAACACTTTTTAAAAAATGTTCATAGGAAAAATTTAGGGGTTGATGCCTCATCAACACTTTTCAAAATCAACATGAAAATCGTTAACAGTTTTAAAAAAATGTTCATAAGAATATTTCAAGTGTCTAAAATATGCTCCAAAACAAAAAATGTGTATTCTGAATGAGCACTTTTGAAAATCGAATGATTTTTTTGCTACCTCAAAAAATGGGTAATCGTATCAGTTCTCATTTCAAAGTAAAGTGTCTAAAATATGCTCCAAATAAAAAAAAGGTATATTCTGCATCACCACTTTTCAAAATCGGTTGATTTTTTTGCTACATCAACAAAACGAGTAATTTATTAGTTCCCATTTCAAAGTTTATGTTGTTTCTTGATGAAATTGGGGCAACAAAGGCATGAGGATCAGAACGAAATGATAACGTTCATGAATGATTTTAAACATTATCAATGGGAAACCCTTGACAAGATAGCCACACTTAAATGGAACCAAAGACAAAAAATGAGTGGCTAGACCAAATAGAGGGCCAGATTGATCACCTAGAGTTTCATGTTCGCGAGGACCCTAAACCTCCAGACATCCATGGTGTTGGACATGCACTGATACTTCCTCATAATCCTTGATGGTGGTGGGATGAATTTTTATTCTCCTTGTGTTGTGGGTGCTTTATGTATTTTGTTTCTAGGTAAGACGTGAATTTTGGCATTTTTCTTGCAATTTTTTTCTCTCTCCTAGTCAATAAATCTGGTAGGAGTGAGGCTGGGAGAGTAGTGGAACTCAACCAAATATTTTGTACTATTTTGAAGAGTTAATAGAAATTGGTTGATTGACAAAAAATGAGTAAAAAGATTATATACCCTTAAAAGTGAGATTCCTTTCATGAGTATGTCTTTAGGTGTCTCAATCTCTTTTAAACCATTAGCTATTGATATATTTTTCTTCTTAAATGTTACACCTTGTTGGTGGTTTTTGAGTGTGTTTTTTACCCTGGTTTGTTGAGTGTAGTGTGTTGAACAAAGTCCCTAGTGGTACTATCCCTTTCAATAATGCCTGTAAAAGAGGCAAAGTATAACACGAGGCACCTTAAGGGGAGTTGTGAGAAATAGGTTTATGTAGTTGAGAAGGGGATTGGATTTTGATGGACACCATGTTCTCATGGGATTCAGGCTCTCAAAAGTTAGTCACTAGGTTTATCATTCCCAAACCACATATAGTGTGTGATTTACACTAGAATTCAACCAAAAAAGAAAGAACTAATGAAAAAGAAAGGGGGCCCCAAGTCCCCATAACAGTGCTGGAATTTTATCAATGTAATAATCTCATTTAAACACAATTCACATTATCAAAATAATAGAAAGAGTGGAAGTAATAAAACAATGACAACCTCAAACTAGACGATAACAAAAGAACACAAAATTTTCCCAGTGCATTATTTCATTAACTCATGGTGGCATTTTACATCATAGTTTTCCAGTTCTACATGGTTTCACAACTTACCAACCTACAAGAATCACAAGTAAAATGCAATGCTATAAAACCCTAACAGACTCAAAAAACCTAGCTAATATTTCTCTAATACAAAACTAAAGATCGAACCCATAGCTGAATTAACTCTCTTTGTTTTATACATCATTACATGATGGGAACTGCTTAATATTTTTTTAGTAAAAACCATTTATCCACGGATATTATATGTTTTGCCATTATTTACCAGTAGATATTTGAATTCAACCTTGGATTCAAACTGGATCTTTTCCCGCCATGTCATTTCTCTATGACCATGAACTGGATGATTGTTTGTTTCCCCATGCGTATTGTTATCGTGTGCACTTGCCTCATTTTTTTGATGCCTCTGCGCACTATGCTTTGCTTCTCCCTTGGTGCACACAATCCCAAAACTTTAAAACTACCTCCAACAGGTCCCCAACACACACTTGTGGTTGATCCTGAGCCACACAATGCTTCTCCTATATGCATTATTCTTGGAACCTCTATATTCAAAACTAATTCTTATACAAGTCTAGATGATTCAATTTATTCCTAGGGTAGCATTACTTCCTTATTATCTTCGAACCCCATGCCAATCATCTCATGAATTTTCTTCACCAATAGCTTTCACTCTCTTTTTCTTCAAATTATAGTAGTCCCAAACCCAAAATGGACTTTTGTGCCACACTACTCTTCCTATGCCTACTCCCCGTTAGGGATAGAGATAATGATCTTCCACCACTACTCTCATATGTCGTTCTCCTTCTACATTTTCCCCTCCTTCCCTAGCAATCTTTTCAATCTTGACAGGAGCTAGGAACTAGAGGTAGTTTACCAAGCCATCTAGCTGGGTGTACTTGATATCCAACTGTGATTGGTACACCATTCCTCTAGTTTTTCCCAACTTCTATAATAATTCATCTAATTACTAAGGTTTGGGTCCTCATTCTAGTGCAGAACTTTGCATCCCAAACCCATATGCATTCAAATAAAGCTCCTAATTATTATTGAAGCCCCCATTATAGGGACCACCTTGACACTTATTTTCTAGTTATATGCACATATTTCCCCCGTAGGCAGTGTTGATCTAAGTTAATCGGTGTGGCTATGCTCTTCTCTTTAAAATATCCCTTGAAGTGACTAGTTTTCTCTTCCCACAGAGCCATCTAGTGTGGTATAGATTCCAACCATTTGATGATTACTCCCTTTTCCCCTTACATCTTCCTGCAACTCTACACTTTTTGAGTTTCCATTGGTGCTTGGTGTTGCATTGTTCTGAGACTTGAACTCCTTATTACTACATATATTTGGTCATCCATAACCTCTCATTTTGAATCTCCCAATATTGCATAGTCCCATATCTTCTTTCTCCATATTCTGAAATCTTCCTCGCCTCACAGTTTCCATTCTCTATTGCATTCTAGAATTCTGCATACTCTTAGAATTGCATTATCGCTTACAAGAACTTTTATTCATCACTAAATTTCACAACCACTCACCTACTCAAGGTTTTATAATTATCTCACTAGACTTCCCCTTCCTTGCATCACCATGATGTTGACCACCTTCTTCACTGTATTAAGAGACAAATTGTAGTGTTCCCAATTTACACTTATGTGGAATATCTATATCCCATGTTAAGGAGATTGGTAGAACATGCTCGTTTTTGGGATTGTCCCACCTCATCTCAAATTTTTCAAGTCCACCTCAGCTTTGATTTATCCCATCTAGTCATCATGATAACCAAAGGGTTGATAGGCTAAATTTTGAGCTACTGACATGCTTATATATTTTTTCTTGTAGAATGTGATATTTACTCAGGATACATTAACCATCACCTACATGGAAATAATTATTTCATTATCTCCACACATGGCTCTTAACATGCTACCTGTTTTCGATCCATGTAAAATGAATCTATATTATGATCATCTTCCTGTGGGCCACATCTATTGTGTGATATATGGTCATTGGGAAAGTTAGTTTGAAACTAGGAATTAAAATAGAATTCTTCCTCCTACTATTGCAATTAAAAAAAACGCAAGAATTACTAGCTACTTATGTACAAAGGAAAGAATATATTTCACTTCATTTCATTCTCCGCAAAAGGTCGATTGTCCTTGTGCAACTTCAACCAAATTTTGATTACATAACCATCCAATTTTGCACCACTAAGAGTCTCTATTTGCATTACGGCTCCATCTATGACAACATGGATATTGTATGAGCCTAGCAGGTGAATTTGAAACTTTCCCAAGTGCTTTAAAAACTTGCTATCTTATAGTATTACCAAATCCCTTGCCTAATATTCCTTCTACTTGATGCACCTATCATGTCATGCCTTATCCCGTGCCTTTTGTACCTTATATTAGAATCCCATGAGAAACTGAGATTCTTAGCGGCAATGGTTCTTCCAGTCTACACGTTAATGCTCATGCCTCTGTCATCTAGGTGTATGTTGTAATGCATAAAATGGACATGAGGAATTCAACTCGCATCATTGCTTCTTGTCCATACACAAGTCTAAATTTTGTATGGCTAATCAAACACTTGCAAGTGGTGTGATATGCTTTTTACAAAAATTAGAATATAAAGATCCCAGTCATCCCTACTAGCATTGCAAATCTTCATGAGTGCATTCTCAAAAATCTTGTTGAAGGCTTCCACGTGCCATTAGCTGGAGTGTGGTATGGGGTTTTTGTGTGATCTTAGATTTCAAACTCCTACATTAGGCCACAATAATTTTATGTATAAAGTTTGTTCCTTGGTCACTCATTAGAATTTTGGGGCAACCAAACTTGGTATAATGTTCTCAAATAGAAACTACACAACAATATTAACACTTTAATCCTTCACCGACACAGCTTTTGCCCACTAAGTTAAATAATATGTAGAAGTAATAATGTACCTCATGCCTGATCTTTGAGTGGGTGGGTTGATATGACCCAAAAATTATATGGCCTAGTTTTCAAAAAGTCCCAATGTAATCTATGGGAATAAAGGGATCACATCCCTTATGGAGGGTCTCCCCGCCCTCTTGCAAACATCATTGCTCTTACATAACTCCTTTGCATCTATGTGTATCACTAACCACCATAATCTTGTGCACATAATATTTTTCACTATGGCTTGTCATGCTAGTGTCCTCCTACTACACCATGCACCTTGGTCAAGATCATCAGGTGTTCATTATGTAGGATGAATCTGCTAAAAAATCCACCAGTGCCCAACTTATATAAACATATTGCAATTAATTGGTAGTCTGCAACCTTGATGACTAATTGTTTCTTTTGTGTGACACTTTAGTTGGTCGACACGACTTCAGTACTCAGGGACTATGCAATATCTACAAAATAGTCATCCACCATTGTCACAATAAATAGTTACGCATTGGGTAAGCCATTATCCAAACTTCAAGCTTCTTCTTCTCTAATTATTGGATAGATGATTCGATCCTGCATTCAAGCATCCAAATTTAACCACCACCTCGAAGTCATACTCCTAAAACAATAACAACCATCAGCAAGTACATCCCCCACCAACACCAGCTTATTTACCAGATACCTTTATGCAGACTGATTTGTATACAACTTAAATTTATTTCCCAGTAGATAATGTAAGTATTTTAGTAAAGCATATACCATGGCCAATCCCTTTCTCTCAATAGTGGTGTAGCTCTTCTCGACTATAAATAACTTTTTGCTAGAAACTATGATTGGGTGATCAACATGACCTTCTCAGGGTTTCACTAACATATCTCCTAGAATAATAGATGTCAATGCATCTACATGTACATGGAACTCCTAGCTTCAATGGAGAAAAATCAAGATAAGTGCATTGACGATCTTTTCCTTTAGTATATCTAAGTCTTATTGACATTCCTTCATCTATTCAAATGGGACCTCTTTCTTCAATAGATGCTCCATGGGTACAGTAATGCAAGCATACCCTTTTATGATGTTTTAGTAATAAACGGTGTGACCCAATGTAGCACATAGTCGTTGAACTAACGTAGGGGGATAAAGGTCCACTATAATCTCAATCTTCATAGGGTCCACCAATAACCCCTATTTGAACAAAATGTGGCCTAGAAAAATGTTGAATGGTGATAATAAAATGTACTTCTTAAGATTCAAGAAGATATTTGGTTTTCTACACTTGTCTAGCATCAATCATAACACTTAAATGTGCTTTTGCAGTAAGATAAACACTATCCAATCATCCAAATAGACCTCCAAGAATTTGTGTATAAACTCCTTAAGAGTCGTTACTACTACCCTTGAGAATATAGTAGACATGTTCTTCAAACTAAAGGGAATTACGGTGTACTGAAAGTAACCCCACTCCGCCACAATTTTGGTTTTATGTTGGTCCTCCTTTGTGATTTAGATCTGGTGGTATCTCGAAATCCATCAGCAAAAGAGAATGCATCTTAACCCCCAACACTATCTAAGAATTCATTTGCAAATAGGGTGGGAAACAGGTCATGTACACATGCATCATTAAATTTCCTCAATTCGATACAAATGTGGATCTCTCCCACTTTGTTTTACTATACCACCATAGGGTTAATCAATTTCGATTCCTCCATTGGTTCAATGATCCCAACTTCCAGCATCATGTCCACCTCCTTCTTTAATTTTTTCTTATACACCGGATTAAGTTGGTACGACCTATGTTTTATTGGTTTTTCATTTGGCTTGAGAGGAAGTCACATTTCACCAAGTTCTCCCATGATATCCTTCATATTAGAAAAGGTTTTAGGGAAAAATTCATGGTACTCCCTCAACAAATTCGCAAAATTTTCTATGATCTCATCATCCAAAGAATCCCCAATCAATGGCATCTATTGGTTTTCACTCTCAATGTTCACCTTCTTCATTATGATAGGCTTAGAGTAATCCTCTATCCCCAAGTATAGTCTTGTTACTCCACACTCCCTTTCATACTAGAATATTTAAAATTCCTTGGGTACTCATTATTAAAATCCCCTGTAACATTGTATCACTCCATAAAATATCGCACTTGTTTCCAATGTTGGTGGGCATGGCACAACAACATTTTCCTCTACTCCAACCACCATTTTGTCAAAAATATTTCCTTCAATTCCTTTAACACAAGGCCAAATGTCCCATTGTCAGTCATGAAATTTAACGTGGCCTTAAGGCCCCTGGTCATCTCATCCCATTGTGCAATGCCTCTATGCACCTCCAACTCGGCATACTAATTCTTGGGAATGGAATCTAGTGTGCACACAAATGATAAACCATTATTCTTGTGGAATTACCCTTCTATTACATGTTGCTACACATCTCTTCACATGAGTCATGGGGAAATCCATCACTGCATGCTTTATGTAACAACCCCTAGTTGATTTTCCATGTTTAATATATATATACATATAATACCAAGGTCATGGAACTCTTATTCCAAGCTGAATGGTGCGAAAAAAATCCTAGTGGGTGTCACTTCAATTTATTATGGCTAGGAAAATTGGCAAGCGCAAAGTGACAATAATTGGCATTTCATTTATGAAATAAAGGAAAATAGGAGGAAAGGAAGGTAAAGAGACACAATTTGCATAAGAGGGAAATTGAAGGAAACATGAAGGAAAATTAAGAAAATAGAGGCATTGATGATAAAAAGGCTTCGGAGGATTAGTTAATAGTCTTTTGTAAGTTCATATTTCGAGCTCCCTTCTATTCTCTCACTCTCATACTCTTGCACACTTAGATTATTCTTGGAGAACTTTTGCAAACATTAGATTTGGAGAAAGAAGGCAAAGGAAAGCTGGAAAGAGGAAGGGAACAAGTGGATCAACAACTATAGCTAGATTGCTTTGCAGGTAAAAAGTTGCAAGTGTGATTTCCTTGTTGATTTATGGATGCATGGTACATGCATGTGATGTTTTGGTTATGTGTTTTCATTGGCGTGGAGTATTTTCTGGATTAGCATTGGTTTTAGCTTTGCCTTGCCATTTCCTAGATAGCCATTGTGTTGCGTATTTTTCCACTTGATTGTTTTCTAATTGGTGCTCATAATTCATTATGGTTATGGGTTGGAACAAATGCTCTAGAAGCCCTAGAACAACCTGGGTTGAGTTAATAGTCCTGGAGCCTAGGTTGGGACAAACACTTTGGATCCCTTAGTGGGTTACTAGTCCCTAGAGCTAGGTTGGAAAAATGCTCTGGAGCCTTGGAAGGTTGTGGATTGAGTTACTAGTTCTTCGAGCCCTAGATAGCTTAAGTAGAGACTAATATGGTTAGTGTTAGTGACACCTAACCATAACTTAGAATCATTTGTTAAGGGTTGATGTGGTTTGGCCTCTAGAACCCTTGGTTTTTTTTGTTTGGCTTATTCCATGAGATCCCACATTCATGCTTGGAATATGGCGTGGAGGTGATTGGCTAAAAGAAAGATTGGTTCAGCGCAATCTGTGGTCAGGTGGTACATGGAAGTCCCTGACTTGGTTGGCATTTTCATATGTTAATAAGAGGAATTTTCTATTTGGATCTATGAGCATATGTATTGATTATGATGGTGATATTATGGCTAAGTTAATATGTTTTATATATTGGTTATATCCTAGTTATATGATGTATATTGTTTATGGCTCTTGACATGTTTTAATGAATGTCTAAATGGTTGATGAGTGCATGGACTAATTTTTTTTATTACAGCTATTATGAGAGGGAGTTATACCTTCTTAGCAATTCTCAGATAAGTCTCAGACTCCTATGATCATGACTTGTAGCTTATATGTTTACCATGTGTTTGAGGAAATGTTTGCTAAGTATTTGATCTATCTAGGTCAAGATCTTGTTCAATTTTGAATGTTTGTAATTTTCATCATGTAAATTATGCTTCTAGAAAGTTTCAGGAATTTTTGGGCAGTGGCATGGTGGCTAGCCTGAAAAGGTGGCATTGATCCCGGGATTCCATGCTCTAAATTGGATATTTTAGGTCACAACCTCTGACAGCTAGGCTTATGAGTGTGTTTGGAGGCTCACAACTGAATACATTCCTTATTGTGGTTGTAGTTAGGTGTTAGGTTCGTGAAAAATTAGTTCCATCTTAGGATTTTGTCATTAGAATTTGTGGATTGACTTTTTGGTGACCAAGTGTCCTCAGGTATGTCTGAGAATTGTTAGTGTGTTGGTTTATAGGACCCACTTCCTTAACTGGAGTTGGGAGGTCAGCTCATTTCATAGTAACTCTTCATCTCATGTCTACCCAGGCATGCCATTGAAATTGGGTAAATGTTGGAGGGGTGGTTACAGGGTGGTATCAGAACTCCCAGGTTCAAACACTTAGACTATATGGGAGGAATGTGTTTGTCATGCATGCATGTCAGTTATCTATGTATTTGTTATGCATGCATTGTGATATTAATTTCTATAGTAGTGTCATCATGTAGAGGTTGATGTTTTTGGTATGTTATGATTTTGATATGTTGGTTGAGATGGAGCAGGAGATGAAAATTATTACTAGACCTCGAGGTAAAAGCAGATCGTCATATAGGTATTATATGTTTGGCATGCAAGTATGATGATTAATGTTTTTTATATGCATTGTGGTTATATGCATGTTTGTCATTCTATTGTTGTTGTGGTTACATTCATGATAGATGCTAGTTTATCAGTGTGGTCATATGCACATGCATCGGATAGTCATGAAGGGTAGTAACTTTTTGTTATATGCATTGCAGTCATATGCATGATGATTGTGGTCATTGCATTTAATATCTTGATGGCATATGTATCATGATAATTTGTATTTACATGTGAAAATGGTTATGGTTATGATATTCAATTATGAATCGATATACTTATGATATTGTGTCGTACTAATTCGGACTAACTTGTGCATATGTGATGTTCTCCCCTGAGATACATTGAGGTATGAGTTTCATTATGTCATTTATTGGGTTTACCTAACATGGTATATTTATAGGTTGTTTGAATGTTTGATTAATTGCATGATATGAGTATGTGTCTATGAGATTGCACGAAGGAATGGTCTTGTTTTAAGATGGTTGTACTAACACAATATGTGTTGAGACAGTTGATATGCACTTGAGTGCAAGTGTGTGTTAGTTGTAGTATTATGACTATGACATGGATGTTAGTCTTGGTAAAGGTCGATTTCAAATTAATAGGCATGATGTTCTAATATTTGTAACATGTGACTAACATATGTGAATAGTTGTAGGGAAACATGCTTGGTATTAGCATGACTAGGTAACAATTGATTTGTTTATATCGCTAACAATTGGGCGATGTGATAGTACACATAAGACTCAATTATAACAAGGTAAAAGTTAAAATAAAAGAATTGGGTGAGAATTCATTTGGCTATGTTTGGAAAGTACAATTCCAAATGAATGAGTGATTTGCATGAATACAAGACGTCTTCTTAACCTTGATTTTGTCTTACATTATGTGGATATATGTTATATTCATGAACATGTATTTGATAGGTACAACAACTGGTTTTTATTTATGGTTGGATTTTTCAAGGAATTGGAATCCCTTGAGAGATGATATATGTATGTGTTGAGTTACAGGTCAGCATGATGGGTACAACAAGGTAAGGTAGTTGGTATATTGTAAAAAAAATTATGCACTAACAATTGTGAGTTTATGGAATTAGGATGCAGGAGATTGCATGGAAAAAGAGATTGTCATGAAATATTGAGGAAGGCTCGAGTTGATATTTCACTTGAAATCATTGGGAACCCATGGTGTTGAGTCATGGTGTTTATTTCTAGTTTTGTGCTTTCAGTCTTTTGTGATTTATTTGTGTTCAATTTGTAGTTTGTTTGTGTTTGGTGGATGTCCATGCCACTTTGTTTGTGGTGTCGTGTTGTTAATTATTTTTCATGGTTTTTCTTCTTGTTTATTTTTTGTTCTTTCCTTTTATGTTTTGAGGGTATTGAGAATTGGTTTGGAAAAGAGGAAGTTAATGGAACTTGAGAAGAGTTGAATGAAACCCAATAGGTAATATGAGACTCAAATGAAGCCTAGTGCATGTATAAGGGGTACTGAAGGCAAGAATATGACAACCAATTGGATTTCTTTGGTCCATTGGGATAAATGGACAGTAGCAGGAAAATCATGGGAAAGGTAATCAAGAAAGGTAAAGTGAATGGATTTTAGGCACCACATGCCTTGGCTATGTTAGGAATCGTTACTCTCAATTGTGTGCATGTTGTACATAGATAAAGGGATTTCTCTTAACATTGACCTTATAATATTTGTTAATTATGTTGTGATCATGATTATATATGTGTGTGTGTGTGTGTGTGTTTGTGGGTGTGTGTGCATGTGTCATTTTCTGATAGGATTGTCAGTGATCATGATTGTTTTATGCTAATATATATATATATATATATATATATATATATATATATATATATATATATATATATATATATATATATATATATATATATATATATATATATATATATATATATATGTCATTATCTGACAGGATCATCATGGATCATGCATGTGGAGGAATGATTTCTTATGCAGGTGAATGGCATGAGGAGGTTCCTAGTTTTATGAGGAATCAAGTGGGAAGAGTAGCCCTGACAAATCTATTAGGTCAATATGATGTGGATATGAATTGATATTGTGTGTTTATACTATGCCTATGTTTATATTATGGCAGTCTATGATGAAGGATACATCAGCAGAATGAAAGCAGTGTGATCTATGGCATCTTGGGACAAACATGGATAGTGGAAAGACACTAGAAGTAAGGTTTCCTGGTAGACACTGTGTGGTCTTTGGATGTGCAGTACTATTATTGTGTAATGTTGTATATGTAGTGTTGTTTACATGTTGTACATGTGGTGTTGTGTACATGTAGTGTGGTGTACATGTTGTACATATGGTGTTGTGTATATATGGTATTGTGTACTTGCGATGTTGTGTACACGTGGTGTTGTACATGTGGTGTTTGTGTGTATGTGGTGTTATGTACTTGTTGTACATGTGGTGTTATGTTCACGTGGTGTTGTGTACATGTTCTATAGGTGGTGTTGTGTACATGTGATGCTATGTAAAAGATGTGCAGGTGGTGTTGTGTACATGTTGTACATGTGGTATTATGTACATGTCGTACATGTTGTGTTGTGTACATGTGGTACTGTGTTATGTGCATTGTGTAGTTGTTGTATCATGACATGTGTATTCATTGTGTTATACGCTGTGTACATATATGCATTGTGGTGTACACTTGGTATAGGCGTATGTATTTTGTTGTACATCGGGTGTAGGTTTATGTACTGTGTGGTACACTGTGTCTGGGTGTATGCGTGTGATGTACATTGTGTGTATGTGTATGTGATTGAAGAGAATAAAAGTCATTGGGTGCTTGTCGGGTGTGGCAACCAATTCAGTGTGTGTACAAAAAAGACAAGGAACAAAGGTAGAAGCAAAGAACTGATTAAAGGATAAGTATCACTATTTTATTTCCATTTTATTTATGCATTTGATATATGAATCTGATTTATGATGGTTACATGTGATTTATGATTATGATTTATGATGGTTTTGTATTGAGCTAATTGGATGTGATATATTTATACATGATGATTTGGTCAAAGAGTTATTTTGACTTGTTGTGATAGGAATTAAACAGAATTGTAGGTGTACCTTATTGACGAGTTACCAATGAGGTATGACTTTAATTGATTTTAATCCATTTTGAATATAATGAAAATTATGTGCTTAGTATAGGAAAGCATGAAAATTCTCAGTTTGGGTGGATGGAATTGGTTGCCAGAGAATGTTACTAGCAGCAGTGAAAGGAATTGGAACAGGAAACAATGTGTTGGTGAAGTATTCAGGAGCAAGGCCATTGTGGGACACTAGTAACCAATATTGTACATTGATTTCCATGAGCATGTTATGACTAGTATGATGGTTTTGAGGCATGGATATGCCTTTGTTTTTGGACTTCCAATGTAATGAAACCTTACCAAGGGATAGATCGCTCGAGGGACTATGTAGCAGATAAGGGGACGCAAACAAAACTTGGAAGGTGTGTGACTACACGGAATGGGGTGACTAGATTCCCCGAGGGATTGTGTTGCAAAGAAGGGATTTTTGTAGATTCATGTTCCGGATTATCCACAGTTTCCAGTTCAGTCTGTCGACGTTTCAAACCCCAACGGGGGTCCATCATCAGGACCCCCGTTGGGGTTTGAAACGTCGACAGACTGAACTGGAAACTGTGGATAATCCGGAACATGAATCTACAAAAAACTTCCACAGAGGCTTGAAAACCAACAAAGAAGGGATTGTTGGGTAATACATTTTTTTTGGCCATCAGCCTTGCTAGATGGAATCAAAAGCACGTTGGGAGAGTGTGTCGTGGAACAATGAGCCAGTAATTGTTCACTGAGAGAACAAGTACCGCAAGGATTGTAGCGTTGGACATTGGATGTAGTTTTGACTTTGGCAATGGATTTCAAACTTCCTGGGAAGGAGGTGATTTCTGGTATTATTTTGAGGGTGGACGTGTGAGCCTCTAGGTTCCCTTGTTGACTGATGTAGGAATTGTATCCTTTTATTTGCTGGCTAGAGAAAATGTGCATATGCATATGTATATCTACATGTTATTGCAAATATTGAATAGAGATGTGATTATAAAGCTCCATAGATAGTATGATTATTTGTTGGCCGAAGAAAATGTGCATAAGTATATATGTGCTTTTATTTGTAAATATCATAATGAATTATGCTATAAAGCTCCAGTAAATGGTATGATTGTCATGTTTTCAGAAGTTGATATGTTGTAAATACTACAATGAGCTGTGTTATAAGGCTTCATAGGAAGTATGTTTGTTTTTCATCAGTTTGTTGGTCATAGGTGCATAGAACACCAAGGACAGTGTTCCCCCAAGGGGGAGGGGTTTGTAACAACCCTTAGTTTATTTTCGATGTTAAAAAAAAATATAATACCAAGGTCATGGGACACGTAGTCCAAGCTTAATGGTGAGTAAAACATCCCTGTGGGTGTCACTTTGGTTTATTATGGCAAAGGAAATTAACAAAGGCATCGAAAAAAGAAAAGTGGTAATAATTAGAATTTTGTTTATGAAATAAAGGAAAATAGGAGAAAAGGAAGGTGAAGAGACACAGATTTGCATGAGAGGGAAATTGAAGGAAAATGAAGAAAATAGAGGCCTCAATGATAAAAGGGCTTCTAAGGATCAATTCATAGTCATTTATTAGTTTAGTTTTGGAGCTCTCTTATATTCTCTCATTCTCTCATACTCTTGCACACTTAGAGTATTCTTGGAGCATTTATGGATAACTTTGGATACATTGGATTTGGAGAAAGAAGGTAAAGGAAAGTAGGAAAGCACAAGGGAACAGGTGGATTAGCAGCTGCAAATTGATTTCTTTACAAGTAATAGGTTTCATGTGTGATTTCTTTATGTATTTATGGATGCATGATAGATGTATGTAGTTTTCTAGTTATATGTTGTCATTGGCATGGAGGATTTCCTGGATTGACATTGGTTTTAGCCTTGCCTTGCCTTTCCATTTTCTGTGAATAGCCATGGTATTGTGGGTTTTTCCACTTGATTGTTTTCTGGTTGGTGCTCATAATTCCTTATGGTTATGGGTTGAAAAAAATGCTTTGGAAGCCCTATAACATCTTGGGTTGAGTTACTAGTCTTGGAGCCTAGGTTGGCACAAAACCTCAAGAGCCCTTGGTGGGTTGAGCTACTAGTCCCTCGAGTCGAGTTAGACAAATTCTCTAGAGCCCTAGAAGGTTATGGGTTGATTTACTAGTTCTTGGAGATCTGGACAGTTTGGGTAGAGACTGATCTGGTTAGTGTTAGTGTTGTCTAACTGTGAGGTGGAATCACCAATTTAGGGTTGAGGAGGATTGGCCTATATAAGCCTTGGTTTTTTTTGTTTGCTTTATCCATTAGATCCCACATTCATGCTTGGAATATGGCATGGATTTGATTGGATGAAAGAAAGATTGGTTCATCCCAATCTATGGTCAGGTGGTATGTGGAATTCCCTGACTTGGTAGACATTTTCATATGTTAATAAGAGGTATTTTCTATTGTGATCTATGAGCATATGTATTGATTATGATGGTGATATTATGGCTAAGTTTCCATGGTTTATATGTTGGTTATGTGATGTATATTGTCTATGGATTTTGACATGTTTTGATGAATGTATGAATAGTTAATGAATGCATGGACTAACAAATGTTATTGCAAATATTATGAGAGGGCATTAAACCTTCTTGTTGATTCTCAGATAATTCTTATACTCCTATGATAAAATGTGCATTCATGACCTGTAGCTTATATGTTTACTATGTGTTTTATTAAATGCCCACTAAGTACGATGCCTATCTAGGTCAAGATCTTGTTCAAGTTTGAATGTTTAGGATTTTTTCCATGTAACTTATGCTTCTGGAAAGTTTGGGGAAGCTTTGGGAATTGGTATGGAGGTATTCCTAAAAAGGTGCCACTGATCCCAGGACTGCATGCTCTGAACTAGATATTTTGGGTCACAACCATTGGAAGTTAGGCTTGTGAGTGTGGCTGGAAACTGCATGCATGCCTTGTTGTGGTTGTGGTTGGCGGTTAGGTCAGTGAAAAATCAGTTCCAACTCAGGATTTTGTGATCAGAAGTTGTGGACTGACTTTTGGGTGACCTAGTGTCTTGACGGATGTATGTGAGTTGTCAATCTTTTGGTTTGTAAGCCCGACAAAGTTAACTAGAGTTGGGAGGTCAGGTCATGTCATAGTAACTCTTCATCTCATGTTTTACCCTAGTAGGCCGATGAAATTGGGTAAATGTAAGAGGGGTGTTTACATATTACTCCCTTAATTTAAGACTCACAACCAAACTGAATGCATAACATATGATTAAATTTTGACCATGTGTCATTCTCATATTTATGCATCATCCACCATCTTGCTAGAGTGGCTTTGAAATCATCATCAATAATTAACAATCTCAGGTGCTCATGCAAATTTTTCTCAAATTTGTAAACAAATTATCCAACATTAGCTAAACCATCATACCTTTGGGGATCATGTACTTCCATTACAATCTAATGTACTATGTAGGTAATGTGTGTGGACCTTGATGTTGAGATCTTGTGCAATCCATTCTGTTAGTTCTCCAATCCTTCTTTGGAATATGAGGCACACGATCCAATGTTGCACCAACTCAATACCCCATATGTTATTGGGATGACATATTCCTCTTTCTGAGTGATGAATTTATATATTTCCTCGAATGCTTCTCCATCTACATCTTCTCAAATGAGTTCCACATACCAATCTCCTAGCCTTGGGTCTAGTAGTGCGATTACGTGAACATCTCCTAATTCAAAGCTCATATGGATTTTCTTCAAATTGATAACCACTTGGTTATCGAAGGCCCATTCGATCCCAAACAAGGCATGGTAATTATAAGTATCATCAACAATATTCAATCACCTCAACGTTTTCCATGTTGGTGACTCCATCAATGTTGACTTCCACATTAGATAATCTTTCAATTGGAAAATCCTATATTGATTAGCTAATCAAATCATAATGGGGGACCATGTCAATTTAGGCCTCCCCATGATCTTCCATGTATTCTTTGGTAAGATATTCACATTAAAACATAAATCCAAAACAACATTATCCGTCTCGTAGGCTTCTACATACACGGAAAACCTAAGTTCTTGAATGGTTCTCTTCTTTTCCATGACCTTGTTAACTGTGTTCCTTGATACCTTTGTTTCTCCCTTCTATGGATCCTTCACACACTGGTCAATAATATTGTACAAATTTTGTACATCCCCATCATCCTAAATCAAATCTAGGTAACTTTTCAAAAATGCTCGAATAAACTTATCTATGCCTTCTGGACTCTTCTCAATTGTCTTGTCAAAGATTCAAGGCATATAATAAATAGGGCTATCCTCAAGATAAATCTAGTCTGTTATAATAAATACTTTGTTCACCTATTTGTATGTATTCTTATCTCTCTAGGGATCAAATATCTGAGGTGGGTTTGTAGCCTTTCACACCCACTACTGACTAGTACCAGCCTAATTGGTGGCGTCTATGCCAATTTTGGTTCCTCCACACATCGCCTTTACTTGTAACTTATCTTTGCGTATTTTTTCCATTACCTTCTACAGATTCTTCCCCTTATTCTTTTGGATCTTTGCTAACAGTTGTGCGAAGTCCTCCATTGCATGGTTAAGTGCTTGAAAATATGTACAAGTCGAGCAATGATTAGGATGATCTCTTGTGAGATGTCCTATCTAGACTCAATTGTAACAAACAATCATTCCTCTTCCACATCCAAAATCTCCTCATCCTCCTCTCATTCTCACAAATCCACCTGGTCCTCTCCCCATTACAACTTGGCCTCTACTAGGCTAATTTTAGTTCTACATCGACCCGTCTTGACCCTCCTATACTATATATTCATCCAGCGGGAGGTTAGACATCAACTCCAACACCTTGGAATGATGGATATCATGACCAATCAACTAGAAAAAATCACAAAATAATGTTTTGGGAGAAGATTCAAACTTTTGCATCATATGGAAAGTTGTGGGAATATGTCCCCACACTCTACAAAACTCAGACCATATGCCTATTCCTTTTGCCATGGGGTTCGAAACACCTGTCTCCATGTACCCATTCAACTCAGGACACTCATTTATGTGGTGCCCTTATGTGCCACAAATAGTGCACCAAAATTCAGTGCATTGTGCTTTTCCCTTCGCTAATTCCTACAACTGCATTGACCCATATTGACCCTCCTATATTATATATTCATCCATAGAGTGGTCACACATCAACTCCAATGATATCATGACCAATCAATTAGAAAAAATCACAAAATAATGTTTCCGTAGAAGATTCAAACCTCTGCATCATATGGAAAGTTGTGGGCATATGTCCCCACAATCTACAAAACTCACACCATTGGCCTATTCCATTCGCCATAGGGTTGGAAACACATGTCACCATGTAGCCATTCAACTTGGGACACTCATTTATGTGGTGCCCTTATGTGCCACAAATAGTGCACCAAACTTCAGTGCACCATTCTTTTCCATTTGCCAATTCATGCAACTACATAGTGAGCATAGAAATTTGAAACTTAGGTTACAAAATCCCAAAATGACCCCCCACCACAGCAGCTATTGGAGACACCTATAACTTCAACACTCTCTCCAAGGCCTCAGATTAAGTGTGGATTTCCTACTAAGTCAATGGTAATCGAATGTGTGGCAGTGCTCTTGCAATGAACCATTCTTTGTGGTTCTCATCAAGGATCTCAAAAGCTAACTTCCATAGTAGAACTTTATAATGTTGGTCATAGTCCTCAATAGACTCATCCAGTCTCTTCTTAATCACTTTCATCTAATTCAAACATTAAGAGCCATAATTAGGTCTGTGAAACTCTCTCAATGGTGCTTGCTTAATATCTTGCAACATTCTTGGTTGTGCTAATGGCGCATTACTTTTGTAATTCATGTACCATGATGGAACGTGGTCCTTAAAAGTACTTCCAAGCTGAAAAATCTTAGCATTCTCATCCTCACATTGTTAGCAACCTAAATTGTGTCATAAACAAAGAGGTGTTGTTTAGGGGCCTCATTTCGGCGTGCACCATGAAACACTAGAAGCTTCAAGGTATTTGTCATTCTCCTCTACCTACCACCTCCAAACAATGTTCCCCTAAATGTAGTTACAATATTCTCTGAGTTACTTCCTCCTATCTTACTCTAGTTACTAGACTGACTCTTCCAGCTTCCTTAACTAACTATTGTATACAATGTGCTACTAGGAGAACTTACCACTATGGAAATAAATGTGTGTGGGGTGTGGGTTAAGCACGAGACATACTCTGAATAGGATCCTTGGGATGCATGGTCTCTATAGGTCTCAATTCATGCTGTAAAAACTCATTTCCTCTCCTTTTGTGTGTGGTATGCCAGTGCGCACTTGCTCTAGGCTCCTCCAATCTCCACCACTCTTTCTTATTCTATTTCCTCTCAGTGTCTTCTTTTCTAACCTCTACTCTACTATTAGCACTAATTCTGACCTTTCCCCTCTAACACTGCCTCCTCGAAATCTCCTACCACTTTGCAACACTCCTTCTATCTCCATCACATATACCTTCTCCCACGTAACTTTAGTAGACTGGCCTAGCATACCCATTTCCTCATCATGTTCAAGGATATCTCTCACCAACTTCATTCTTTTATTTATATTAAATGTTGGAAATGTTCAAATAAAGTGTCATTAGCGACCCCTCAATAATTGGCATTCAACAATCATATAGGAAATAATGGATTCAATGGTGAATTCTGTGATATACTCACCAATCACGATTTCTAGCCAAAATTCAACAGCCCATATGATTTGGTTATCCACTAGCTGGAGTCTCTAGACTCGTTCAAGGGTCCAATCCTTCTGCTCGTCCAATCTCCAGAGTGAGTTTTGGTTTTATAGCCTTCGAATCCAACTTGCAAGCAATTCAGGAAATTTACAAAAGAAAATCTCGCACAAATATTTGGCGAATATATATTTTTATAGTCATTTTTCAACACTAATCTTATGGTTCCTAATTTATCCTACAACAAATTCATGTAGCTTAGTCCTAAACCATCAATCAATTTCCTCCTTAATGGGATTCCATATCCCCTTCACTTTGAAATATCAATCCCAATAATGGAACCATTTGTTGGCACCTTTTCATTGTGTGTCTAACCTAGGTTTGTTGTGCACGGTGCACCAAACAAAGTCCCTAATGGTATTATCCCTTTCGGCAATGCCCATAAAATAGATGAAGTCTCACTCGAGGCACCTTAAGGGGAGCTGCAAGAACCAAGTTTTTGCAGCTGAGAAGGGGATGGAATTTTTATGGACACTGTTTTCTCATGGTATTTGGGCTCTCAACACTTAATTATTGGGTTTATCATTCTCAATCCATACAAAGTGCGTGATTTACACCAGAATTCAACAAGAAAAAGAAAGAACTAATGAAAAAGAAAGGGGGCCTCGAGTCCCCATTATAGAGTCGACATTTTACCCATGTAACAGTCTCATTTAAACACAAAATTCACATTATCATGATAACAACAAAAATGACAATAATAAAATAGTGACAATATCAAACCAAATGATAAGAAAAGAGCAACAAAATTTGCCTAATTCCTTCTTCTATTTACTAATGGCAGAAATTTACATCACAATTGCCCAGTTTTGCATGGTTTCACAGATTACCAGCCTATAGGAATCACAAGTACAATACAGTGCTCAAAAAGCCTAATAGACTTAGAAAACCTAACTAAGAGTTCTCGAGTACAAAATCAAATATTGAACCCCTAAGTGAATCAACTCCCTCTGTTTTATACATCATTACATGATTAGAAATACTTGAGATATTTTTTTAGTGAAAACCATTTACTCATATATATTTTCCATTTTACCATTCGTTACCAGTAGATATTTTAAGTTGACATTTGATTCAAATTAGGTATTTCCCGCTATGTTGTTCCTCGGTAACCATGCCCTGGCTGATTGTGTGGTTCGCCATGCTTGTTGATGACATGTGTGCTTGCTTCATATGTGCAACGGCTCTGTGCACTATGTTTTACTCCCTTTTCGTGCACAATCCCAAAAATTCAAAATTGTCTTCAACAGAGTTAATTTTGAGTTATAAAAGTAACTAATTGATTTGATTATAAACTTAATAAATATTAAATTAATGAATTACCAGCCTCTCTTACTTTTATATATATATATATAAACTACCTTTAATCCTCATATTTAATAAATAACTATATATATAAACTATCTTTAATCCTCATATTTAATAAATAACTATTAATTTAAATTTGACAATAACATACATTTGAATGATATCTCAATCTAAAATAAATAAATAAACAAATTAAACTTGAATGCCTTTTAATTTTATTTAAAAATGAATAAAAATGATTTGTATAAAAAAAATATAATAAAACTTCATATTTACATTCAATAACTTATTCCCTTCAAAATAAAAGAAAGGGAAACAATATTTTAAACCATACTTTTAATTATTTTAGAATATATATACTTTTTAAAACTATAAAAAAATGTGTGTTTTTAAAATTAAAATATTTATGATAAATATTTGTAAATAAGAATATTAATTAAGTTAATAAAAATGTTTATATCTAAACAAAAGTGTGAGATTTTAGAGTTTTGGTAATATATTTAAGATTTAATTAAAAAATAAATAAAAATTACTCACCATTATTTAATGAAATGTAGTGATTAAATTACTTGTATTTTATAAATGGAGAGTTGTGATTATTTGCATTATTAAAAGGTTCTTTATCCATGTAGTTGTTTTCTAATCCTAAGTTTTGAATTCTTACAAACTATGTTGCCACAATTGTCTTTCTTGAATTTGTGTCCTAGAATTAAGTTATGAAGTTCTACTAATTTTTTTTTATGAAAAAATTAATTCATATAACGAAATATGGACTATACTTTCTAGTGAAATCAACTTCCTTTCTCACTTATTTAATAATTAAACAAATTGTAAAATTAAAATTAATTATATTTTTAATAAATTTATACTAGCAATTTCCCCTAAAGGTGCAAAGATACACCAAAGGAGTTGAACATGCCTATGATGTTACTGCAAAAATGTTGGAACAAAGGAAAGATAACAACCTAAAGGGTGAAGGATGGAGGGGAGGAAATGTGTTCGAGCTTGCAATAGTCTCACACTTGTGTCAGTCCCTGTTTCATAGATGTTTCTCGAACTGCCTCACTAAATCATTTTTGTCCAATTATACCACTATGTCAAAATATTATTGCATATTATATCCAAGCTATAACATGCAAGGTAATGAGGAGAAACGTTACCATAGGTCCTTGTGGGCACTGGCGCACAAAAAAATGTAATTTCAAAGAGGAAACGACAAAAGTCGGTGTGTGTTGATAATCAAATTAAATAAAGATCATTTTCACTCAAGTGACCACCATATTCCAGGATATTCTACAATCAACATAAAGAAGGGGGTTTGTTTTAGAATTTTAGCTATCTCCTTTTAAAAAATTTAAATTAATTTGGAGCCATTAATTCCAGTTTTAAATTTAAATTTAAATTTTGTCTAGCAAAGATTTGTTGTAATTGCAAATTTATGTGGTATAGTTTACACAGTCCAAGAGTCCAAGTAACCTTTCAAGGAATTGTATCCATTTATGCATTCAAAATATAGCTTTAAAAATGAAAATTTACACATGCTATATGCATATATGGAACCAATATAGACCCATTTTCGAGGGGATTAAATCTCTTGAGGTGCATACTTTTTTCAAATTTTGCTCTCTAAAAGAGGTCCCATAAGCTATCTTTAGCCTTGTGGACCTTAAAATTTTCTCTTTCTTTCTCATATTTCCAGAAGTAATTTCAGTTTCGTTTGCATAACTTGTGCAGGTCCCACAATAACATGTTACTAGGTAAGTTAACCATAGTTAAGAAGTCTTTATCTCAAGGATGATGACTCCTAAACAAAAAAATGTCCAATAACGTCTCAGGTTGAACACGATTTAAAGTGGGACTTTATCATAATTAGTTAAAGAAATTTTGTGTGAGAGTTATCTTAATAATTTTGATTTAAAGGAGTACCTACAAAGTATATGATATGCATTTATAGTTGGAAATTTTTCACATTATTGAATTGTTTATTTTACATTTATTTGTTTTGTATGTGGAATGGAGAAATTATAAATCTCAATTTCATATTAACAAAGTGTAAACATAAAGGAGATATATATATATATATATATATATGTATATGTATATGTATATGTATATGTATATGTATATGTATATGTATATGTATACATGTACGTGTACATGTACATGTACATATATATATATATATATATATATATATATATATATATATATATATATACACACACACACACACACACACACACACACACACACACACATATATATATATATAACGATTAAGAGCATGTGTTTCTTTGGTAAAATGTTATAGGTTCAAATTCAAAGAGGATTAAAATATATATACATTTATAAACTTTAAATGAAAAAATCTCATATATCAATTTAATATCTAATTTAGCCATAATCTTAAAATTAAATTATCATTATTATTATTATTCTTTTTCAAAAACATTAAAAATAAATAAATAACAAACTTAATTTTAATTTAGATATTAAAAATTAATTAAATATATTTATACCTAGTTTATCGTGAAGATTCTTGATTATGTGGTTTATCAATATGTTGTAGCGGCTACAACCACCCTCCAAAATTTTTCCTTCGCTTCGTTTTGGAGCCTCCCTCCTTAAATCTTAGCAGCTTGTCTTGCACTGCTCAAGTACTTGTGCTTTCATTTTAATTTATCTTTCGCTTTACAACTTGTGTTGCTTACTTTATGTGCTTTCTAACCCCAAGCTAACCCCTCGTGACTTTGTTGCATCTGGTTCTTGCACTGTCTTGGAAAATTACATAGTTCTAGAGGGCAACTAGCCTTGCTCTCAGGAATTGCGTAGAGCAACCCAACATTGAGTCTTGCTCTCAAGAATTGTGAAGATCAGCCTAGCAGTGAACTTTGGCTCCAGAACTACACAAACCCAGCTGACAACTTGTCTTCAGTTGGGAAATTGCGCAGAGCATGAGAGGCATCCAAAGCCACTCCACCTAAGAATTGCGCAGAAGTATTCCCTCAGCTGTTGTTTGATGCATGTGCGGGCAGGTTGCCCGATTCCCTTCAAAACTACATGATTTCTCCATCCATGCATGGAAGCCCTTCCTGAAAAAGAAAAAAGCAAAAATAAAAAAGCATACCTAAAAAATAAAGATCTGTTTTTAGCAGTGGGAGTTACACTTGAGTTAATTTTAGAAAATTGTCGCCACTTGTAGCTTTTTCCTAGAGTTTTGGCATGCACATCATAAACCCTAAATCAATCAAATATATTTAATGGACGTCACCAAAGCTCATTTTCACATTCAATCTAGGATCTCTAGCATTCGCGAAGCATCTAGGAACCTTCAACACGATTAGCACAACTTTTATGAGTAAGTTTTGCTTTTCAAGTTTTTTGCTTCTTTTTCTGTCGCTTTTGTTTCCTTGGCATGTGTGAGTGTTGCTTTGCATGTTTTGTTGAACAATCATTGGTGTTTTAGTTTTATTTAACTTGTAGAAGTGTTGTTTCAAATTTTTCATTACCTTTCTTAAGTGTCGCATGCATAACCCTATTTTTCACTAATGGTCGTCATTGCGGCAACTCTCCCCACCAACTTCATTGTTCATCTGTTTGACTAATTTTTGCACTTGCTTTGATTGCATGCATGACCATTCACTCATATCTGCATCATCCTTCGCTCATGCATTCATATCTACTCATTTTCAAGTTACCCTTGGGCAGATCTGGGTTGCTTTAGCTTAGATCTAGCTCTTCCTGACATGCACTGGGCCTTTTTGGAACTCAAGGCTCTACCTTCACTCCAAGAATTGCACAGAGGCTGCAAGTCACTGGCTTCAGCTATGCTCTATTCAGTTCCAGGAGACAGTCCCCAGTCTTTCCCACTGGGATTGCGCAATGCACAATCCCATCTAGCATCAACCCAGACTGAACTGTGCATTTCACAGTTCCAGTCCATAGAAAATCACATTGGATTGCGCTCTGTGCAGTTCCAATCATCAGTACCTCTCACTGATAGTTGGGACTATGCAATGTGCAGATCCAACTGACAGTCCCTTACCTCTGAGAGTCACTACTGCACAATCTTTCATAGCAATTGCCTAGTTTGTTGCATGATCAGTCCTTGAAGTGCATTTTGTTTCTAAGCTGACATTTGCTTACCATGAGTGTCCACTCTGTCTCCAGGTACATATGTTGTTGAGAAGCTTCTCAGCAATACAGGAAGCATGGTTTCCAAGATATTTGGATCAAAGGATACTGTAGAGAGCAACACTAGAGATATAGTTGAATAGGTGTGAATGAACTTTCCCATCTATGCAGACACACAGTTGTTCATAGAGAAGGACATGAAGATTACTTGGAAAGAAATAAAGGACACATTTGCAACAAGTTTCAAGGAAGATCTGGAAGATCGACAAGTCTATGTCAACATTCACAAGTCAGGATTCTACAAGGTTGCATGGAGGTACCCCGCCTTCTCGTGTGTAGATATCATTCACTGGATTGTCTCGCATACTGATCCTGACAAAATGACACTAAGAAGTACCACTAGAACACAACTTGCCACCTTCAGGACAAAAAACTACCATCAGATGTATCATTTTTTGTGGCCATTGAATCACATTGATGCATTTTTCTTCACTCCCAACTGCAATTTGAACATTGGAGACATCATGAAGGGTTGGGTGAAAGAGCCATAAAAGTTTAGGGCGACAACCAACCAGATCTACAAGACGAAGTCACTCAGGAAGGTTTACCAAATCTTGGTTATCTTTGCATGACACTTGTATGGTCATGAGAGCACAGAGCCCTTCCCGCAGAGTTGGATGGTTATGTTGGAGTAGTTGGCAAATGAGGGAAGGCCATTCAATAGGTCGAACATGTTGCCTCTTTAGCTGAAAGCGCATGTGTTTAATGCCCAGAGTCTGCCCAAGGATGAGCAAGCAAGATTCTTTATGTCTATGTACCTTCTGGATGCAATCTATGCCCAACAACAATTCCCTAGCATGGGTTGGACATGGACACCATCAGAGGATGTTGTGAACATCTATTGCAAGTTTTTCTATGAATGCAACTACCGAGGAGTCATAGCAAGGTTGTATGACGACTTCATCACCCCGTTGTATAGGATTATATTCGAACAAGATCCACCTTGCATGTCCCATGAAGTGATGCAGGCATTACTGAACATTGCAGATTGGTATGCCTCACCTAGTGGCACCTTCATTAGGATGTTTGGAAGAAAAGCCTCTACATGAGCTACCGAGGTTTGCCACGAAAAATCTGTTCATGCAAGAGATTGCATACCACATCTCCACAAGGTTATCAGCAGGACTGTGTTAGAGTCGGTCTTTACATCCCTCCGTCAGAGATCATTTCTCTTATTGCATTTCATTTTTAGGTGTCTCGCTTGATTCACTCAGCTACATTCCGCTAGGGGCATGCCATAATCTGACGGAAGGGTCTTGTCATTCATTACCCCTCATGCCTTATCATTGCTAGCTCAGGTCTTTTAATCAAGCTTTTAAAATCACTTACAGTCCTATTTTAGTCTATTGATCAGCAAGAGTCATTTCAGTCACTAGGTCTAGGGTTAGTCAATTTTGTCCTCAACAATGTCCAACAATGCCAGCAGACCCATGAGGGAGGTCCTTAATAAGTTTTTATTTTCAATATTTTCATCATCATATGCTCGACTATGACTTTTCTTCAAAACTCTGTTTTGAAGAAAATTTGTCATTTCGTTTTGTAATAAATTGTCATGTAATTTTCAAAAAGTGTTTCAGTTGTTGAAATCTCCAGGCGCAACCCTGGTCTTCCTTTGTCAAGACATGCCACTATCCCTGCAAAAAATTGACAAAAGATTCATCACTCAAGCCAAAAACTCAAAAGGGAAACAAAAAGACAGAGTTTTATTAATTGTGGAAAAAGTGCCAAGTCAAAACATTACAAAGTGGGTTTGTGAGAAACAAAAATCAAATCCATCACTATAAGATGTTCACATGGTTTTAAAACATTCATTTGCCTCCAAGAGATCAAAGAGGGTCGAAGTCTAGTGGTGAGAGGGCGAAATTGTCAAGTTTCAAGCCAAAGTTGTGTTCAAAACCGGGCGTGGTGCACTGGGGAGGCGCGGCGCATTGGGCGCAATCATCCAGTGTAAATTAACATTGGCGCGGCACACCGGGAAGGTGTGGCGCGTTGGACAAGCTGCGCGGCGCACACAGCTTACTAGCTCGAAAAGTTCTAGAACGACCTCCAAACGCCAAAACGTGCAAATTTCTCTTGATTTCAAGTAGGTTGAGCTCCTCCTTCGTGTTCATCCATCCAAGTTTATGGTGTATATTATGTTTGATGTGGTGAATGCCAAAACAAAAACTCAAACCCTACCATGTCAAAATCTTCACATGAAAATTGCTGTTTAGGGTTTCAAAAATTGTTTGCCACCAAGCTTACTCTTTTCCATCATTTTCTTTTCTCCTTGACTCCATTTTTTCCCCTGATTTCATTGTTCCCTATCCCCTAAAATTACTAAACCCCTATCCCAAATTCCCTTTCCCAAACTTTTAAATGTGAAACCCTAAACCCTATTCCCACACATAAATCCCAAACCCTCTCCCATATTTCCCTAACAAATCTATCCCAATAGTTCCTAATCCCTTACTATTATTTCCCCTTCCTAACAGTCCCTGTTTCATTTGTTTTCCCCTTGGTGGCAGAGTTTAGGCACATCACTAAAAGAGCAGTTCAGCACAGTTTTCATACACCAGCATCTATTTCTCCAAGGCAGTTTGAATAACAGCAGTCATGGCATCTGAGCATTCATCTGATTATGAAATGGAAACCCAAAGTGACTCACCCATGGAGGAACATGCACCCCGGAGGCCTCATAGAGGTGGCAGACATATCAGAGAAGAACCAATCACCCTCACTGAATTACAGGCCTGCCCTCTTGCCATGTTTTGTTTTCAGCATCAGTCATGTTATGAGTTTTGTCAGAAAGTTGCTAATGTTCAATTTCATCATGAGTTGGCTCGTCTATTTGTGCTGCATTTACATGGAGATCAGGCTACCTTAGCTGGTGTCACCTTCACACTTACACCAGAATCTGTCTCACTGGCAACCGGCATACCAAACATTGGGGAACCATGGACCAAGAGGAAGAAGATTGACCGACAACATTATGAGCCATATATTAAAACTGGTTTCTTGAGGCAGCTCAAGAGAGTGTTTCCATTCCGATATCTTAAAGATGAATATGCTCCACTAATGAAATTAATCATGAAATATTTCAGCTGTGAGGGACGGTTCTCTCGTTTATATGCTTATCACATCAGGTTGCTCATGCATTTCACCAGGGTACGGATGATGAACATTCCGTATTTCATTTGCCAGAACATAGAGAGGATGACCACCCTTGTGCAGCACAAAACCCCTCAGCAGCAACTTAACAGTGTTTATCATTTTGCTCTTATTAAGATTTTGGTGGTTCATCAGCTTGGATTACAGGGCATCACTTGGGATGATTTCATCTCTCATGACTTCTTCAGAGCTTCACAGGGATTATCAGAGGTTAAGCATGAGACAGGTGGACCTTCTCATCAGTATGAGCGCCATGAGACCGCTAGTGTGCCGGTATTCATCACATATCAAAGGGGCACTAGAAATTTGTTTGCAGCAGCGAAGCAAGTGTTATCTCCACCCGGTGTGGAAGGGGCCTCGCTTCCGACATCAGCACCACAGGTACAGGACAAAGGAAAGAGGCCAATGCAGGATGAGGGGCCTTCAAGTGAACAAGAGACCGACTTCATTCTCATTCATGATCATGATACAGATATGGGCCCGAAAAGTGCCAAACTTAGGGAGATCATTTAGGAGCAGTAAACAGAGATAAAAGCCTTATCCCTTGACTTGGAGAGGACTAAGTGGACTATGAAATACTTGGAGCAGAGGAGAAAACAGCTTGAAGATTAGCAAGCAATCATGGAGTTACAAAACATTCGCGAGAATCGCCAAGCTGTACAAAGGAGGAGGATTGAGTTCACTTCATTAGAGCAAGAGATTAATGAGGATCGGGAGTCTTGGCTCGAGAGAGTTAACATCCACTTAGAGGGACTACTGGACAAGGCTGAAAGAGACAAAGCATTGTTAAGACACATGGCTTTCCATTACATGGCGCGGAACAGGGTTTGTAAGGCACGAATAAGGAATCTAAAGGCAAAATTAAAGAAGGCAATGAGGAAGCAAAAGAGGCAAAAGGAGCATGATCATCTTTGGATATTGGCCGAAGCCTCTTTAGCCCAGCATGACACTTGATAGAGAAGCCCCAGCCCAAATTTCAAGAAATTTGGGGCATTTTTGGCATTTTGACAAATTTTGGCACTAAAAACAGGGTTTTTCTCCCTATGCGCCGCGCCACGTGGCGCGCGCTTTTGCTAGGGAGCTCCAAATCACAAAAATTTACATTTCTAGATTTTTCATGAAAAATCATGGTTTTTGGTGCATGGCCAAGAAATTTTGGCAAGTTTTGAGTCCTCAGGAGGTCAAAAACACTCAAAAAATGACCTCACTGCCCCTATTTTGACACACAGGAAGTAGTCTTGGGAGATTGAAGTTTTGGAGGGGAAAATGACATCCAAATTTAGAAATTCCACTTGGGTTGGAAAGTAGACAGGCAGGGCTTTCCAAAAAGCACACTTGGGCTCAATTTGGACTTCAGGAAGTGCCTCAAAATCAGCTCCAAAGTGGCGCGATGCATAGAGAATCAGGCGCGGCGCATAGAGGATTTTTGCCTATTTTTCACTGTTCAGCTCAGTAATTCGCCCAGTTTTGACTAGTTTTGCTTCTTGATGTTATTCTTGACTTTTCATGATGTAATTTGACAACCATGATGTAATATTGGCACATTTTTACTTGTTCTAGAAGATTCATTCACCAAAAGGTGAAATGTGAGTGAATGAATCAGTTTCCTAGTATATAGGGGTAAGTTGTTTGACTATCTAGATTTCAGTTCCTTGTTTAGAATTAGTTCAAACAACTCCTAGAATGATGAACTCGACCCCTATAGGCAAGGGAATAGGTTTGGCTTGTCTATATTATGTAATTTCTAAGTCATTTTTAGGGTTGGATACTTGGGATTTCTTGGCACTTTATTGTACATTTCATTTCTGCAATTTTGGCAAAGGAAAGACCAGGGTTTTGCAGCACTTGTTGGGATCCATGTGGCTCTATGTTTTGATGGTGTGTTTCTCTATGTACTTGTAAGTTCGCTGATGTTTATGTGTATCATTTTCCCTTCTCTTGTCTTCTGCAATTAAACAAATGAGTGATTAAGGTAGAATTCATTGGATTGCTATGCTCTACCTGGATATTTTGTTTAATTCTTCATGTTTTCATCTATTTTAGGAGGACTCTTGAAACCATCTTGCCCTCCTTAGCTTCTCACTGGTCTGATCCATCCATTCATTCGATCCAAAGCATCAAAACGATTGCCTTCCTTGCCCCAATCAGAACTCTGCAAAAAACTGGGCCTCATCCCCTGACCCAAAATTTGCCTGTCCCTTTTTCCAACAAAACCCCCAAAAACTCAAATCAAAACTTTTCACTTTCATACCTATCTTAAGATCAGTTGTTAAATCAGTCATCTCAAGCCCCATCGATTATCTTTCGCTGAGATTGACCCGGAGAGAGCCCTCTCCTGTCCTCGTAGGGCTAGCTACGAGGCTGAGCGTGGTTTGATGTGGACCTAGAACCTTGTCTTTTCAGCCTGAGGCAAATCTAGGCTCTAACATAGTGGCGACTCTACTGAGGAAAAAATGGTTTTCTTATTGATGTCATTTGTTTTATAAGCTACAAACGGAGCCTGAAGTTATTCCAGGTAGCCTTCGAAACGCTTTTGCTTTGCATTAGCGCAAGTAGATAAATGCTGCTTCAGTCAATCTCCGGTCTAGCTTGTAATCGTGACACTTGACCTGTAAATCGTCCCAGTACATTTCAGAGTTCTAAGCTTTTGGATGATAAGTTTAGAATTTGAAAGGCTGAACAAGTTGTTTTTGTCCCTTTGATTTCTTGAAAATAACACGCTGGCTTCAAAGAGATATACTAGAGCTAATCCAGATCCAAATCCTCCCCCTGTTTACAAAAATCCCAATCTGATTTCAAGAATTGTTCGTCAAGAGAGCTCTGTGACTCCCGTGTTTAAATCTCGTTCATGTCCTGCAATTTTTAAGTATCTTGAAGAGCTTGATTTTGATGAAAAGTTTGAATTGTCACTCTTTGAAACGAAATCTGAAAGTGCCCTTGGTTCTATAGTCCCAAATCCTGACTTTGCTGCAGCTCTTGAAGTTGAAAGAAACAATAAATCAATTGAGAATTTTATCTTGAAGCACCTTCAGAGTGAAATTCATGCTTCAAATATCGCTGATTTCCTAGAAGCTGCATCTGCATCCCTCGGATCTTCCGTAACGGCATCCACCTCAAAAATTCCTACTGAACCTCCCTTCATTCCCACCCTTCCCCCGCAACCTACTATTTCTGATCAAAAGTCTGTTGTAAATTCACCTCCATCTACTCCTTCTACATCCAAAATTGCTTCACCTCCGCATACACCTCCTCACACACCTCACACATCAGCTGCACCCACTCCTCCAACTTCACCAAGACCGCCACCAAGAGAAATGGCTGCTCGGTTTGCACCTCTCGCGCTGCCTCAAGTTTTGGGTGACATGCCCACAGATTATCAGAGTAAAATTCCCTTATTTTATAGCATTCCTCAAGGTACCATGGCTCAACAACATGTGGAAAAAATGACGGATTTCTTCGAGCTTCATGAGATTGATGCAGAAAACGTGACCATGAGATTATTCGTGCAGACTTTCGCAGGTGAGGTAAGAAAATGGTTCAGAGCTTTGACAGCTAGAAGTATTCCCACATTAGAAGAGCTTCAAAGACAGTTCTTGGATCGCTGGGAAGTCAAGAAAGATCCTCTTCAGATCACTTCTGAATATACCAAGATCAAGCGGAATGCTGGTGAGTCCATGCAAGACTATTGTATTAGATTCAATGTGGTTTATAATGCAATTCCTGATGATTTAAGGCCAACTAGAAAGTCAGCTTTGCTTAAGTTCCCGGATGGTTTTGATCCGGACATGGCTTATCAATTAAGAGAGAGAGATCCAGCTACCTTAGAAGAAATGCAAAAAAAAAAATTTAGTGTTAAGGCAAACTTGAATGACAAGAGAGCTAGATTGAAAACCGAGAAGAGAGTCTCAATAAAGGAAGAAACTTCTACCTCAGATCAAGTGCACCACAAGGTAGAAAAGATGATTGAAAGGTTAACACTTTGTTGGGTCCCCATAATACTAGTGATTACCCCATTACTATTGTAGTTATACCCCTTATTAATATTTTTGTGCCCCTATTGCCCCCATATTGCTATTACTGTGCCCCATAGAATCCCTCTATTGTTATTTTTGTGGCTTTATATTATTATTGTTAGGACGGCTAGATTATATTATGACTCCTCAGACTCCTATATATAGAAAGGAGGTTTTGTCATTTGAATCATCCAATAATTGTTCATTTATGTAATGTAAAGGAGGTTCCCCCCTCGAAGAGGCTGAATTCTAAGGCATTGATCTATCTTTTCTATCTTTTCTTGAGCTGGTTTCATAACATTTGGTATCAGAGCTTTGGATTCTAGGGTTTCGCTGCTCCAAACAGGTCATCATGGCATTTTCGCCATAAATTTTTTTCTGTGATGCTTCAGAAGTTGAAAAAAAAAACCCATTTGAGAAGAAATCGCGTTGAACCTCGGGTCCAAATTTTAGAGCTTTTCGTGCTATATTTGCGGAGATATGATCTGAGGAAGTTGGTCTTTTTGCAGACTCCTGAATTACATTCCAAACAGGTGACCTGGGGAAAATCGTCATAACTTTCTTTCTGAGCATCGGATTGAAATTTCGTAAGAAGGTACAGAAAGAGGACAGACTGTAGTTTTCTTTTATATATTTTTCAGAGTCAAAGGTCGAAACAGTGACACGTGGCACTTCATACAAGTTCGCTCTACTGAACTAGTCTACAATCAGGTCACTGCGGGAGATTGTGCATAACTCGTTCTTGGAGAATCCAATTTGGATCAGACTAGTGGCATTGGAGAGAGGACACCGAAGGCTACTACAGGTCACAATTTCAGAACTGGATGATTCGAAATTACAAAGATACATCAGATTCAATATCAGGCTTTTACAAAGTGAAAAAAGGTGTGTAGTTTTTTTTGGAATTTTTGCATAAGCTTGGTTTGAAGGAATTCAAAGGGCATAGTAAAGCATTATTATCGGTAATTGATGCCCCGTCGAAAGAAAATGCAACACCAAGTAAGGAACCTGAAAGCTCTAGCATGACTTATGAAGAAGAGGAAGAAATGCAACATGATATAGCAAAATTACGAGACCAAGTGCAACAAGTGTCACTTGCAAAAAAAGGAACAGAATCTAAGATGGATGGTTTAAAGAAATGCGTAGAAGCTAAGATGGACGATTTGAAGATAGATTTCAAGACAGGCATGGAAGAATTGAAGAAGTTGCTACAAGAAAGGGTCACTAATGGTGAAAGGGTAGTAAAGGAAACTCATGATGAGAACAAAAGAAATGTTAATCATGATTCCATAGACTCTAATGTTGGATCGAAGACCCACCATATTCCAAAAATCGATATGAGGAAGTTTGATGGCAAGGATCCCGCAACATGGATATTACAGATGGAGCAATTCTTCGATCTCAATAATGTGCAAAACACACAAAAGGTACGTATGGCAACTTTATATTTGGAACCAAATCAGTTTGTATGGTATCAATGGCTTTGCTCTCGTAAACAATTTATCACTTGGGCAATTTTTACGGAAGAATTGATAGCACATTATGAGGATACAAAAAGCAACACTTTTTTTAGCCAATTGATAAGTCTCAAACAAAAGGGTTCAATAATGGAGCACATTGAGGAGTTCCAAAAATTGAACATAAGGGTAAAAGATATTCCAGAGGAGCATAGGATTGATGTGTTCATAGGGTCTTTAAAGGATAATATCCAACATGATGTTCGCCTTTGGGAACCTGATTCATTAGAGAAGGCATTCAGGTTAGCAAGAAAAATGGAAAGCAAAATTATGGCAACCAGGAAGCATACCACTCACAACTATAAAGACGGAAGTGTTGTTGCCCCTAGTCTTCCACAACCTATAAGGTTGACACCACAACAATTGGAAGAAAAAAGAGCAAAAGGGCTTTGTTACAGTTGTGATAGCAAATACACTAAAGGTCATAAGTGTGCTGAGAAGAAATTATTCTACATAGATTGTGAAGAGGAAGAAGAAAAGGAGCAAGAAAGGTCAAAAGAAGAGGATATACTCCAGGAACAAAGCCTAGATGAAGAAAAAATAAATCCGACCATATCTTGTAATGCATTGGCGGGAATTACCACTCCTCAAACCATCAAGATAGAAGGACAAATCAAGAAGAAAAAGGTAATAGTGTTGATTGATTCAGGAAGCACCCACAATTTTATTCATTGTAAGGTAGCAAAAGAATTGAATTGCTTCCTATATCCAGCACCAGAGTGTCAAGTGATGATTGCAAATGGAGGAACAATAAATTGCTCTGGAAAGTGCCATAATATCAAGCTATCCATGGGAGAATATGTATTGACTAGCCCAATGCTTTCCATTCCAATGGGAGGTGCTGATGTTGTACTAGGAGTCCAATGGCTACAATCCTTGGGTACAATAGCTTTTAATTTTCAAGAACTTTTCATCAAATTTTCTATGGAAGGAAAGGAAGTTGAATTAAGGGGTATTGCAGGGAAACCGATAAAGATAATCAGCTCTAATGGTATGACAAAGCTTCTAAAAAAGGAGCAAAGAGGTGTAATTGCACAATTATGTTCGCTAGATGTTTCCACATCGGAATCATCTATTTCTCCAGATCTCCAAAAAGTCCTGGACAATCATTCCAAGGTATTTGAGACTCCCAAAGGTCTCCCACCTATGCGTGATCATGATCATGCTATTCATCTGATTCCAGGAAGTGTTCCTCCAAACATCAGGCCGTACAGATATCCCTATGTCCAAAAGAGTGAAATTGAACGTATGGTTGCAGAAATGCTAGAGGCTGGTATAATTCAACCGAGTCAAAGTTCTTTCTCTGCTCCAGTAGTATTGGTGCACAAGAAGGATGGATCATGGCGCATGTGTCCGGATTATAGGGAGCTCAACAAGCTCACTATTAAAGATAAGTTCCCCATTCCTGTCATTGATGAATTACTGGATGAATTGCATGGATCAATTTACTTCACCAAGTTGGATCTTCGTTCAGGATATCATCAAATCAGAATGAAGATTGAAGACATTCGAAAACAGCATTTAGAACTCATGAGGGTCATTATGAATTTTTGGTCATGCCTTTTGGCCTTACCAATGCACCTTCAACATTTCAAGGTTTGATGAATTCAATTTTCAAACCATTCCTTAGAAAATTTGTGTTAGTATTTTTTGATGATATACTAATCTACAGCAAGTCTTGGAAGGATCATGTTGAACATGTTGACAGGGTGCTACAACTATTGGAGGAGAAACAATTATATGCAAAAAGATCCAAATGTTTCTTTGGAGTCCAGGAGGTGGAATATTTGGGTCATATTGTATCTCATGAAGGAGTTAAGGTAGACCCTAGCAAAATTAAAGCCATTAAGGAATGGAAAATCCCCACATCCATAAAGCATCTGCGAGGATTTCTTGGGTTGACAGGGTATTATCGCAAGTTTGTTAAGAATTATGGGAGAATAGCAGCACCTCTAACAACATTATTGAAGAAAGATGCATTTTCATGGACTCCGGAAGCAACAAAGGCCTTTGAACATCTTAAAGAGGCAATGTGCCAAGCACCGGTCTTAGCTACACCGGACTTCACAAAAACCTTTATTGTGGAATGTGATGCTTCAGGAAATGGAATTGGTGTTGTTCTAATGCAAGATGAAAGACCCATTGCTTTTGAAAGTCGTCCAATCAAGGGAAAGTTTTTAAGCAAAGCTATTTATGAGAAGGAAATGTTGGCAATACTCCATGCACTTAAGAAATGGCGACCCTACCTAATGGGAAGACACTTCAAGGTAAAAACGGATCATGATAGCCTTAAATACTTTTTAGAACAAAGATTATCCTCTGAAGAGCAACAAAAGTGGGTCACAAAGATGTTGGGTTATGACTTTGAAATCATCTACAAAAAAGGGAAGCAAAATGTGGTGGCAGATGCACTCTCAAGAAAGGATGAGGATGTGGAAGCATTGTTGTGCGCCATTTCTATTATCCAACCAGATTGGATAAATGAAGCAAGGGAGGAATGGAAGAATGACGAAGAAGTGTGGGCACTTATTCGAAAGTTACAACAAGATTCCAGTACGTCTGATACATTTAGCTGGAAAAATGATTCGTTATGGTACAAAGATCGCTTATACCTCTGTAAGAATTCCCAGCTAAAACAAAAGATTCTTATGGAATTGCACACTTCTCCCTTAGGAGGGCACTCAGGATTTTTAAAAACTTACCACAGGGTTAAGAAGGAATTTTTTTGGGATGGCCTTAAATCAGATATTCAAAAGTTTGTGGCGGAATGTTTGGTTTGCCAACAAAATAAAGTTGAAACAATTAAGACACCGGGTCTATTACAACCTTTATCCATTCCAAGCCAACGTTGGGAGGAGGTTTCAATGGATTTTATCACAGGTTTACCCAAGTCTGAGGGAAAGAGTGTCATCATGGTGGTAGTTGACAGACTTACCAAGTATGCACACTTTTGTGCATTATCACATCCATTTAAAGCCAGTACAGTTTCTACTGCATTTATGGAAACAATTCAAAAGCTACATGGAAACCCAAAGATTATTGTAAGTGACAGAGATCCCATTTTCACTGGAAATTTTTGGACAGAATTATTTTCTTGTCTTGGTACTCAGTTAGCTCATAGCTCATCTTATCATCCTCAATCTGATGGGCAAACTGAGATAGTAAACAAATGTTTGGAAGGATATCTTCGTTGCTTTGTATCTGATAAACAGACACAATGGGTCAAATGGTTGCCTCTGGCTGAATGGTGGTATAACACTTCCTTCCATACAGCAACAAAAATGACCCCATTTATGGCACTTTATGGGTATCAACCACCATCCATCACATCATATTTAAGAGAAAATTCTAAGGTTCAGGCAGTGGAACATCACATCGAACATCAACAACAAGTCCTCCAACTCTTAAAGGATAACCTCGTGTTGGCACAAAATAGAATGAAACAACAGGCAGATCAACATCGCAGTGAAAGAAGTTTTGATGTAGGTGATTGGGTATTCCTACGGCTACAACCATATAAGCAAATGTCCCTCAAGCAAGCTAAGAAGGATAATAAATTATCACCAAAGTATTATGGTCCGTACAAGGTGTTGCAAAAGATTGGTACTATGGCATACAAATTGGAGCTTCCTGCAGCTTCTCGATTGCACCCAGTTTTCCATGTTTCATGTTTAAAGAAGGTTATAGGCGACAAGCTCCCAGTTCAAACAATATTGCCAGAACTTGACGAGGAAGGAAAAATTATATTGGAACCGGAAGCAGTCACAGAAACAAGAACTCGACAGCTACGAAATCGATCAATTTCAGAGTATCTTATCAAGTGGAAGAACTTATCCGCTGAAGATTCCACATGGGAGGATGAGAATTTTATGCAGAAGTATCCAGAACTACTCAAGCGTTGAGGACAACACTTTTTTGAAGGAGAGGGGCATGTTGGGTCCCTATAATACTAGTGATTACCCCATTACTATTGTAGTTATACCCCTTATTAATATTGTTGTGCCCCTATTGCCCCCATATTGTTATTACTGTGCCCCATAGAATCCCTCTATTGTTATTTTTGTGGCTTTATATTATTATTGTTAGGTCGGCTGGATTATATTGTGACTCCTTAGACTCCTATATATAGAAAGGAGGTTTTGTCATTTGAATCATCCAAGAATTGTTCATTTATGTAATGTAAAGGAGGTTGCCCCCTCGAAGAGGCTGAATTCTAAGGCGTTGATCTATCTTTTCTATCTTTTCTTGAGCTGATTTTATAACACACTTGATAAGCCTGAACCGCAGATCCGGAATCCTAATTTCCGTGGACAGCAGCAACCTCAATTCAGGATCAAACAGCGTGAGCAGCGAGCACAAGAACCAGCATCACAACAGCAGCAAGTAAAGACACCTCTTCAGCAGAATTTTGTTGGTCCCGAATCTGATGATGAAGACAATGTAATAGGAGAAGAAAATCACTTCTTTACTCCTGATGATATGCCCACCTTTATCATTGAAGATGATGAGTATGTAGAAAGTTCAGCTGTACAGCAGGATGCAGATTTTATCTTGGCAAATGATACAGCTCTTGAAGAGGAGTCAGATGAGTATCAGAGAGGTTATATGCATGCCTTGTCCGCCCAGCAGCGTTAGTATTCATTAAGAAATAGAAATGTCCCCATCAATCCAATCCAGAAAAGAAAGGACGTTCCAGCATCTAAGAATGAGCCACATGTTGTACCCAATAAAGGAAAAGAAGTTGCTGACCCTATTCCTAGCAAATCTCCATCAGCAAATGAAAGAGTCAATCAGCCAATTGTATCAAAAGATAAAGCTGAAAAGAAAGATGTTCCAGCCAAAGAGGTAGAAAAGACTTCTACTTTTAGTTTAGAAAATGAAATTTCTAAATTGAAGGTATCCATTCCCTTGACTGAACTGATGAGGAACAGCAGTTATAGAGGTCAGGTCTCCAAAATTTTGAATTTTGATCCAATGTCTGATATGGTGAGTGTGGAAGATGATCAACCTGAACTGATTTTTGGACCAGCATTGAATGGTGAGTCTCCAGACAGTGATGTGCCTCCTTTTTATATCAGTTTGAGAGTGCATGAGTTTGTGTTGCATAATGCTATGTTTGATTCCGGCGCCTCCCACAATCTTATGCCGAAGGCTATCATGGAGAAGTTGGGTTTGGACATCACTAGCAAATATCATGATATTTATTCATTTGATTCTAGCAGGGTGAGATGTATTGGGCTTATTAAAGACTTGGTGGTCAGTTTGGATCAGATTCCGGCTAAAAACGTTTTGATGGATGTGGTGGTGGCGGATATACCTCCTAGATTTGGAATGCTTCTTTCCAGATCTTGGGGAGCAAAGATTAAAGGAACAATGCAACTTGATTTCTCCTATGAAACGATTCCTGTGTTTGGCCAAATGAGAAAACTTTATCGGGAGCAAAAAATGAAATACATGGTTACAAGAAAGGAGAAACCAATTAATCATTTGATTAATTATGTACATACAGATTTAGAGTCTTTTGTTTTGTATTCAAATTGTTTCAATGAGATTGATAGTCAGTTAGTTGCAGCAGATGATATTCCAGAAATAGTAGAGAATTTCATAGAAGTTTTGAAGAAAGAAAGTCAAGAACAGGACAATACCATTCAGCGATCAGGAAAAGATAATGGACAACACGCAGAAAAAATACAGCAAACAGAGTTTCAGCACTTGGAAGAAGAGGAAGATGGCCTATGGACCATGGATTTCGATGGAGCAGTGGGAAATGATGGTGCTGGAATTGGTATTTGGGTACGTAGTCCTTTTTCTGCTCCGAACAAAGTGCCTAGTAATGTGCGGGTATGTTCTTACAAACTTGCTTTTGATTGCTCGAACGATGAGGCTGATTACGAAGCTTTGATTGCTGGCCTAAAAATTCTAAGAAAGTTGAATGCTAAGAGGATTGCTATATATGGCGACTCTGAATTGGTGATTAAACAAGTTAAAGGTGAATATCAAGCAAAGCATCCTCAAATGCGGGCATACCGGAATGTTGTTCTAGACATTTTGAAGCTGTTTTCAGATTATACCTTGACGTGTGTGCCTTGTATTCAAAATAGTATTGCTGATGCACTTGCTAAGGCAGCACGTAATTTGAAGATTCCTATGAATTCAAGTAATAAATTTGAAATCCATGTGAAACATCATCTGACTGTCTCGGACAATTAGAGATATTGGCAAGTTTTTAAAGATGATGAGGAGATTGATGATTTTCTGCAAAACAAAGGTAAGTTCAAAGATACCTCAATTGATGTAGAACATGATGATGGTAAAGATGATGTGCAGATCAATCAAATGGAAGTGTTGCAGCTCGAGGATAATGTGATTCCTAAAGGCTTAATACCTTTAGAGGAACTCTTTGATCATGATGACGTAGCCCGCAAACCAACATTGCAGCCAATAGAGAAGGGACACGAAGAGGTGAATATTGGAACAGCTGAACATCCAAAGATGGTAAAACTATCCAAAGCATTGCCACAAAGGGTAAAAGCCAAATATATCAGTTTGTTGTCATCCTTTGCTGATGTGTTTTCTTGGGACTATTCCAACTTGAAGACATATGATACCAATATAATTCAGCACACAATTCCTATCAAGCCTAATCAGAAACCTTTCAGACAAAAGTTAAGAAGGCTTAATCCAAAATTGTTGCCATCAATTGAGAAGGAGGTAAACAGGTTGTACAAATCAGGAATCATTGTTCCCATCCAATTTTCTGATTGGATATCTAATTTGGTGCTTGTACGAAAGAAGATAGGTGAGATTCATTTGTGCATTGATTTTAAAAATCTCAAAAAAGTTTCATTGAAGGATGATTATCCGCTGCCAAAAATTGATCACATACTTCAGGGAGTAGTTGGAGCATCTCGTATGTCACTACTCGATGGTTATTCTGGATATAACCAAATTTTGGTCCATGAAGATGACCGAGACAAAATAGCGTTCACCACTCCGTGGGGACTTTTCATTACGCTAAAATGCCTTTCGGTTTGAAGAACGTAGGTGCCACTTGGTTAAAACTTAGCAGCCGACATTGTTTGTTGATGTATATAAGACTATCAAGAGCTGTCATAACTGTCAGATTTTTGAAGGAAAGCAGAAATTACAGCCTTTGTCGCTTAAGCCCATTGAGGTGAGTGCTCCTTTTTAGCAGTGGGAGTTGGATTTCATTGGTGAAATTCATCCTGCTTCTTCAGGTCAGCATAGATCGATCCTCACGGCAACAGATTATTTCATGAAGTGGATCGAAGCAATTCCCACTAGGCAAGCTACGGATGCGGTAATAATTTCATTCCTTGAGAATAATATTTTGTCTCGTTTTGGTTGCTCGAATAAGCTAATCACTGATAACGCAGAATCTTTCAAGTCAAAAAGGATGGTTGAGTTTTGTAATAAATATCACATTACTTTGGGCACTCAACCGCCTATCATCCACAAGGCAATGGATTGGCAAAGTCTTCCAACAAATCTTTGGTTAATATCATTAAGAAGTTGCTAGAAATAAATAAGAAAAGTTGGCATAAGAAGTTGGTCCATGCACTTTGGGCAGATCGAGTGAGTCAAAAGAAATCCATTGGTATGTCCCCTTTTGAGCTAGTTTATGGAGTTGATACAGTGTTTCCTACCTCTCTTGCAGCTCCGGTAGTCAAACTTCTTCAGGAGGCTGGTAGCGAAGATGATCCAATGCAGAGAAGACTAAATCAAATGATTCATTTGCAGCAGACACGAGAAGATGTTTTTCAAAACACGTTCAAGTTGCAGGAGAGAATTAAAAAGATTTATGATAGAAAAGCAAAGGCGGACAAATTTCAGTTGGATGATGTGGCGCTGCAATGGGATGCAAGGAATGAGGAAAAGGGCAAGCACGGTAAATTTGAAAATCTCTGGAAAGGTCCTTTTAAGATTGCAGCATATCGACATCAGAATTCTTTTCTTCTGAAGGAGATGAATGGGGAAGATTGTCCCGGAGGGCCAGTCAATGGTCGGCTGCACAAGCGGTATCATTTCTGAGTTATTTTTGTTGTTTACATTGTCACTGTAAATACCATTTTATTTCAGTATCATTGCAAGTGTATCCTGTCGTCTTTTCTTCAGTCTAGGGCTCGAAGTGAAGGCTATAATTCTGAAGAAAGATTTCAGCTTTGAGTTTAGTTTTTCGAGCCAGTTTTTTAGTGATTTCAGTTTCACAATTGAGTCTGTTTGAGTCAATTTTCAGTCAATAAACAAGTCAAAGTCTTGTGTAGTTTGTCGAAATAATGACTCCATACCCCAATGGACGAAGGCACTATCTAGCTCTCCCAGAGATCTGTCGTTCTTGGCACCTCCTTGGAGCTACCATCCCCATTGGAGCCAATGTTACAGTTGGTCTTTACATCCCTCTGTCAGACATCATTTCTCTTATTGCATTTCATTTTTAGGTGTCTCACTTGATTCACTGAGCTGCATTCCGCTAGGGGCATTCCATAATCTAACGGAAGGGTCTTGTCATTCATTACCCCTCATGCCTTATCATTGCTGGCTCAGGTCTTTTAATCAAGCTTTTAAAATCACTTACAGTCTTGTTTTAGTCTATTGATCAGCGAGAGTAATTTCAGTCACTAGGTCTAGGGTTAGTCAATTTTGTCCTCAACAATGTCCAACAATTCCAGTAGACCCATGAGGGAGGTCCTTAATAAGTTTTTATTTTCAATATTTTCATCATCATATGCTCGACTATGACTTTTCTTCAAAACTCTGTTTTGAAGAAAATTCGTCATTTTGTTTTGTAATAAATTGTCATGTAATTTTCAAAAAGTGTTTCAGTTGTTGAAATCTCCAGGCGCAGCCCTGGTCTTCTTTTGTCAAGACATGCCACTATCCCTGCAAAAAATTGACAAAATATTCATCACTCAAGCAAAAAAATCAAAAGGGAAACAAAAAGACAGAGTTTTATTAATTGTAGAAAAAGTGCCCAAGTCAAAACATTACAAAGTGGGTTTGTGAGAAACAAAAATCAAATCCATCACTATAAGATGTTCACATGGTTTTAAAACATTCATTTGCCTCCAAGAGATCAAAGAGGGTCGAAGTCTAGTGGTGAGAGGGCGAAATTGTCAAGTTTCAAGCCAAAGCTGTGTTCAAAACCGGGCGCGGCGCATAGAGCAGGTGGTGCGGCGCACTGGGGAGGCGCGGCGCATTGGGCGCGATCATCCAGTGTAAATTAACATGGGCGCGGCGCACCGGGAAGGTGCAGCGCGTTGGGCAAGCTGCGCGGCGCACACAGCCGACTGGCCCGAAAAGTTCCAGAACGGCCTCCAAACGCCAAAAACGTGCAAATTTCTCTTGATTTCAAGTAGGTTGAGCTCCTCCTTCGCTGTTCATCCATCCAAGTTTATGGTGTATATTATGTTTGATGTGGTGAATGCCAAAACAAAAACTCAAACCCTACCATGTCAAAATCTTCACATGAAAATTGTTGTTTAGGGTTTCAAAAATTGTTTGCCACCAAGCTTACTCTTTTCCATCATTTTCTTTTCTCCTTGACTCCATTTTTCCCCTGATTTCATTGTTCCCTATCCCCTAAAATTACTAAACCCCTATCCCAAATTCCCTTTCCCAAACTTTTAAATGTGAAACCCTAAACCCTATTCCGACACATAAATCCCAAACCATCTCCCATATTTCCCAAACAAATCTATCCCAATAGTTCATAATCCCTTACTATTATTTCCCCTTCCTAACAGTCCCTGTTTCATTTGTTTTCCCCTTGGTGGCAGAGTTTAGGCACATCACTAAAAGAGAAGTTCAGCACAGTTTTCATACACCAGCATCTATTTCTCCAAGGCAGTTTGAATAACAGCATTCATGGCATCTGAGCATTCATCTGATTATGAAATGGAAACCCAAAGTGACTCACCCATGGAGGAACATGCACCCCGGAGGCCTCATAGAGGTGGCAGAGATATCAGAGAAGAACCAATCACCCTCACTGAATTACAAGCCTGCCCTCTTGCCATGTTTTGTTTTCAGCATCAGTCATGTTATGAGTTTTGTCAGAAAGTTGCTAATGTTCAATTTCATCATGAGTTGGCTCGTCTATTTGTACTGCATTTACATGGAGATCAGGCTACCTTAGCTGGTGTCACCTTCACACTTACACCAGAATCTGTCTCACTGGCAACCGGCATACCAAACATTGGGGAACCATGGACCAAGAGGAAGAAGATTGACCGGCAGCATTATGAGCCATATATTAAAACCAGTTTCTTGAGGCAGCTCAAGAGAGTGTTTCCATTCCAATATCTTAAAGACGAATATGCTCCACTAATGAAATTAATCATGAAATATTTCAGCTGTGAGGGACGGTTCTCTCGTTTATATGCTTATCACATCAGGTTGCTCATACATTTCACCAGGGTATGGATGATGAACATTCCGTATTTCATTTGCCAGAACATAGAGAGGATGACCACCCTTGTGCAGCACAAAACCCCTCAGCAGCAACTTAACAGTGTTTATCATTTTGCTCTTATTAAGATTTTGGTGGTTCATCAGCTTGGATTATAGGGCATCACTTGGGATGATTTCATCTCTCGTGACTTCTTCAGAGCTTCACAGGGATTATCAAAGGTTAAGCATGAGACAGGTGGACCTTCTCATCAGTATGAGCGCCATGAGACCGCTAGTGTGCCGATATTCATCACATATCAGAGGGGCACTAGACATTTGTTTGCAGCAGCGAAGCGAGTGTTATCTCCACCCGGTGTGGAAGGGGCCTCGCTTCCGACATCAGCACCACAAGTACAGGACAAAGGAAAGAGGCCAATGTAGGATGAGGGGCCTTCAGGTGAATAAGAGATCAACTTCATTCTCATTCATGATGATGATACAGATATGGGCCCGGAAAGTGCCAAACTTAGGGAGATCATTCAGGAGCAGCAAACAGAGATCAAAGCCTTATCCCTTGACTTGGAGAGGGCTAAGTGGACTATGAAATACTTGGAGCAGAGGAAAAAATAGCTTTAATATCAACAAGCAATCATGGAGTTACAAAACATCCGCGAGAATCGCCAAGCTGCACAAAGGAGGAGGATTGAGTTCACTTCATTGGAGCAAGAGATTAATGAGGATCGGGAGTCTTGGCTCGAGAGAGTCAACATCCACTTAGAGGGACTACTAGACAAGGCTGACAGAGACAAAGCATTTTTGAGACACATGGCTTTCCATTACATGGTGCGGAACAGGGTTTGTAAGGCACGAATAAGGAATCTAAAGGCAAAATTAAAGAAGGCAATGAGGAAGCAAAAGAGGCAAAAGGAGCATGATCGTCTTCGGATATTGGCTGAAGCATCTTTAGCCCAGCATGACACTTGATGGAGAAGCCCCAACCCAAATTTCAAGAAATTTGGGGCATTTTTGGCATTTTGACAAATTTTGGCACTAAAAACAGGGTTTTTCTCCCTATGCGTCGCGCCACGTGGCGCGCGCTTTTGCTAGGGAGCTCCAAATCACAAAAAGTTTACATTTCTAGATTTTTCATGAAAAATCATGGTTTTTGGTGCATGGCCAAGAAATTTGGGCAAGTTTTGAGTCCTCAGGAGGTCAAAAACACTCAAAAAATGACCTCACTGCCCCTATTTTGACACACAGGAAGCAGTCTTGGGAGATTGAAGTTTTGGAGGGGAAAATGACATCCAAATTCAGAAATTCCACTTGGGTTGGAAAGTAAATAGGCAGGGATTTCCAACAAGCACACTTGGGCTCAATTTGGACTTCAGGAAGTGCCTCAAAATCAGCTCCAAAGTGGCGCGATGCATAGAGAATCAGGCGCAGCGCATAGAGGATTTTTGCCTATTTTTCACTATTCAACTCAGTAATTCGCCCAGTTTTGACCAATTTTGCTTCTTGATGTTATTCTTGACTTTTCATGATGTAATTTGACAACCATGATGTAATATTGGCACATTTTTACTTGTTCTAGAATATTCATTCACCAAAAGGTGAAATGTGAGTGAATGAATCAGTTTCCTAGTATATAGGGGTAAGTTGTTTGACTATCTAGATTTCAGTTCCTTGTTTAGAATTAGTTCAAAAAGCTCCTAGAATGATGAGCTCGATCCCTAGAGGCAAGGGAATAGGTTTGGCTTGTCTATATTATGTAATTTCTAAGTCATTTTCAGGGTTGGATACTTTGGATTGCTTGGTACTCTATTGTACATTTCATTTCTGCAATTTTGGCAAAGGAAAGACCAGGGTTTTGCAGCACTTGTTAGGATCCATGTGGATCTATGTTTTGATGGTGTGTTTCTCTATGTACTTGTAAGTTCACTGATTTTTATGTGTATCATTTCCCCTTCTCTTGTCTTCTGCAATTAAACAAATGAGTGATTAAGGTAGAATTCATTGGACTGCTATGCTCTGCTTGATATTTTGTTTAATTCTTCATGTTTTCATCTCTTTGAGGAGGACTCTTGAAACCCTCTTGCCCTCCTTATCTTCTCACTGGTCTGATCCATCCATTCATTCGATCCAAAGCATCAAAATGATTTCCTTCCTTGCCCCAATCAGAACTCTGCAAAAAACTGGGCCTCATCCCCGAACCCAAAATTTGCCTGTCCCTTTTTCCAACAAAACCCCCAAAAACTCAAATCAAAATTTTGCACTTACATACCTATCATAATATCAGTTGTTAAATCAGTTATCTCAAGCCCAATCGATTATCTTTCACTGAGATTGACCCGGAGAGAGCCCTCTCCCGTCCTCGTAGGGCTATCTACGAGGCTGAGCGTGGTTTGATGTGGACCTAGAACCTTGTCTTTTCAGCCTGAGGCAAATCTAGGCTCTAACAGACAGCACATGAGGAAGAATGCACCATGGCCTACTTTTCCTTTGTGGATTGGGTTGTACGAGATACATACCTTGAAGGATGCATATGTCGAGGCCGAGGACTTGAAGAATTTTGGGTCTGGTGCCAAAAGTATCAATCTATACAGTCCCCACTACATATGCAAGAACCACTATGTGAAGTTGTATTACCCATGGATCCACGAGGCATGTCATTGGCTAGAGGAAGATCCTTGGAGGTATTGCTACAACATCTCTAGGCTCAATGAACATGTCAGCATAGTTGTGTAATGGAAAGCCACGCTCCAGGCAGCAGCACAACAGGAAGCAATAACAATAGCAACAATGATCAGCAAACCAACACAAGATAAAGGCAAGAGGAATATTTCTGAGAGTACAGAGGCTGAGAAAATCTACAAGTTTAGAGAATATCCTCTTGTTGAGAAAGTAGCTTTGGAGATAGAGGTGAAGAGGCAACAACACAAAAGGAGAAAAGAACGGAGGAAGAGAGAGCAAGGAGAGGTTGTGCTCCTTGATGATGATCCAGAGATGGATGTGTACAATCTGTCATTTGACAAGTCACAACACAAGATTGTATAGCCACATAGAAAGCAGCTCCTGGATGATCACATATCACCTATGCACATAGAGGAAAGGGTGATTATATCAGATGTTAGAAGATATCCAGCTTCCATAGCCAAGGCCTTGTAGGCTTATGCAGAAGCCACGAGTTTGACAGTCAAGTTCTTGATTGCAGATAATGATTGAATGGTGAAGGAGTTGCAAGATGCCAGGAAGATAATAGAGTAGTCTGTAGGATTTGTTATGGCAAAAATGAAGAAAGAAATACTTGCGGAGATATCAACTTTGGATACCACCATGCAGACATTGTATAGCAGATTTGTCCCTATGAACAAAGTGGTTGTCCATCTATATTGTTTTCAGCATTAGTGTGCAAAGACAGGCCAAACTCTCAAAGACATCCATGTAGTTATTACACATGTACAATAATGGACAATGAGGTACAAAGGGGCCCCACTTTACTTACACAAGATGATGAAGCCACAAGCAGAGCTAGACAAAGCATGGATTTGGATGTTGATGAAGAACTATGAGCAGCTCCCTCCGCTCATAATCAGCATTGAGGCTTCTTATGGATGGTTGTACAAGAGTCTATATGTCATAGTGAGGATGCACAGGATCCCTTTGATTAGAACCCTCACTCAAGCGATGAGGAATAACTAAGTCATGCTGGAGGTCAACGGGTACATAGAGAAGTTGATGCATGAAGCCACCAGTGATGACCTGTAGCTGAGCGCAGAGAACATGTAGAAGTACATCGGTGGTCCAACGAAACTTAGAATAGTGTTGTGCATGCTTCAGGATGAGCTAGACAGATATTTTAGAACCTTATACCTAGAAGCCATGGAGGCAAGAGTCTTATTCGATAAAGACATCACCAAATAGTATGGGGACACGATAGCGCAATACCAAGCTTGGTATCAGTTTGTCACCAGAGACCACGATGAGGTTACCGAGTTGGTCCTTCCCCAATACCCCAAGTGATGTTGTTTGTCTTGTTAGGCTGACTCTGTTGGGTTGTGTTATATTCTTTTCACGACTAGCTCACGTAGTTAACGGGGGGATTAGAAGGGGGCAAGAGCCCCACCTTGGTTGCGCTGATTGCATAGTGGGAGGCTCACAGGGAGTTTGAGGGATGTAGGTAACCCCACTCTATGGGGTTCGGGGTAGCGCCCCAGAAAATTTTGGTTTTGGACCCTATGTTAGGTTGGACAGACCTATCTATGGTTTTGTGCATGATTTTCACACATGGTTTTGGACATGATGGTGTTCGGTCCATGGTTTTGGACGTGATGGTTTTCGGTCAATGGTATTGGATGCTTCGGCATGTATAAATATGTATTGTAACATTGAAAGGAACATAATGAAAAATCAATCTAGTAGTCCCAATTTTTGGATCCAAGGGAAAATCTCTGTGTATATGTGTTTTATGTGTTATGCTCTCGCATTGTTTATTTTCTGTGTTTTAGAATTCGTATGTAGGTAATTTCTATACAAGGTTAAAACCTACATTTAGTATCAGAGTTGTTTTGGCTTCAAGGGGATGCCTTTTTTGCTGAGAGGTTTCGCTTGGGCATGTGGTAGAACCTGTTCAGTGGGAGATCTGCGAGATCGATATTAGTGGTGAAAGAAGATGGCGAGTAGTGGAAAGATAGAGATCGAGAAATTTAATGGTCAGAGTTTTGAGTTGTGGAAACTCAAGATGGAGGATCTGTTGGTGGATTAAGATCAGTGGGCATGGTAGATCTAGGTACTAAACCAATGGGAGTGTCTGATGAAGAATGGAAGAAGTTGGATTGGAAGGCTAAGAGCACAATATGATTATGTGTCTCAGATTCAGTATTACTCAATGTATCAGGGGAAGCTACGGTGAAGGCTTTGGGGGACAAGTTAGGGACTTTCTACCAATCTAAGTCTCTAGTGAATAAACTGTTCCTATGGAAAAAGTTGTATAACCTAAGGATGAAAGATGGAGACTCAGTGACAGAACATCTGAATGCATTTAATACTGTGGTAAGTCAGTTATTATCTGTTGATATTAAAATTTCAGATGAAGATAAGTGCATCAGTTTGTTGTGTTCTCTACCATATTTGTGGGATAGTCTGGTTGTTGCAATAGGTAGCAATGCAACTGCCTTGGAGTTTCATGAAATAGTCTCATCTTTGCTGACGGAGGAGATGAGACGGAAAAATATGGAGAGCCAAAATGGTGATGCCTTGTCTATACGAGGACAGTGCCAGAACAAAAACAAAAAGTAAGTTTTCGAGTGGGAGATCTAAATCTAGAGGGAGATCTAAATCTCCAGGAAAACATGTAAAGGTGGTGTGCTAGAAATGCGGAAAGGAAGGGCGCTACAAAAGGGACTGTAAATCTAAAGCTCCTGATAAAGGAAATGGATCTGATGATGCTCCTTCTGCAGAGGCGAAAACCACCTCAGATGAAGGTGGGGATGTGTACTTGGCTTCTTCAAGTACACATATAGATCGTGAGGCATGGTTGATTGACTCAGGTGCATCCTTTCACTTCACTTCCCATAGAAAGTGGTTCTGCGAGTATGAGAAATATGATGGTGGTGATGTCTTCTTGGGGGATGACAGGAAGACTAAAATCATTGGTCGTGAAAAAATAAAGTTGAAGTTGCAAGGTGGAAGGGTTAGAACACTTCTGGGTGTTCTGCATATTCCTGCATTAACCAGAAATCTAATTTATGTAAGCAAGCTAGATGATGCAGGTGTAAAACAGTCTACAAGATGGTTTATGGGGCACTGGTATTGATGCAAGGAGTTCAAATTAGAACCCTATACAAGCTGCAAGGTAGCATTGTTGTTGACAGGTGCAACAGTTCTGTGGTTCCTGAAAGTGGAGCAAAAAATCTAGTGGTCTCTGGAGAGAAGACCAAAATGTGGCATCAAAGGTTTGGACATATTGGAGAGAAGGGCCTTTGAATACTTCATGGTAAAGGTATGGTAGAAGGTATGAGTAATAGCTCTCTAGATTTTGATTTCTGTGAAAATTTGTATATGGGAAGCAGAATCAGGTGAGTTTCCCCTCTGGTGGTAAGAGGGCAAAAAAAATATTAGAGCCTGTGCACAGTGATGTGTTTGGACTTGTGAAGGTTGCATCATTGGGTAAGTCTGTGTACTATGTATCATTTATAGATGACTTCTCAAGGAATACATGGATATATTTTCTTAAGAAGAAATCTGAAGTCTGATAGGTTTAAAGAATTTAAGGCTCTGGTGGAAAACTAGACAAAGAAGAAGATAAAGGTGCTGAGGATAGATAATGGTGGAGAGTTTTGCAGTAAGGAATTTGAAGTTTTTTGTGAGAAGTATGGTATAGAACGGCAGAAGACTACTCCATATACACCTTGGCAAAATGGAGTTGCAGAAAGAATGAACAAGACATTGATGGAAAGGGCAAGAAGCATGCTCAGTGGTGTCGGGTTAGGACAATAATTCTGGGAAGAGGTGGTCGAGACTGCATGTTACCTGGTCAACAGATCACCTTCATCAGCATTGGAAGATAAGACTCCACAAGAGGTATGGACTGGTAAGAAACATTCTCTTTCATATCTAAGGGTATTTGGATATGATGCATATGTACATGTTCCAAAGGAGAAAATAACCAAGTTGGATAGTAAATCTAAAAAGTGCATCTTTATTGGGTATAAGGATGGTTTAAAGGGTTATAAGCTTTGGAACCCAGTAACAAGGAAGGTTGTGTACATCCAAGATGTGGTATTCAGAGAGGTGAAATATATTATTAAACATGAAGTCCAACCAAAGGAACCTGAGAAGATAGAGTTTGAGCTAAAGGAGAAAGAATTAGACTCTATAGCATAGGAGGTACGAAAAGATGAAGAGCCAAAAACTCTAGGTGTGATAAGATCAGTTGGAGAAACAAGGCAGCCAGAAAGGTATAGTCCATCTACTTTCTGTTCAAATTTTTCTCTATCTATTACTGATGATGATCCAAGAACTGTGAAGGAAGCAGTAGATTCAGAGGATGGAAAACTCTAGAAAGAGGCCATGGTTGATGAAATGGCATCTTTGCACAATAATGAGGCTTGGGATCTGGTGGAGTTGTTGGCTGGAAGCAAACCCATTGGCAGCAAATGGGTGTTCAAGAAGAAGACAAATACATAAGGAAAGGTGGAGAAATACAAAGCTCGGTTGGTAGCAAAAGGTTATTCCCAAGTGCCGGGAATTGATTTTGGTGATATTTTTTCTCCTATTGCCAAGGTAACTTCTATTAGATTACTTTATCTATTGCTGCTGCTTTTGATTTTGAGGTAGAACATATGGATGTGAAGACAACATTTCTTCACGAGGATCTGGAAGAGGAGATCTACATGAAGCAACCTTAAGGCTTTGTGGTGAAGGGTAAGAAATAACTGGTATGAAAGTTAAAGAAGTCTGTATATGGGTTAAAAAAGTCACCAAGGATGTGGTATCAGAAATTTGATACATTTATATGGGGACTTGGCTTCACCAGAAGCAAATAAGATCACTGTTTGTATTTTAAATTAATTGGTGACCGCGTTATTTATCTAGTCTTGTATGTGGATGATATGTTGTTGGTTGGAAATGACAAAGAAATTATCCATGATTTGAAAACCCATTTGTCCTCCAAATTTGACATGAAAGATCTTGGTGCTGCAAACTATATTTTGGGCATGGAAATTAGAAGAGATCGAACAAAGAGGAAGTTGTGGATAAACCAGATGAAGTATGTCAAGACAATGTTGCAGAGGTTTAATATGCAGGATAGTAAACCAGTGAAGGTTCCTATTCCTGTAGGTGTAAAGTTATCTGTTGAACAGTGTCCCAAGACACAAGAAGAGGAAGAGGACATGTCCCGTGTTCCATATGTAGGTGCAGTCGGTAGCCTGATGTGTGCAATGGTTTGTACTTAACCAGACATTGCACATGCAGTGGGAGTATTGAGCAGGTTTATGTCAAAACCAGGGAAGGAGCATTGGACAACAATGAAACAGGTTTTCGAGTACTTGCATGGCACTAGTGATTATGGTTTGTGCTACCAAGGAAGACCGAGATTGGACAAAGTGTTGGATATTTGTGGCTTTTTTGATGCAGACTAGGCTGGAGATCTGCATCAGAGAAGATCTACAAGTGGGTATTTTTTTAACCCATATGGAGGTGCAATCAGTTGGATGAGTAAGAAACAATCTGTAGTCGCACTATCAACTATAGAGGTAGAATACATGGAAGCCACTCATGCAAGCAAGGAAGCATTTTGGTTGCAGAGATTGTGTTCAAGTATGGGGTTAGTACAAGGAGCTATAAGGATACACTGTGATAGCCAAAGTGCAATTTTCTTGGCAAAGAACCCTACATATCATTCAAAGACAAAGCACATTGATGTTCAGTATCACTTTGTGGGGAATATGATAGAAGACAAAAGGTGTTGCTGGTAAAGGTGGACACTTTGAAGAATACAGCAAATGCATTCACAAAATATGTGAGCTCTGAGAATTTCTCTTGGTGTAGAGAAACAATGGGAATTGTAGTGCTAGATAAATGACTAAGCTCTCTTGTGGCCCCCTTTGGAAAGAAAACAACAAGTGGGAGAAAGTTGGGTTGTGTTATATTCTTTCCATGACTAGCCCACGTAGTTAACTAGTGGGTTAAAGGGGGGCATAACCCCCCCTTCATTGCGCTGGCTGCGTAGTAGGGGGGTCACAGGGGGTTTGAGGGGTGCAAGTAACCCCCCTTATGGGGTCTAGGGCAGTGGCACGGAAAATTTTGGCTTTGGACCCTTTGTTATGTTGGGCAAACCTACCTATGGTTTTGTGCATGATTTTTGCACATGGTTTTGGACGCAAGGGTTTTCGATCCATGTTATTGGATGCTTCAGCATGTATAAATATGTATTGTAACATTGAAAAGAACATAATGAAAAATCAATCTAGTAGTCTTGGGTTTGGGATCCAGGGGAAAATCTCTGTGTATATGTGTTTTATGTGTTATGCTCTCACATTGTTTATTTTCTATGTTTTAGAATTTGTATGCAAGTAATTTTTGTACGGGGTTAAAACCTACAAACTCAAGCCTATTTTGTCCCTCATGGGTATATGTGGAAATTGTATTATTATTTGTAAATATATTGTAAGTGAAATTCCAAGTGTCATTAGTGGAATGCGAATAGTCACTATGTAATGTGAAGAGTCATAATGGTAGTCCAAGAGTCAAAGGGGAATGTCAATGGTCACCCTACCCTTTTTTATACATAAAAACTCATAACTCATAGTACAGGATTTTGGGAGCCGAGATTTTGGCTAGGCATTGCTTAGAGAAGGCTTGGAGAGTATTGTGACAAGCCTTGGTTTCTCCACAGTGTAGAGCGAGTACATCTCTTTGGAGGAGCAGGTGATATTGACTGTAATGTTCCACTATTGGAGCTAGTGGCTATCAATGGTGTATGTATGGATGGTGTAGTTTTTAACCCCGTATAGAAATTACTTACAAATGAATTCTTAAAAAGTAGAAAATAAACATTGGCGAGAGCATAAAACATAAAATAGATATACACAAAGATTTTCCCCTGGATCCAAAAACCAGGACTACCAGATTGATTTTTCATTATATTCATTTCAATGTTACAATACATATATATACATGCCGAAGCATCCATAAACCCCAATCCATTAACCCTGGATTAGAACATAACCGTATTTCCCTTGACCAAATCTACAAAATATCATGGAAAAAAAACCATCATGCCCCAAACCACGCGCGAAATCCATGCACAAAACCATAGGTAGGTTCACCCACCTAATATAGGGTCCAAAAAAATTTCTCCCAAGGCACTATCCCAGACCCCGAGAAGGGGGGCTACCACCCCCCTACTGCACTCGGTGCAACATACAAGGAGGGTTATCACCCCCCCCCCCCGAATGGGGTAGTCATGGAAAGAATATAACACACACCCAACATTCTCTCACTTGCTTTTTTTCTTTCCACAAGGGGCCACAGGAGATCTTAGTCATTCATTCAGCCTTGCAACGCCCATTGTTTCTCTACACCAAGAAAACTTCTCAGTCCTCATAGACTTTGCCAATGCATCTGCAGTATTCTTCAAAGTGTCCACCTTTACCACCAACACCCTTTTATCCTCAACCATATCCATCACAAACTGATATTGAACATGAATTTGCTTTGTCTTTGAATGATAAGAAGGGTTCTTTGCCAAGAAAATTGCACTTTTTCTTTCACGGTATATCATTATAGCTCGTTGTACTAACCCCGTACTTCAACACAACCTTTGCAACCAAACTGCTTCCTTGCTTGCATGAGTGGCTACCATGTATTCTTCCTTTATAGTTGAAAGTGCCATTACTAACTATCTCTTACTCATCCAACTGATTGCACCTCCAAATAGGTTAAACACATACCCACTTATAGATCTTCTCTGATCCATATCGTCAACCTAGTCTATATCAACAAAGCCACGGATGTCCAAAACTATGTCCAATCCTGGTCTTCCTTGGTAGCACAAACCATAATCACTAGTGCCATGCAAATACCTGAAAACCCACTTCACTGTTGTCTAATGCTCCTTCTCTGGTTTTGACATAAACCTGCTAAATACTCCCACTGCATGTGCAATGTCTGGTTTAGTACATACCATTTCATACATCAAGCTACCGATTTCACTTGCATATAGAACACGAGACATGTCCTCTTCCTCTTCTTGTGTCTTGGGACACTATTTAGCAGATAAATTTACACCTACAAGAATAGTAACCTTCATCGGCTTATTATTCTGCATATTAAACCTCTGTAGTATTGTCTCAACATACTTCCTCTGGTTTAACCAGAGCTTCCTCTTTGCCCAATCTTGTTTAATTTCCATGCCAAAAATATAGTTTACAACACAAGGATCTTTCATGTCGAATTTGGAGGACAATTGGGTATTCAAATCCTAGATAATTTCTTTGTCATTTCCAACCAAGAACATACCATCCACATACAACACCAGATAAATAACACAGCCACCAATTAATTTAAAATACACATAGTGATCTTCTTTTCTTCTGTTGAATCCAAGTCCCCATATAAAAGTATTCAATTTCTGATACCACATCCTTGGTGACTATTTTAACCCATATAGAGACTTTTTTAACTTGCATACCAGTCTTTCTTACCCTTCAATGCAAAGCCTTCAGGTTGCTTCATGTAGATCTCATCTTCCAAATCCTAGTGAAGAAATGTTGCCTTCACATCCATTTGTTCTACCTCAAAATCAAAAGCAGCAGAAACATATAAAAGTAATCTAATAGAAGCTACATTGGCAACAAGAGAAAAAATATCACCAAAATCAATTCCTGACACCTGGGAATAACCTTTTGCTACCAACCAAACTTTGTATTTCTCCACCTTGCCTTCTACATTCATCTTCTTCTTAAACACCCATTTGTTTCCTATGGGTTTCCTTCCAGCCAACAACTCCACTAGATCCCAAGGCTCAATTTTTGTGCAAAGATGCCATTTCATCAACCATGGACTCTTTCCAGAGTTTTCCATCCTCTGAATCTTCTACTTCCCTGACAGTTCTAGGATCATCATCAATAATAGATAAATAAAAATTTGAACAGAAAGCAACTGGACTATACCTTTCTGGATGCCCTCTTTCTCGAAATTATCTTCTCACAGCTGGAGTTTGTGGCTTTTCATCTTCTGATTCCTCTTTTGTTGTAGAGTTGGATTCCTCCTCCTTTAGCTCAAACTCTATCTTCTTAGGTTCCTTACATTTTTCACCTCTCTAAACACCACATCTTGGTTGTACATAACCTTCCTTGTTTTTGGGTTCTAAATATTATAACCTTTTAAACCATCCTTATATCCAATAAAGATGCACCTTTCAGATTTATTATCCAACTTGGTTCTTTTCTCCTTTGGAACATGCACATATGCATCAGATCCAAATACCGTCAGATGTGAGAGAGAGGGTTTCCTACCAGTCCATACCTCTTATGGAGTCTTATCCTCCAACCCTAATGAAGGTGATTTATTGACGAGGTCACTTGCAGTCACCACCGCTTGTGCACAGAATTCTTGTCCTAACCCAACACCACTCAACATGCTTCTTGCCTTTTCCATCAATGTCTTGTTCATTCTTTCTGCAACTCCATTCTTCTGAGGTATGAATGGATTAGTCTTCTATCGTGCTATACAACACTTCTTACAGAACTCTTCAAATTCCTTTTTGCAAAAATCTCCACCATTACCTGTCCTCAGCACCTTTATCTTCTTCTCTGTCTAGTTTTCCACCAATGCCTTAAATTATTTAAACCTATCAAAGGCTTCAGATTTCTTCCTGAGGAAATATATCCTTGTATTCCTTGAGAATTTATCTATAAATGATACATAGTGCACAAACTTACCTAGTGATGGAACTGACACAGATCCAAACAAATCACTATGCACAAGCTCTAATATCCATTTCGCCCTCTTAGCACCAGAGGGGAAACTCACTCAGTTTTGCTTCCCATATACACAATTTTCACAGAAATCAAAATCCAGAGAGAAATTAGACATACCTTCTACCATATCATTACCATGACGTATTCGAAGGCCCTTCTCTCCAATATGTCCAAGCCTTTGATGCCATAGCATGGTATTTTCTCTAGAGACCACTAGATTTTCTGCTCCACTTTTAGGAACCACAAAATTTTTGCACCCATCAATAATAATGCTACCCTAAATCTTGTACAAAGTTTCAATCTGAACTCCACGCATCAATACCAATGATCTTCGAACCATCTTGAAGGTATCTTTCTTGAACACTTTTTTTACACCTGCAGCATCCACCTTGCTTACAAAAATCAAATTTCTGGCCAATGCAAGAATATGTAGAACACCCAGAAGTGTTATAATCCTTCCACCTTGCAACTTCAACTTGAATTTTCCACGACCAATGACTCTAGCCTTCCTGTCATCCCCTAAGAAGACATCACCACCATCATATTTATCATACTCGCAGAACCACTCTCTGTGGGGAGTGAAGTGAAAGGATGTACCTGAGTCAATCAACCATGCCGCATGATCTACATGTATACTTGAAGAAGAATCCAAGTACATATCCCCACCTTCATCTAAGGTGGTTTTTGCCTCTACAGAAGGAGCATCACTATATCCCTTTCCTTTCTCATGAGCTTTAGATTTACAGTCCCTTTTGAAGTGCCCATCCTTTATGTATTTCCCAACACACCTTTATAGGTTTTCCAGGAGATTCAGATCTCCATCTAGATTTAGATCTCCCACTCAAGGACTTTATTTTTTTTTTGTTCTGGGACCATCCTCGTACATACAAGGCATCACCATTCTAGCCCTCCATATTTTTTTGTCTTGTCTCCTCCGATAGCAAGGATGAGATTATTTCATCAAACTACAAGGCAGGTGCATTGCTACCTATTGCAACAACTGGACTATCCCATGAATCTGGTATGGAATAGAACAAATTGATGCACTTATCTTCATCTGAAATTTTAATATCAACAGACAATAACTGGCTTACCATAATATTAAAGGCATAGACATGCTCTGTCACTGAATCTCCATCTTTCATACTCAGGTTATACATCTTTTTCCATAGGAACAGTTTATTCACCAGAGACTTAGATTGATACAAAGTCCCTAACTTGTCCCACAAAGCCTTCGCTAAAGCTTCCCTTGATACATTCAACAATATTGAATCTGAGACACACAATCGTATTGTGCTCTTTTCCTTCTAATCCAACTTCACCCAGTCTTCAGTTGACATTGTTGTTGGTTTAGTACTCGGATCTACCATGATCCACTGATCTTTATCCACTCCTACAGGCCGCTCTATTGCTAGATAGAGGAGCGACATGAATATGCATCTTATACATGGGTGAGGTGTTGGCTTTGGTTGATGCTGCTAGCTTAGGTGCTGGCTAGTCTTGCTTGCTTTGGTGGGTTATGGGTAACCACTCATTCTAACTTGTATTGTCCCACCCTCATTATTCCACTAGCTGCCTCTACTATCCATAAAGGCTAAGGGTTAGTTAGCAAACAATGCCCCCCCCCTTTTATATTCTCTCTGTGAAAGCCAAAGCTAGTATTAAGCTACAACTCAAAAATCTGACCATTAAATTTATTGATCTCTATCTTTCCACTTCTCACCATCTTCTTTCACCACAAGAATCGATCCCACAGATCTCCCACTAAGTAGGATCTACCACAAGCCCAAGAAAAACCCCTCAGGAGCAAAGGCATCCCCTTGAAGCTGAAACAAATTTGATACCAAATGTAGGCTTTAACCCCATACATAAATTACCCACAAATGAATTCTTAAAAGTAGAAAATAAACAATGGTGAGAGCATAAAACATAAAACAAATATACATAGATAATTTCCCTTGGATCCCAAAATTGGGACTACTAGATTAATTTTTAATTATATTCCTTTCAATGTTACAATATGTATATATACATTTTGAAGCATTTGTAAACCCCAATCCATTAACCCTAGATTAGAACATAACCGTAGTTTCCTTGACCGGATCCACAAAATACTATGGACATAAAACCATCATGTGCGAAATCCATGTACAAAACCATAGGTAGGTCCTCCCACCTAATATAGGGTCCAAAAAAAAAAAATTCACAGGGTGCTACCCCAAACCCCATGTAGGGGGGCTACCTCCCCCCTGCATACCCCCTGACAGGGGAGGCAGTCACCTCCCTGTTGCGCCTGGTGTAACGTATAGGGTGGATTTCCACCCATGGGGTAGTTGTGGAAAGAATATAACACACACCCAAGAAATGGATCTTTCACTTAATAATATAACTAAGCCAACACGTTTTCATGCATATGTTGTTATTGTAGTTTTAATATTCTAGTTACTTTAGCAATGTATGTTATTTAACTTACGCATTTTTGTATGAACTATTTTGTATGAAATTGTATGAATCTTTTTGAAGACGTGTTGTTGTGTTAACCCGTCACTTTGGGTTGTGGACTATTCCGCTTTCAGCCTGTGATGTCATTCTACTTATGTGTTCCTTTCAGGTTGCATACTATTACAAGCTTCTAAGGGGCACACTTCCTTTTCCCCTCTATGTGTTAGAACCCCTATGCATTTCACTTGACACGCTGCAAGGTCACACACTTGCTTTCGACAAAGTTATCATACTTACCTTTGCGCGCTATTGCAATCCAGGCACTACTGTACTACCCACTGCTGGGACTCCTACTCCAAATGGTTTGAGGTCTATTTGGGACTTCTTACCAAGGACATCCCCTGACATTTTGGCAGGTCCAGTACCATTAACATTTCTAGTGCTAGAAGGAGAGCCAGATGACAAGCTGAGCCCTCAAAGTCTATTTTGAATCTCTGCACATCATTCATGAATTACATTACAATCTCAACTCCAACATGTTTTTCTCATGCACATGATTTCGAAGTGTCAGAGGACATCATTGATGAATTGTAAAAAATTGAGTACAACAATGAAGGCATAGTAGCCTTCGTAGGCTTCTGTCACAGGAATGAAGTCCCCTCAAACGACATTGCCTATGGGTTGTTTTCTTACACGCTCGATGGGCATGCTGACCAATGGTGTCGCACATTGCCCACAACATCCATTCACTCTTATGATCACATGATTGATGAGTTAATCCATGCTTTCTATCATTATGACTGCAAAGAAATCAACAAAAAAATTCTGAAATTACGGAAAGCACCTGATGAATCTCTTGTGCAATTTTGGGTGCACTTCTTGAATATTGCTTTTCAAATCCTTGAAGATGAAATTGATTGGAAATTTCTCAAGGAATAGTTTCAGTATCTTCTTCACATATTTGAAAATCCTCACGAGTTAGAATCATTTGAACCCCTCCCAACATACCTCAGTGTTAGAGCTACCAAATCTAAGATGGACAAGGTTTCTGTCACCAGTGACCCATCGTCTGCTTCTCATCAAACAACTCTAGCTCTGCAAGATGAGGCAGGAGAAATTGTGAACCCATATGTTGAACCGTCACCTCCTCCTACCCCACCTTCTCTGGATTTCTGCACAGATGTGGACTACAAGCATGTTTGTTTTCACATGAACTTGTTTTCTCAACCTTCGTCCTCTCATTCTGTTGATCCTCCAGATTTTGGTGTCTTGTGTTCGTCCATTCTAGACTCTGCATGTGAATTTCATGAGGATCAAGTTGTCGACAAAGTTGGTGTTGAGTAGCCAACCTATGCTGTCATTTTTTATGAGTATGTGTGGGAATCTAAAGAAGAACTTGCAGTGAAGGATGACCTCCTTTTGTCCACACCTCATCCGCTCTATCCTTACATATTTTGTGATCCTGCCATTTCTGATTTGTCTTGTGAAAATTCATCTCCGTATGTTTCTATTTTCGATCATTCACAGGATGGATAGGATGTCAATCCATCATTTAATTGCGGTGAGGACAAATATTTCTTTCCGAATCCACTCAATCTATCATATTTCATTTCTGAAAATTCAAAGGGTGAAAATTTATGTTTCTTATCAAGCCCTGTGTATGATTCATCAGATCATGAGCATGTTGATGTACATCGCGAATTTTCTGATTGTGGTTGTCATGATCTATTTACTCCTTCATTTGATTACGATTCTAATTCACTTGTTGTTGATGTTTCTAAGCCATTGGTCTTTGATGATATACCCACTGACAAAGTGGAAACCCCTCAGGTTGTCAAGGCACTTCAACCTGAGCTGATGGTTATGTCAAGTTCATGTTGTCTTGAGGTCAGTTCCGCTCCTGATCAAAAATCTGTTGAAACACCCTAAGCTCCTCATCACTCTCTCATTTGCATTGAAAATAAATCTAATCCACAAATTTCATTTCCTCCACTAGAATCACACAATCGTATCACTCATGCATTGGAGGAGTCATACGTAGAAATTCATGTTGTGAAACACAAGTTATCTTCTCTCTGCATGTTTTCTCATATGTCAAGGTCAAAAGTGTGCACATGCTTGCTGTTTGTGCATAGTGTGATGCTTCACCATGGTACATCCGCAGAGTGTTTGTATTGTGCTTTTACTCTTTTCTTTTCTGTGGACACATTTAAACTTTGAGCGTGTTGCTCTTCATTGTTTTAACTTTCTTGTGCGTTGGTTTACTTAAATATCTTTCTTGTCGACTATTCCTTCACCAACATGGGCCAACCACGTTGGTGGCTACATTGGAAGTATAATTTTACGTGAGTAGGCCCATGCATGATTTAACTTAGGAGTAGGAGTAGTGTTTTCTTTATTGTCTTCTTTCCTTTCATGTTTTTTCTGTGCTTACTTGTTTTTCTTTCATTTTACTTTTTCCTTTTGCTTGCTTGTTTGTTTTCTTGTTATGCACCCGTAGGATTAGCTTCACATGAGATCATGTTCAACTCTTGAGACAAGCAGGGTGAACTACAAGCGAACTTGTGCAACTATCGAAATTTGTTTTTCTGTTACCCCCCTCTCTTTATGAAGAGCTTGCGTTCTTCATTTGATGATACCCTGATGGAAAATTCATTCTGTCTAGAGTAAGTCTTGGTGAAAACACAACACTTTCACTTTTAACTAGTACTGCCTACTCTAATCAATTTTTTTATATTTGGTTAACCCTTGTAAACTCACCCAAGTAGATTAAGGTGAGGGGGAAAACCTTAAAAAGTATGTCAGAGGTATATATAACACACTTCTCCGAAGGGACAACCTCTTATGCTCTCAATAAGTGCCTATGCATAGTTCTTTGAAAAATGAAAAGCTAATAATAATAATAATAATAATAATAAGGAAAAATAAGATAAAGGCTTCCTATGCAGAGAGGTGAAGCAAGTAACTCTATCGGGGTACTATCCAGGCTCGCTGGCAGTGGAGCAATGCTTGTGTTTCTAAAGTGACTCCCCTAGGGTACTATCCAGGCTGGCTGGAAGCGGAGCAACACCAGAGATGAAATTAAAATTGTGATAGTCTACATTACTTGTGCATCAATATACCCCTCATCCCCAATCGAAAAAGCTCAGTTTACTTGGCTTGGTATTTGTGTTGATCGATCAAGAGAATGGTAGGGACTATATCTTTAACTCAAGATAGTGAGGAAGCCATGACGATCAAAGAATCGAACAACACTTCTATAGGATTTAGACTCACTTTACATGAGAAAAGGTCTATACAGAGAGCTAGAGTCCTACCAATGTGTCACCAAAGTTTTAGCGGCTACAACCACCCTCCAAAATTTTTCCTTTGCTTTGTTTTGTAGCCTCCCTCCTTAAAGCTTACCAGCTTGTCTTGCACTTTTCAAGTGCTTGTGCTTTAATTTTAATTTATCTTTCACTTTACAGCTTGTGTCACTTACTTTCTTTGCTATCTAACCACAAGATGACCCCCAGTGACTTGGTTTCATCTAGTTCTTTCACTGCCTTGGAAAATTGTGCAGTTCTAGAGGGTATACAACCTTGCTCTCAGAAATTACACAGAGCAACCCAATAGTGAGCCTTGCTCTCAAGAATTGTGCAGATCAGCCCAGCGGTGAGCTTCATCTCCAAAACTATGTAGACCCAGCTGACAGCTTATATTCAATTGGGAAATTGTGTAGAGCATGCGAGGCTGCCAAAGCCACTCAGCCCAGGAATTGCGCGGAAGCATTCCCTCAGTTGTTTTTTGATACATGCACCAGTAGGTTGGTTGGTTCCTTGCAGAACTATGCAATTTCTTCATGCATGAATGGCAGCCCTTCTCAAAAAATCAAAAAGAAAAAAGCATCCCTGAAAAATAGGGATCTATTTTTAGCAGTGGGAGTTACACTTGAGTTAATTTTAGAAAACTGTCACCACTTGTCACTTTTTCCTAGATTTTTGGCATGCATGTCATAAACCATAAATCGATCAAATCTATTTAATGGACACCGCCAGAGCTCATTTGCACATTCGATCTTGGAGCTCTAGCATTCCCAGAGCATATAGGAACCTTCGATACGATTGACACAACTTTTCCAGGTAAGTTTTTCTTTTCAATTCTTTTACTTCTTTTTTTGTTGCTTTTGTTCCCTTGGCTTGTGTGAGTGTTGTTTTGCATGTTTTGATTAATGACCATTGACGTTTTAGCTTGCTTTGACTTGTAGAAGTGTTGTTTAAACTTTTGCATTGCCTTTCTTAAGCATCGCATGCTTAACCCCAATTTGCACTAACAGTTGTCGTTGCAGCGACTCTCGCCACCAACTTCATTGTTTGTCCGTTTGACTAATTTTTGCACTTTCTTTGATTGCATGCATGACCATTCACTCATATCTGCACCATCCTTCGCTCATGCATTCATATCTAGTACTCATTTTCAAGTTTCCCTTGGGTAGATCTGGGATGCTTTCGTTGAGATCTAGCTCTTCCCAACATGCACTAGGAATTTCTAGAACTCAAGGATCTGCCTTAGCTCTAAGAATTGGGCAGAGGCTACCAGTCACTAGCTCCAACTCCACTCTGTGTAGTTCCAGGAGACAATCCCCAGTCTTTCCCATTGGGATTGTGCATGCGTAGTTCTAGTCAGCATCAAGCCAGATTGAATTGTGCATTACACAGTTCTAGTCCACAATAATCCACACTAGACTACACTCTACATAGTTCTAGTCATCATTACCTCTCACTGGAAACTGGGACTACGCTCTGCGCAGTTCTAGTCATTAGTACCTCTCACTGGAAGTTGGGACTACACAATGTGTAGATCCAGTTGACACTCCCTCACCTCTGAGAGTCACAACTATGCAATCTTGCCCAACAGTTGCCTAGTTTGTTGCATGATCAATCCTTGAAGTGCTTTGTGTTTTTAAGCTGACATTTTCTTGTTGTGAGTGTCCACTCTATCTCCAGGTACATTAGTTATTGAGCAACTTCTCAGTAGTACAGGAAACATGGTTTACAAGAGATCTGGATCAAAGGATACTATAGATATCGGCACTAGAGATGTAGGTTAACAGGTGTCAATGAAATTTCCCATATATGCAGACACACAACTATTCATAGAGAAGGACATGAAGATTACATGGCAAGAAATAAAGGACACATTTGCAGGCAGTTTCAAGGAAGATCTGGAAGATTGACAAGTCTATGTAAACATTCATAAGTCAGGCTTCTATAGGGTTGCATGCAGGTGCCCCGCCTTCCCGTGTGCAGATATCATTCACTGGATTGTCTCACATACTGATCCCGAGACGATGAAACTGAGCAGTACCAGTGGAACACATCTTGCCACCTTTAGGACGGAAAACTACCATCAGATGTATCATTTATAGCAACCGGTGAATCACATGGATGCATTATTCTTCACTCACAACAACAATGTGAACACTAGAGACATCATGAAGCATTGGGTAAAAGAGCCATCGAAGTTCAAAGTGACACCCAACCAGGTCTACAAGACGAAGTCACTTAGGAAGGCTTACCAACTCTTGGTCATCTTTGCATGCTGCTTGTATGGTCAAGAGAGCACAGAGACCTTCCCAAAGAGTTGAGTGGTTATGTTGGAGAAGTTGGAAAATGAGGGAAGCACATTCAACAGGTCGGACATGTTGCCTCTTCAGCAGAAAGTGCATGTGTCTAGTTCCCAAAGTTTGCCTAAGGATGAGAAAGCAAGATTCTTTATGTTTGCATACCTGCTTGATGCAATCTATGCCCAACAGCAGTTCCCTGGCATGGGTTGGACATGGAAACCATTAGAGGATTCTATCAACATCTACTACAAGTTTCTCTCTAAGTTCAACTACCGAGGATTCATGGCAAGGTTGTCTAACCACTTCATCACCCCGCTGTACAGGATGATATTCGAACATGATCCACCTTACATGTCCAAAGAAGTAATGCACGCATTACTTAACATTGCAGATTGGTATGCCTCACCCAGTGGCACCTTCACCATGATGATTGGCACGGAGAAGCCTACGCATGAGCTATCGAGGTTTGCCACAAACAAGCTGGTCATGCAAGAGGTTGCATACCACATCTCCACAGGGTTATCAACGGGACTGCACATGAGGAATAAGGCACCATGGCCTACTCTTGCTTTTTGGATTGGGTTGTACAAGATCTGTAGCTTGAAGGATGCAGATGTCTAGGTCGATGAATTGAAGAATTTTGGGTTCAGCTCCAAGAGTTTCAATCCGTACGATCCCCACTACAGATGCAAGAACCACTGTGCGAAGGTGTATTACACATGGATCCACGGGGCATGTCATTAGCCAAAGGAAGATCCTTGGAGGTATTTACAACTCCTCTAGGCCCAATGAGCCGATCAACATAGTTGTGGAATGGAAAGCAGCTCTACAGGCAACAGCTGTACCATAGGAATCAACAAAAATAACAACAGTGAGCAGCAAACCAGCACAACACAAAGGAAAGAGGAAGATTGTCGAGAGCACAGAGGCTGAGAAAAGCTACAAGTTCAGAGAAGATCCTCTTGTTGAGAAAGTAACTTTGGAGATAGAGGCAAAGAGGCGACAACACGAAAGGAGAGTAGAATGGAGGAAGAGAGAGAAGCAAAGGTTGGAAGATGCAGAGAGGAAGTTGCAGGAAACAGAAAAGAAGCTGAAAGCAGAGCAAGAGCTCAGGAGGAGAGAAAGGGAAGAAAAGAAGAAATAGGAATAGGAGGAAAGGCAAGGCACACTGACAGAGAAAACTGTGCCTATACAGGTTGAAGAATCAGAGCAGCCAACAAATGAAGAAGAGGGTGAGTAGGTGTAGGTTTAGGAAATCGCTCAGCAGGTTGAGTAGATGGTTGAGGAAATGGACATGGAGACAGAATAGGAGCCATAGGACCAAGACACTAATCTCATGCCAAGAGCATCTGAGGTTGCACCATAGTCTCCGCCACCTCCAGAATCACAATCGGTCCTGAGCAAGTAAGGATAGGTTGTTCTCCTTGATGATGATTCATAGATGGATGTGTACAATCTATCATTCGGCAAGTCACATCACAAGATTGTACAAGCATGTAGAAGAAGCTCCCGGATGATCACACATCACCTGCTCACATAGAGGAAAGGGTGATTGCATCATATGTTAGAAGACATCCAGTTGCCATGGCTAATGCTTCTCAGGCTTATGCAGAAACCATGAGTTCGATGATCAAGTTCTTGATAGCAAAGAATGATCGGTTGTCCAAGGACTTGCAAGAGGCCAGGCAGAGAATAGGGTAGTTTGCAAGATCTGCTATGGAAAAAATGAAGTAATAAATTGTTGCGAAGATATCAACTTTGGAGACCACCATGCAGACATTTTATAGCAGATTTGTCACTGTGCACAAAGAAGTTGTCCATCTATACGGTTTTCAATAGCAGTGCGTGAAGATAGCCCAAACTCTTAAAGACATACATGCTGCTATTGTGCATGTACAGGAATGGACAATGAGGTACAAAGGGGCCCCACTTTACTTACACAATATGCTGAAGCCACAGGCAGAGCCAGACAAAGCACAGATTCGGATGTTGATCCAGAACTATGAGAAGTTCGCTCCGCTTATCACCAACATTAAGGCTTCCTATGCATGGTTATACAGGATTTGGGATGTCATAATGAGGACACACAAGATCCCTTCGATCGGAACCCTCATTGAAGCCATGAGGAAGAACCAACTCATGTTGGAGATCGATGGGTACATAGAGAAATTGATACATGAAGCCACCAGTGATGACTTGTAGTTGAGCACAGAGAACATGCAAAATTACATCGGTGGTCCAGCCAGACTCGTAACAGTGTTGCACATGCTTCAAGATGAGCTAGACAAAGATTTCAGAACCATATACCCAGAAACCATGGAGGCAAGAGTCTGCTTTGATAAAGACATCACCAAACATTATGAGGACACGATAATGCAGTACCAAGCTTGGTATCAGTTCAACAATGAAGACCGCCATGAGGAGGTTACCGAGTTGGTCATTCCCCAAGATCCCGGGTCATGTTGTTTCTCTTGTTAGGCTAACTCAAGCCTATTTTCCCCACATGGGTATATGTGGAAATTGTTTTATTATTTGTAAATATATTGTAAGTGAAATTCCAAGTGTCATTAGTGGAATGTGAACAGTCACTATGTAATGTGAAGAGTCATGAGGGTTGTCCAAGAGTCAAAGGGGAATGTCAAGGGTCACCCCACCCTTTGTTATTTATAGAACCTCATAGCTCATAGTACAAGATTTTGGGAGTCGAGATTTTGGCTAGGCATCACTTAGAGAAGGCTTGGAGAGTATTGTGACGAGCATTAGCTTCTCCACAACGTAGAGTAAGTACATCTCTTTGGAAGAGCAAGCGGTGTTGATTGTAATGTTCCACTATTGGAGCTAGTGGCTGTCAATGGTGTATGTATGGATGGAACTTTCACTTAATAATATAAGTAAGCCATCACGTTTTCATGCATATGTTGTTATTGTAGTTTGACTATTCCGGTGATTTAGCAATGTATGTTACTTAACTTACGCATTTGTGTATGAACTATTTTGTATGCAATTGTATGAATCTTGTTGAATATGTATTGTTGTGTTAACCGTTAACTTTGGATTTTGGACTATTCCGCTTCCAACTTGTGATGTCATTATGGTCGCATGTTGCTTTCAGGTTATGTACTATTACAGGCTTCTAGGGGACAAACTTATTTTCCCCTCTGTGTGTTACAACCCCCATGTATTTCATTTGACTCACTGCAAGGTCACACACTTGCTTCCAACAAAGTTATCATACTTACCTCTACGTGCTACCGCAATCAAGGCAGTGTTGTACTACCCATTGCTAGGACTCCTAATCCAAAAGGTCTGAGGTCTAGTTGGGACTTCTTACTAGGGAGATCCCCTAACATGTTGGGGGGTCTAGCACGATCAACACAACTATATGCCCAAAAAAACTATTACTCATTTCATATGACATTTGTTCATATAACATATTTTTTTAATTAATTAATTTAATTAAAATGATAAAAAAGGCATAACTACTTTGGAGATAAATCTCAATCATTGATTTGTATATACTACTATGAAAATTCTAGAATATTTCATGAAGGTGAAATCCTTACCAACCTAATAATTATTGATAATTAAATTAAAATTCTGAAACCATTCCAAAATATACACGCTTATCTAAATAATTAAATTTTTTATTTTTAAAATTAATTAAAATTTTGTTAAATTTCTCATCATGTAATAAAATGTCTACTTTTAAAAAATATATTAATTTAATTTAATTAGCTAAGAATTTTTATTTCAACTTAAGGTGGATGAAGATTTGTTGACTTTTTTTTTAATTGAAGGACTAAATTGATTCTCAAGGAATATGCTCAATGTTAATCAAGGGTTGTAGCATATTACAAAAGAGTTTGTTAGGCTATATTGACTTTTAATAAATTTAAAAAATTAGATTTGTGCCACGTAGCTCTCCACCCACCAATTTCCTAGGGATTTGAGATTATTCCAATTCTAATAAGTTCCTCCATTGATAAGTTCCTCATTATTATTTATAACATTCATTTATATATAAGAAAATTTTATTTAGCAAAATGGTTCATTACTTTTAATAGATTTAAAAATTTATAGTAGTGTCATGTGGCTCTCACCCACCAATTTCCTAGGGATTTGAGATTATTCCAGTTCTAATAAGTTCTTCCATGATAAGCTCCTCATTATTATTTATAATATTCATTTATATAAGCAAACTTTATTTAGCAAAATGATTCATTTTACAATAGATGTATAATTCCTTTTTTCTTAAATTAAAGTTGACCTATATCAAAATAACCGACGAACAAATATCAAATAGAGATGAAAAATATAGACAATGCCTAATCTAACCAATTAAAAAAAACTTTGATATAATTATAAAATTAAAAATAATTTTAAATTTTATATAATAATTTAAGTTAAAAAATTATTTCATTACAATTAAATTAAATTCTTAAATAAACACCAAACCACTTTGAATTCAATTCTAAAGGTCAAACACTTCCCATTTAAAATTAATTTTTTAAAAATAAAAATAAACCAACAAACTTACAAAATTCCCACCAAAAAATAACTGTCCAAATAAAATTATGAGCTCAATAAACAACGACGTTACTTTATATTTACATCAACAAATTTCTTGGATGAGAAATTCCAATGTAAAGGTCAATCAACTCTCATTCAAAAATTAAACTCGTGATTAGAATTAGTTGGTAAGATGAGAAATTGAAGAAATGGTTCAAAAATTAAACTCGTGATTAGAATTAGTTGGTAAGATGAGAAATTGAAGAAATTGTTTTTCTATGTTTATGTTTATTTTTAAATGTAACGTAAAGCATAAGACACTTATATCTATAAATTAATAAAATAAATATTAAGTTTATTTTGAATCCTTAACCATAAACCACCTATGTCTAAAAATTAATAAAAGAAATATTAAGTTTATTTTGTTTAGATTTATCAATCAATCTTATTCATATAAATTTTTTATTATTTTTTAGTGTATATATATATATATATATTTGCACATAAAATATATAATATTTTAATTAACTTAATTAAAATTAAATAAATTGTTATTTTATTAAATTAAAATTTTAAAAATAATACAAAATCTAAAAGATTTATTACAATGTTAAATATAAAATTTATTAAAATGATGATGGTGGTTAAAATTTACAAAGACTAATATAGTTTATTGAATCTTAAGAAGGTAAGTGATTAATTGAGGCTCTTTAATATTTTATGTTTATGATTAAAAAAAGTGAGACAAGTGTTTCAAGATCACTATAATTTGGCTAATTTAACAAGTCATGAAGATTGGTAATGTGATAAATATTCAGTATTTTTTCCCTAAATAATTGCTAAAAGTAATCCTATTTATTAAATATTAAAAAAATAATAAAATTTTATTTAATTTCGAAATAAAATTCTTTCATATATATTATTTTTTAAATTTTAAAAATTATAAATTTTATTAAAAACATTATATTTTTAGATAGCTGAGTTTAGATAGGTGATTATTTCGTCTAGAAAATAATGGTTTTTCCAGATTTTTTTTGCAAATCTAAGTTACAGCTATAACTTTTCAAAATTTTAAGTACTCTAATCATTCTCAGAAATATTAAATCTATTTCTACTATAATTCAAAACACTCATATTAAAAAAAAACAAAATAAAACAAAAACTAAGAAAATTACCATTTAAACTAACTTATCACTGTGAACAAGTTTTTTAAATGAATTCAAAAAATAAAACATGTATAATAAAAAATAAATATATATATATATATATATAATTTTAAATAATTACATCATATTAAACTTAAAAGTAATAATCTGATAAGATATTAGGAAAAAAGGTTTATCAGGATGTGAAAGATACTAAAATCAAATGATCATTATAAAAAATTGGAAATAATCATTAGAAAAAAAATATATAAATACATACAAATTTATTAATTCTATTAAAATATTCCAACTAAATAATATCAATAAATAATATCGTTAAAATAATTTAATCCATTAATATCATTCATTAAAAAAGACAAAAATTAGGTACATATATAAACTACAAAATGAGGTGGAAAAATATTAAAATCAAATTATGATTATGAAAATTGAAAACAATTATTCGAAAGAAAAATTTCAAAACACGTAAGAATCCGTTAATCCAATCCCAATGTCTTAGACAAATAATAATAGATAGCATCAATGAGATCATGCAATCCATTGAACTTCTCTCTCCGTTCAATCACCATTGCGAGTGTTAAGCTCATGATTGGAAGAGACTATTCATCAGCGAAGACTTCTGGAATGAATACGAGATAAGACGCTGACTGTCTTCCTTCTCGCTGGATTGAAGAAGATAGATATCCAAGGTTAGACTGTAGGATTGCTGGAATTAGCTTCCTTCTTATATACCATAGATCAATAGCTTCTTTCTTCGCTCCCCTTGCCCTCAAAAGCGCAAGTCCTATGGACCTTGCCTGAAACTCTGAAGATGATGATTATAAGATAGATCTCTATCTGGTTCTCCTTCCTCTCCCTTATGGTCGAGTGGCCTTACGGCACCTTATGGCATTCATTATATTCCGTATGATACGAGAGCTCCAGTTCCAGTTCTACTTATGGATGGAATCCAGTTCTCCTGATTGATTGCTTGTATTCCTGGCTTGGCTAGTTCATACCAAATCCGATCTCCCTTGCTAGTTGGTGTCAGAGGTCTGGTCTTTCTATTATTGCTTACAAGAGAATTCGTACTATCAATCATTCGCATAAGAACAACTTGCATTCTTTCGGCTCATAAGAGTCCTTGCCTGCTTGCTCCTTTGCTTATGGATGGAATCCCGGATAAGAACAAATTGAATCAGCTATCACTCCCTTGCCGTCAGTATAGCTTGCTAGCCTACCTTACAACTCGCTTTCAGTTATAGCTTGCCTACCGGAGTACTCGCATGAAAGAGATTATGAAATTCGCAATAAGGAGACCATTGAAAATGAATAAGGAACTTGCCCGGAGGGCAATTGATGGGGCCCCACCTTGAGCCTTGAGCCTTCGGTCCACCTTGATGGGGCCCCTCCTTGACCCTTGAGCCTTTGGCCCAACCTTGTATCCCTGAACTTTGACCAAAAGCTCCTAACATCACCTCCTCCCTCTAGGCCGAGGTCAATGTCTGTTCCTATCTCTATTTGAGATAGGGCCAACACCCTAGCCCTAATTAGGAGGGAATTAGCTCTAACGGAGTGTTGCCTTGCCGAGGTCATGCTTTTCTCAAAGTTCCTAGAATTTAGGTGCTTCTCCGAAACTTCAACCAAATCGAGCATAGGGTGGGTATAGAAAAGGGTAGTACCAGTAAGCAGTCAACAAGCCTGACAAAAAAGAGCGTAGGGTGGGTATAGAAAAATGATCAAAACCCACCTACAAACACTCCTCCACAAACACTCCACAACCTCCAGACCTAAGCTTAGAAGGAACACCCGCTAAGGCACAAAGCCCTGTTTGGCTAACCCGAGCACCTTGCCCACTGTAACTTCACGATGAGCAGGGGATGAGACCCTCATTAATGAGAGCCGCCCAGGACTCAGAGACTTAGTGATTCCAGGACAAGGCATAGGGGTGTTGAGGCCCTTTCTAAAGGTGTGATGTACTATTATTTGCACCTAATGGCTTACGGCTCAGTGTTGCTTCAAGCTCAATATTACCAGCACAGGGTGAGCCGCATACGAGTATAGTCAATTTCATTCCTGAGATGGTGTTTACAAACCCAGGAACACCATGCCTTGTAGGAACCAAGGATGAACCCTCCTCACTAGACCTTCACAAGTTCACTCAAAGTCCCTTACACAATCATTCACGACGTTCTCTGAACGGGTGATGTTAGGGAGCCAAGGGACTACCTTGCCTCATCATTATGGTTCCACGCACGAGTGGGCCTGAGGGTGGCAGACATGACTCTTAGCCCCATTGCTGAGGGTGTCCATCATGGTTAGGGTTGAAGGAAGCCGGCTTGCTCTATCTATAAAATACCACAAGCTCCAGGATAAAAAGCATGTGGGTCTAAAGGGCCAGCTCCTCCACCAAGCCCTGACTGAAGGTTAGGGCAGAAGGCACTGGCTTGCCAAGTGATAGTGATACCACAAGCTAATGAGGTAAATGCATGTGGGTCATGGGGCCAGCACCTCCACCCATCCAATGACCAAGCCACTGACTATCCCTTCCTGGACTGTCCCGCCCGATAGACATAGCAAGACTCGAAACATGCGACACTAAGGCTCTACCGCTGAGCTATATGCCCCTTGGCTCAAACTGTTTTATACACGATCTCTTTTTCTTTCTAATACCTAAAGTGTGCACTCGAGGGCTTATGACTTTTTTACATGACTGGCAGTTTTGGGCAAGCTTCAACACATGCCCAAAACTACCACCCTCAGTAGGGAGAGGGCCAAAGGTATCATATAGTAAGATGGGGCCCCACCTTGTATCCCTTAACCTTGAGCCTTCGGCCCACCTTAACCCTTGATCCTTTGGCTCTCCTTGACCCTTGAGCCTTTGGCCCAACCTTGTATCCCTGAACCTTGACCAAAAACTCTTAACATCCTCTCCTCCCTCTGGGTCGAGGTCAATGTCTGTTCCTATCTCTATTTGAGATAGGGCCCAAACCCTACCTCAATTAGGAGGGCATTAGCTCTAATGGAGTGTTGCCTCACCGAGGTCATGCTTTTTCTCAAATTTCCTAGAGTTCAGGCACTTCTCCGAAACTTCAACAACAAACGAGCATAGAGTGGGTTTCTAATAAAGATCAAACTTCAACGAGCATACGGTTAGTCTCCAACAGGAAGGGTTAGGGCCAATGGAAGTAGGCTTGCCATACTCCAATGACTCCACAAGCTCACAGGATCAAAAGCATGTGGGTCTATGGGGCCAGCTCCTCAACCCAGTCCATGACTGTCCCCTGACCTATTGTTTCTAAAGTGTAGTACCAGTAAGTGGTCTGCGGGGCTGATGTTAGGGAGCCATGGAGACTTCTGCCTTGCCTCAATGGGAGGTTTACCACACGGTGGTAAACGACTGTGTGGGCCTGGAGGGGACAGACATGACTATCAACCTCACTGCTAAGGCTGTCCATCATGGTTAGGGTTGATGGCAAGCTTGCCACGCTAACGATGATTCCACAAGCTGTCAAGGAGCATGTGGGTCACATGGGGCCTATTATCAACCCAATCTTGAAGGTTAGGGCAAAAGGAGAACTGGCTTGCCAAGTTCAAGCGATACCACAAGCTATCTCATATCAACATGTGGCTCCATGGGGTTGGCTCCTCCACCCAGCCATTGACCTTGGTCAATGATTGTCCCTGGGACTGTCCCACCCTGGGGAGATTGCTCTCTAGTTATTTCTCTAATGGGTGCCATCAGGGGGTAATGCACTTTCACCATATAGCACAGATGGAAGAGCCTTTGGTCGCAGGTTCGAGTCCTGCTATGCCCATGGGAAACCCAGCCCCCTAGGACCTAGTTAGTGGGGCCTTAACAAAAATGGTAAAATAGTACAATGAAATACTTCATTCAAATGCGACCCGTAATGGCTCTAAACTTTTAGCCTAGGTTAGTAATGGCTTTAAACTTTTGCATCGTATTAGTCCACAGTTTACTAATTAACACTTATTCGAGTTCGAGGGGTTCGTTATATTTTCATAGGTCGATTGGTTTGTTATATTTTTATGTTCCATTCTCATCGAACGCAGGTTCAGGTGTCGCAATGAACACAGGTTCAGGTGTCGCATCGAATGCTGGTGATTCTTAGGAAAAGTCATAAGCCCCCGATTGCACACTTTAGGTATTAGAAAGAAAAAGGGATCGTGTATAAAATAGTTTGATCCAAGGGGCATATAGCTCAGCGGTAGAGCCTTAGTGTCGCATGGTTTGAGTCCTGCTATGTCCATCAAGTGGGACAGTCTAGGAAGGGACAGTCAGTGGCTTGGTCATTGGCTGGGTGGAGGTGCTAGCCCCATGAACCACATGTGTTTACCTCATTAGCTTGCGGTATCACTATCACTTGGCAAGCCAGTGCCTTCTGCCCTAACCTTCAGTCAGGGCTTGGTGGAGGAGCTAGCCTGTATACCCACATGCATTTTATCCTAGAGCTTGTGGTATCGTATAGATAGACCAAGCTGGATTCCTTCAACCCTAACCATGATGGACACACTCAGCAATGGGGCTGAGTCATGTTTGCCACCCTCAGGCCCACTCGTGCGTGGAACCATAACGATGAGGCAAGGCAGTCCCCTGGCTCCCTAACATCACCCGTTCAAAGAACGTCATGGATGATTGTGTAATGGGCTTTGAGTGAACCTGTGATGGTCTAGCGAGGAGGGCTCATCGTTGGTTCCTACAAGGCATGGTGTTCCTGGATTTGTAAACGCCATCTCAAGAATGAAATTGACTATACTCATACGCGGCTCACCCCATGCTCGTAATATTGAGCTTGAAGCAACACTGAGCCGTAAGCCATTGCATGTAAATAATAGTACGTCACACCTTTAAAAAGGGCCTCAACACCCCTATGCCTTGTCCTAGAATCACTAAGGTTCTGAGTCTTGGGCGGCTCTCATTAATGAGGTTCTCATCCCCTGCTTATCGTGAAGTTACAGTGGGCAAGGTGCCCGGGTTAGCCAAACAGGGCTTTGTGCCTTAGCGGGTGTTCCTTCTAAGCTTAGGTTCGGAGGTTGTGGAATGTTTGTGGAGGAGTGTTTGTAGGTGGGTTTTGATCATTTTTCTATACCCGCCCTATGATCTTTTTGGTCAGGCCTGCTGACTACTTACTGGTACTACCCTTTTCTATACCCACCCTACGCTCAATTTGGTTGAAGTTTCGAAGAAGCGCCTGAACTCTAGGAACTTTGAGAAAAGCATGACCTCAATGAGACAACACTTCGTTAGACCTAATTCCCTCCTAATTATAGCTAGGGTGTTGGCCCTATCTCAAATATAGATAGGAACATACATTGACCTCTACCTAGAGGGAGGAGGTGATGTTAGGAATTTTTGGTCAAAGTTCAGGGATACAAGGTTGGCCAAAGGCTCAAGGGTCAAGGAGGGGCCCCATCAAGGTGTGCCGAAGGCTCAAGGCTTAAGGTGGGGCCCCACCTTGAGGGCCAAAGGGGGCCCCACCTTGTATCGCTTAACCTTGAGCCTTCGGCCCACCTTAACCCTTGAGCCTTTGGCTCTCCTTGACCCTTGAGCCATTGGCCCAACCTTGTATCCCTGAACCTTGACCAAAAACTCCTAACATCCCCTCCTCCCTCTGGGCCGGGGTCAATGTCTGTTGCTATCTCTATTTGAGATAGGGCCTAGACCCTAGCTCAATTAGGAGGGCATTAGCTCTAACTGAGTGTTGCCTCACCAAGGTCATGCTTTTTCTCAAAGTTCCTAGAGTTCAGGCACTTCTCCGAAGCTTCAACAACAAACGAGCATAGGGTGGGTTTCCAATAAAGATCAAACTTCAACGAGCATAGGGTCGGTTTCCAAGAGGAAGTGTTAGGGCTCATGGAAGTAGGCTTGCCATACTCAATGACTTCACAAGCTCACAAGATCAAAAGCATGTGGGTCTATGGGGCCAACTCCTCAACCCAGTCCATGACTGTCCCCTGACCTATTGTTTCTAAAAGGTAGTACCAGTAAGCGGCTTGCAGGGCTGATGTTAGGGAGCCATGGAGACTTTTGCCTTGCCTCAATGGGAGGTTTACCACACGGTGGTAAATGATCGTGTGGACCTGGAGGGGACATACATGACTCTCAACCTCACCGCTGAGGCTGTCCATCATGGTTAGGGTTGATGGTAGGCTTGCCACGCTAACAATGATTCCACAAGTTGTCAAGGAGCATGTGGGTCACATGGGGCCTGCTATCAACCCAGTCTTGAAGGTTAGGGAAAAAGGAGAACTGGCTTGCCAAGTTCAAGCGATACCACAAGCCATCTCGTATCAACATGTGGGTCCATGGGGCCGGCTCCTCCACCCAACCATTGACCTTGGTCAATGACTATCCCGCCCTGGGGAGATTGTTCTCTAGTTATTTCTCCAAAGGGTGTCATTGGGAGCTAAAAAATGCATTACCCCCCGATGGCACCTTTTAGAGAAATAACTGGAGAGCAATCTCCCCAGGGCGGGATTGTTCTCTAGTTATTTCTCTAAAGGGTGTCATCGGGGGGTAAAAAATGCATTACCCCCTGATGGCACCCTTTAGAGAAATAACTGGAGAGCAATCTCCCCAGGGTGGGATAGTCCCAGGGACAGTCATTGACCAAAGTCAATGGCTGGGTGGAGGAGCCGGCCCCATGGACCCACATGTTGATACGAGATAGCTTGTGGTATCGCTTGAACATGGCAAGCCAGTTCTCCTTCTGCCCTAACCTTCAAGACTCGGTTGATAGCAGGCCCCATGTGACCCACATCCACATGCTCCTTGGCAACTTGTGGAATCATCGTTAGCGTGGCAAGCCTGCCATCAACCCTAACCATGATGGACAACCTCAGCAGTGATGTTGAGATTCATGTCTCTCCCCTCCAGGCCCACACGGTCGTTTACCACCGTGTGGTAAACCTCCCATTGAGGCAAGGCAAAAGTATCCATGGCTGCCTAACATCAGCCCTGCAGACAACTTACTAGTACTACCCTTTAGAGACAATAGGTTAGGGGACAATCATGGACTGGGTTGAGGAGCTGGCCCCATAGACCCACATGCTTTTGATCTTGTGAGCTTGTGGATTCATTGGAGTATGGCAAGCCTGCTTCCATCAGCCCTAACCCTTCCTGTTGGAAACCGACCTTATGCTCGTTGAAGTTTGATCTTTATTGGAAACCCACCCTATGCTCATTTGTTGTTGAAGTTTCAGAGAAGTGCCTGAACTTTAGGAACTTTGAGAAAAAGCATGACCTCGGCGAGGCAACACTCCGTTAGAGCTAATTCCCTCCTAATTGAGCTAGGGTTTGGGCACTATCTCAAATAGAGACAGGAATAGACATTGACCTCGACCCAGAGGGAGGAGGTGATGTTAGTAGTTTTTGGTCAAAGTTCAGGGATACAAGGTTGGGCCAAAGTCTCAAGGGTCAAGGAGAGCCAAAGGCTCAAGGGTTAAGGTGGGACGAAGGCTCAAGGTTAAGCGATACAAGGTGGGGCCCCATCTTACTATCTGATAACTTTGGCTCTCTCCCTACGTTTACATAGGTGGCAGTTTTGGGCAAGCATTGGGAGACTCAAAGGTCTGGGCTTTCTAAGTCATAAGCCCCCGAGTGTGCACTTTAGGTATTAGAAATAAAAAGAGATCGTGTATAAAACAGTTTGAGCCAAGGGGCATATAGCTCAATAATAGAGCCTTAGTGTCGCATGGTTCGAGTCCTACTATGTCCATCGGGCAGGACAGTTCGGGAAGGGACAATCAATGGCTTGGTCATTGGATGGGTGGAGGTGTTGACCCCATGACACACATGCATTTACCTCATTAGCTTGTGGTATCACTATCACTTGGCTAGCGAGTGCCTTCTGCCCTAACCTTCAGTCAGGGCTAGGTGGAGGAGCTAGCCCTTTAGACCCACATGCTTTTTATCATGGAGCTTATGGTATCGTATAGATAGAGCAAGCCGGAGTCCTTCAACCCTAACCATGATGGACACCCTCAGCAATGGGGCTGAGAGTCATGTCTGCCACCCTCAGGCCCACTCATGTGTGGAACCATAACGATGAGGCAAGGCAGTCCCCTGGCTCCCTAACATCACCCATTCAGAGAAAGTCATGGATGATTGTGTAATGGGCTTTGAGTGAACCTGTGATGGTCTAGCGAGGAGGGTTCTTCCTTGGTTCCTACAAGGCATGGTGTTCCTGGGTTTGTAAATGCCATCTCAGGAATGAAAATGACTATACTCGTACACGGCTCACCCCGTGCTGGTAATATTGAGCTTGAAGCAACACTGAGCCGTAAGCCATTTTGTGCAAATAATAATATGTCACACCTTTAAAAAGGGCCTCAACACCCTTATGCCTTGTCCTGGAATCACTAAGGCTCTAAGTCCTGGGCATCTCTCATTAATGAGGGTCTCATCCCCTGTTCATCGTGAAGTTACAGTGGGCAAGGTGCTCAAGTTAGCCAAACAGGGCTTTGTGCCTTAGCAGGTGTTCCTTCTAAGCTTAGGTCCGGAGGTTTTGGAGTGTTTGTGGAGGAGTGTTTGTAGGTGGGTTTTGATCATTTTTCTATACCCACCCTACGCTCTTTTTGGTCAGGCCTGCTGACTACTTACTGGTACTACCCTTTTCTATACCCACCCTACGCTTGATTTGGTTGAAGTTTCGGAGAAGCGCCTAAACTCTAGGAACTTTGAGAAAAGCATGACCTCAGGAAGGTAGCACTTCGTTAGAGCTAATTCCCTCCTCATTAGGGCTAGGGTGTTGGCCCTATCTCAAATAGAGATAGGAACAGACATTGACCTCGGCCCAGAGGGAGGAGGTGATGTTAGGAGTTTTTGGTTAAAGTTCAGGGATACAAGGTTGGGCCAAAGGCTCAAGGGTCAAGGAGGGGCCCCATCAAGGATGGGTGTCCCATCAAGGTGGGCCGAAGGCTCAAGGCTCAAGGTGGGGCCCCATCAATTGCCCTTTGAGCAAGTTCCTTATTCATTTTCAGTGGTATTGCCCGAAGGGCAATTGATGGGACCCCACCTTGAGCCTTGAGCCTTTGGCCCACCTTGATGGGACACCCATCCTTGATGGGGCCCCTCCTTGACCCTTGATCCTTTGGCTCTCCTTGACCCTTGAGCCTTTGGCCCAACCTTGTATCCATGAACTTTGACCAAAAACTCCTAACATCACCTCCTCCATATGGGTTGAGGTCAATGTCTGTTCCTATCTCTATTTGAGATAGGGCCAACACCCTAGCTCTAATTAGAAGGGAATTAGCTCTAACGAAGTGTTGCCTCGCCAAGGTCATGCTTTTCTCAAAGTTCTTAGAGTTCAGGCGCTTCTCCGAAACTTCAACCAAATCGAGCGTAGGGTGGGTATAGAAAAGGGTAGTACTAGTAAGCAGTCAGTAGGAAAAGTCATAAGCCCCCGAGTGCACACTTTAGGTATTACAAAGAAAAAGAGATCGTGTATAAAATAGTTTGAGCCAAGGGGCATATAGCTCAGCGGTAGAGCCTTAGTGTCGCATGGTTCGAGTCCTGCTATGTCCATCGGGCGGGACAGTCTGGGAAGGGACAGTGAGTGGCTTGGTCATTGGCTAGGTGGAGGTGCTGGCCCCATGACCCACATGTGTTTACCTCATTAGCTTGTGGTATCACTATCACTTGGCAAGCCAGTGCCTTTAGCCTAACCTTCAGTTAAGGTTGGGTGGAGGAGCTAGCCCTTTAGACCCACATGCTTTTTATCCTAGAGCTTGTGGTATCGTATAGATAGAGCAACCCGGCTTCCCTCAGAACTAACCATGATGGACACCATTAGCAATGGGACTGAGAGTCATGTATGCCACCCTCCGGCCCACTCGTGCGTGGAACCATAACGATGAGGCAAGGCAGTCCCCTGGCTCCCTAACATCACCTGTTCAGAGAACGTCGTGGATGACTGTGTAATGGGCTTTGAGTGAACCTGTGATGGTCTAGCGTGGAGGGTTCATCCTTGGTTCCTACAAGGCATGGTGTTCCTAGGTTTGTAAATGCCATCTCAAGAATGAAATGGACTATACTCGTATGCAGCTCACCCCGTGCTGGTAATATTGAGCTTGAAGCAACACTAAGACGTAAGCCATTGGGTGCAAATAATAGTACGTCACACCTTTAAAAAGGGCCTCAACGCCCCTATGCCTTGTCCTGAAATTACTAAGGCTCTGAGTCCTGGGCGGCTCTCATTTATGAGGGTCTCATCTCCTGCTCATCGTGAAGTTACAGTGGGAAAGGTGCCCGGGTTAGCCAAATAAGGCTTTGTGCCTTAGCAGGTGTTCCTTCTAAGCTTAGGTCCAGAGGTTGTGGAGTGTTTGTAGGTGGGTTTTGATCATTTTTCTATACCCACCCTACACTCCTTTTAGTCAGGCCTGCTGACTGCTTACTGGTACTACCCTTTTCTATACCCACCCTACGCTCGATTTGGTTGAAGTTTCGGAGAAGCGCCTGAGCTCTAGGAACTTTGAGAAAAGCATGACCTCGGCAAGGCAACATTCCGTTAGAGCTAATTCCCTCCTAATTAGAGCTAGGGTGTTGGCCCTATCTCAAATAGAGATAGGAACAGACATTGACCTCAGCCTAGAGGGAGGAGGTGATGTTAGGATTTTTTGGTCAAAGTTTAGGGATACAAGGTTGGGCCAAAGGCTCAAGGGTTAAGGAGAGCCAAAGACTCAAGGGTCGAGGAGGGGCCCCATCAAGGATGGGTGTCTCATCAAGGTGGGCCGAAGGCTCAAGGCTCAAGGTGGAGCCCCATCAATTGCCCTTCGGGAAAGTTCCTTATTCATTTTTAGTGGTCTTTCCTAAAGGGCAATTGATGGGGCCCCACCTTGAGCCTTAAGCCTTCCGCCCACCTTGATGGGGCCCCTCCTTGACCCTTGAGCCTTTGGCCCAACCTTGTATCCCTAAACTTTGAACAAAAACTCCTAACATCACCTCCTCCCTCTGGGCCGAGGTCAATGTTTGTTCCTATCTCTACTTGAGATAGGGCCAACACCCTAGCTCTAATTAGGAGGGAATTAGCTCTAACGAAGTGTTGCCTCGCCAAGGTCATGCTTTTCTCAAAGTTCCTAGAGTTCAGGTGCTTCTCTGAAACTTCAACCAAATCGAGCGTAGGGTGGGTATAGAAAAGGGTAGTACCAATAAGCAATCAGTAGGCCTGACCAAAAAGAGCGTAGGGTGGGTATGGAAAAATGATCAAAACCCACTTACAAACACTCCTCCACAAACACTCCACAACCTCCGAACCTAAGCTTAGAAGGAACACCCGCTAAGGCACAAAGCCCTGTTTGGCTAACCCGGGCACCTTGTCCAATATAACTTCACGATGAGCAGGGGATGAGACCCTCATTAATGAGAGCCTCCCAAGACTCAGAGCATTAGTGATTCTAGGAGAAGGCATAGGGGTGTTGATGCCCTTTTTAAAGGTGTGACGTACTATTATTTGCACGCAATGGCTTACGACTCAATGTTGGTTCAAGCTCAATATTACCAGCACGGGGTGAGCCATGTACGAGTATAGTCAATTTCATTCCTGAGATGGCGTTTACAAACCTAGGAACACCATGCCTTGTTGGAACCAAGGATGAACCCTCCTCGCTAGACCATCACAGGTTCACTCAAAGCCCATTACACAATCATCCACGACGTTCTCTGAACGGGTGATGTTAGGGAGCCAGGGGACTGCCTTGCCTCATCGTTATGGTTCCACGCACGAGTGGGCCTGAGGGTGGAAGACATGACTCTCAGCCCCATTTTTTAGGGTTTCCATCATGGTTAGGGCTGAAGGAAGCCGACTTGCTCTATCTATACAATACCAAAAGCTCCAGGATAAAAAGCATGTGGGTCTAAAGGGCCAACTCCTCCACCCAGCCCTGACTGAAGGTTACGGCAGAAGGCACTGGCTTGCCAAGTGATAGTGATACCACAAGCTAATGAGGTAAAAGCATGTGGGTCATGGGTCCAATACCTCCACCTAGCCAATGACCAAGCCACTAACTATCCCTTCCCGGACTATCCCACTCAATGGACATAGCAGGACTCGAACCATGTGACACTAAGGCTCTACCGCTGAGCTATATGCCCCTTGGCTCAAACTGTTTTATACACGATCTCTTTTTCTTTCTAATACCTAGAGTGCGCACTCTAGAGCTTATGACTTTTTTGAAAATGCATTACCCCTTGATGGCACCCTTTAGAGAAATAACTGGAGAGCAATCTCCCCAAGCCGGGACAGTCCCAGGGATAGTCATTGACCAAGGTCAATGGCTGGGTGGAGGAGCCGAACCCATGGAACCACATGTTGATACAAGATATCTTGTGGTATCGCTTGAACATGGCAAGCCAGTTCTCCTTCTGCCCTAACCTTCAAGACTAGGTTGATAGTAGGCCCCTTGTGACCCACATGCACATGCTCCTTGACAGCTTGTGGAATCATCGCTAGTGTGGCAAGCCTGCCATCAGCCCTAACCCTGATGGACAGCCTCAGCAGTGAGGTTGAGAGTCATGCCTATCCCCTCCAGGCCCACATGGTCGTTTACCACTGTGTGGTAAACCTCCCATTGAGGCAAGGCAGAAGTATCCATGGCCCCCTAACATCAGCCCTGCAGACAACTTATTGGTACTACCCTTTAGAGACAATAGGTCAGGGGACAGTCATGGACTGGGTTGAGGAGTTGGCCCCATAGACCCACATGCTTTTGATCCTGTGAGCTTGTGGAGTCATTGGAGTATGGCAAGCCTACTTCCATCAGCCCTAACCCTTCCTGTTGGAAACCAACCCTATGCCTATTGAAGTTTGATCTTTATTGGAAACCCACTCTATGCTCATTTGTTGTTGAAGTTTCGGAGAAGCGCCTGAACTCTAGGAACTTTGAGAAAAAGCATGACCTCGGTGAGGCAACACTTCGTTAGAGCTAATTCCCTCCTAATTGAGCTAAGGTCTGGGCCCTATCTCAAATAGAGATAGGAACAGACATTGACCACGCCCAAGAGGGAGGAGGTGACGTTAGGAGTTTTTGGTCAAAGTTCAGGGATACAAGGTTGGGCCAAAGGCTCAAGGGTCAAGGAGAGCCAAAGGCTCAAGGTTTAAGGTGGGCCAAAGGCTCAAGGTTAAGGTGGGGTGTCCCATCAAGGTGGGGCCACATTTGATTTGTGTTGTTGTTCATGTTAAAGTTATACCGTTATTTGTTGGGGCCCCACTATGGCCAAGGGGGGCCTCCAGTTGAATACCCTATGCCTCCACTATGGGGCCTTAGGTGACAATACCCAGGGGCATAGCAGGACTCGAACCTATGACCAAAGGCTCTTCCATCTGAGCTATATGCCCATTGCCAAAGGCTGAGAGTCTGTCTGCCAGATCTCAGACCCTGGACTGGGGACTGACTGTCCCAATTGATTAGGGTTAACAGATAGCCCTCAAATTTATTATACACGATCTCTTTTTTTTTCTAATACCTAAAGAGTGCACTCAGGGGGGGGTATGACTTTATCATGCAATCCATTGAACTTTATCTAAATGTTTTAATCAAAGATACTCATATCAATAAAAGAGAAAGACGAAACATATGCAAAAATGAGTTTAGATAATTTATTCAAGAGGTGTATAAGTTGGGAAATATACTAAGTTTAAATGACTATCATGAAAATTGGAAATAACCATTCAAAAGGTGTGGGGTAACAATAGAAAAAAATTATGGTTACATAAGAAGGATGGAGAAAAAGTAACAAGTAATTATTTGAAAACGGAGTAAAAATAGAAAAAATTTATATATAGATACATAAAAGGGTAGAAATAAATGTAAAGAATGGTCTAAATTTTTATTAAGAAAAGAGTCTTGAAATACATAAGCTTCTTATTAGTCCTTGCGTTTTCGGCCTGCAGGGACTATAGTAATTATTTTCAGTTCTGTTATTTGTTGGGCATATAAACCAAAGAAGTATTTTCATTTTTAAGCAATTTTTTTTTCAATATTCAAATTAATATTCATTATGATCCAATGAACATGTTTTCCATCTTATTTGGTCTCATATCAAGCATACTTCAGATAAGCATAATGCATTCGACATCAATTCTAAACTATTGAGGCATACTTCACATAAATTTCATATATTTTTGTAAGTTAGAAGTAATGTTAGCATTAGTTCTCAAGCATTTAATGTTTAGGATAATGCAAAAGATATATATCTCATTTCTACGGAGTCTTCTGGAACCCAAACGCTAAGATGATGTGGGCATGTTATCCATTTGTCAAGTTGCGCACAACTATCAATCCCTGCTTTGTTCAAAGTGGCTTTTCTCCATGAGTAATGTTGCAAACCTTTGTTCAACCAAAGTTGACATTCGTTTGAGCTAAAGTTGTTATTCACTCGACTCTACGCGTTGGTTGCTCCATCTGCACTGGGTGACTCATGAGGAACATAGGGAAGAACAATGGAGCAACAACCAATCCCACAAGTAAGAAACAACCAATCTTGCTAGTGAGAAACAACTACATCCTTTGTTATGATTTCCTGCATCTTTTGCTATGATTTCCTACATAGTCAATTTTCATTTGTGATTAAATGGGAATTCAGTCCTGCACAGTCAATTTTCATTTATCATTTATGATTGAATGGGAATTCAGTGCTCACCTTGTGACCGGATAATTCAAATATCAGTAGACATCAAAATATTACAGATTACAACACTTGGAGCCGCGTACAGGAAAAAATAGGGAAGATATCTGACAAAGCCACACTGAAACACCGAATTTTACAATACGAGACATCATACCAAAATACAACTTTCAATGGTGAATCACATATCTATTTCTGCAGAAACATTGATAAGCGTCTCATGTTTCAAAGGAATTGCAACTATCCAAAAGGCTCATCATTAAGTTATATATGAAAGTGATTTAAATACCAACTAAACTATCAAAGATATAGCAAACAAGATATTAAACACTCTAAAAGAAACAACTATTAAAAGTCGGATAAAATATTAAAATATCTAGAAATATCAACATCAAATCAGATTAGAAAAGTATTTCAAAGACAATAATGCTTCAAAAAGACAGAGAAACAGTTTGACGAAGCACAAGATGAGGAAATTTTCAGGATTGACCATTGGATAGAGCATTGCTACAACTATTGTCGACCATTAAGGGATTAGAAAGACAACAGAGTTAAGGATCAAAAGTTCCATCGAAATTTCAGAAAACTTCACCATCAAATCATTTCAGAGAGATATTACCAACATAAACACCAGGAAAATCTGATTAGGTCAAGCAGATACTATAGGAAAAATGAGAAAATTACTTAATTTTCAAGAAATCATAAAACATCACCCGTACAAACTACACAACACAATTATTGTGGCCTAAGACTTTGTTAGAAAAGCATCAGTTTTTCATTTACCTAAATTAAAATCCTCTGAGTCTTCAAAATCCTCTATTCTTAGTAAGAAGCAGGGTCGGCAAAATAAATGTTCATAGTAAATCCAAAAACGAGACCAACATGTCATCGCAAATATGTTCTCATTCATTGTCAAAAATGAACCGAAAATCTCATTAGGCACAGTGGTTCCCCGATCCCAAATCGACAGGCTGTTAAACCATCCTTCCAGTTCTTGTTATGTATTGTTGGGAAAAATGCTGAGAGGCGGGGGGGTGAATCAGTATTTTAACTTTTACAATAATGATTTTCCTTTTTAAATAGTATATGCTACTTTACTGAAACCAACCAGTGTATGTCCACAACTATAAAGAATGAAACTAGCGTATATAATAAACAACTAATTCATTGTCTTAAACCATAGCATGATGCATTAACTAGTAAACAGATGCAGTAAGAATAGAATAAATCAACACATAAGTAGCACACATGAACACCAGGATTTTTCAGGTGGAAACCCAATGTGGGAAAAAAACCACTGTTGTTGTCGTCTCAGTCTTCAATCTTCTTATAATAAAAAGTGTTTACAAATTTTGTATTGGTGCAGACTTTTCTAATACGCAGGCATCTACCTACTAAAGGCTACAACCTTCACTCGTTTTCCAGCTTCTACTGGAAGGGAGCTCCAACCCCCTAGCTCTTGTACTAGCTGATATGTTTACCAGTACATAGGCGTCGGCCTATAGAAGGCTACAACCTTCAATCTTCCTCCAGGGACCATGTTTCATAAATTTTTAGATTGGATACTCATGGTACACAACAACACATTATGAAGGCCACTTTTCATCAAATTTTCATACTGGACCCATCAGTAGCTTTGAAACTCAAAATCAATCACCACTGCAATAACTACATCTACCAACAATCAGTCAATTTGAACAGTCAAATCACTATCACTAGAACACATATATGAACCCAGAGCACTACATCAACAACCAAAACAAATTGCAACCTCAAAAATCATATGTCAGAATGTATACGCTACTTCAGGGAAGCCAACCTACATGTATACGCTACTTCCTTTAATCCAACCTTCGTATACTTCTAAAAATATTGAATCATAAAACCTCTGAACCAAAACTATACCAACCAAAATATTCTAAAGATATACAGTCAAATTACAGAGTTCTAAAATAATAGCAGCAAAGATCACCCTTCTCACTCAATCAATCAATCAATCAGACTCAATCTCCTTATGCAATCAATTTTACTTTCAAATCTAATGAAGACATCATTGACAAATAGCAGTAAAACAACAACATTGATAAGATAGATCAGACATTTCTGAACAACAAACTTTTCTTTTGCATACGATACTTGGAAGAACCGAACCAGCATGTATACGTGCCTTCACCAAGCCGAACCAATGTATAGATCTACGAATACTTGCTTATAACTTTGCAACTATTCCAGACTTCAGACATACCCAGATCATAACATATAAAGCATAAAACATGCATTAACATTCAAATCTAGCCCATCCATTATCAGACCATACAATGATAAGTAATTTCAGGTCTCATGATCCTGATCTAACATTGTATCCAAAGGTGCACAAGATATTTTAGATCATATCATAAACATAGCCCTTGCAACATAAAATATACTTTAGAATAGAAGTATTCATGAAAAAATCTTTGACTTGCACACTTAGCCCTTTGATCTTCTCCTCCTTATATATTTTTAGTCTTTCTCAATACCTCAGACCAAAACAACACCTAGAACCTGTGGTATTTTTAGACGGGATCAACTAATTGTTATTCTGCTAAATATTGTGGGCTAATACCATGGTGGACATTTGGTATTCATTTATTTAAATTTTCCTTAATTTTCCATCTCATGCGCACTTTTACTCTTGTGAAAGTGTGTTCATGCGTATACGTGATTTTTTTTAGTGAACCCACTTGTATACGCAACTTGGACTAGGTGAACCAGCATATACAACTTAATACAACTGAAAACATTATTTTTCTTCAATTGCTTGATTTTGATTTGTAGTCCTCTGTTTTTCTGTACCATTTCCTTGTTACCTTTGAATTGACCTGCTACAATGTGAGCTGCCCTTTATCAAATCTGAACTGTCCTGTGAGTGGGTTGCCATCAAGGACAACAGCTGTACCATAATGCCAACATTTTTCAGTGTGATACAATGGAAAAAGTCGACCATGAAAATATTTGCACCGAAAATATCCAAAACGTGGTTGCGTTCCAATTCAACCTATAAATTTCATTGCAAGTGTTACTTGGGTCTTTTGGACACACTTGCATATTTGGATGTGTGTTCATATGTTCATATGTTGGTGAACAAAGGGCTCTGAAAAAAACTCCAAACACTTCAGTCCAATTGGAGGGACCACGAAGGCGATATTCCCCACTAGCTAATTGTTTTGAAATCATAGTAGACCTGTATTTTTCTCGGTAATTGAAAATTCAAAGGTCTATTTGTACTCACAATTAGGGCTTACAACCCATTAAGTGTCAACTGAAGATGGAATCAAACCCGATAAAGTGTGTATCTATTTGAATTGATGAATTAACCATGTTTGTTTGGTTGGGACAAATTTCTACCTTCTCATTTAATGATGTCATTTTAATGTTGTCATAAGGTGGTCATGTAGCCAATAATCGCATAGAGATGGGTAACTTTCCCATTCCACAATAGGTGGTCAGACCCCCTACCTACCCATTTCCATAGTTATAGTTGATAGAGAGAATCACATTGTCCGAAGGTCATAACTGTATTTTATTTCTTACATTACCACCTGAGAAACAACCAATTGTTGTTTAACCCATGTTTAATGTGTATGCTTCCATCAAGTTGAAGGGGCCCACATATAACTTAGTCCTATTGCTATGTTCTCAATTTCTTTGCTCTGTAAAGTCTCTACTACTAGAGCCATAACGTCAAGCTCATGCACTCAGTAAAATCCTTCTGGCTATTATTTGGCTATTCTACAACGCCCTTCTAAATATGAATTCAAAGCTTCCTTCAGACAGAGAACCAGATTTAAACACACTCGATCCCACCCAATGGAACGGAACTCATTCATTCATTGGTACTCTTGCTCGAGGGGTGGGTGGAATACACATAAAGGGTTCTTAGAACAGGTTATCGCAATATCAAGCACGATAGATAGGCCACGCCCTCAAAATCCACCCGACTTAAAACTACTTATGAATAGATTGGTCATTGATATATGTCCACCGCCATGGCCCTATCAAATGAGAGAGATATATGATTATCACCAAAAAACGAAGGAACCAGTGACATCAACTCAACTGGAGCAAAGCACACGACCGATGATGGGGTAGACACATATTAGTTGTGGTGCTTATAACTTCCATTTATTCTTAGCTTGGGTTGAGATTGGCTTTACAAAGCTTTGATGCATAGAGGAGGGTAGGTGCATAAGCAAATGGAGCACTCATAGAGGGTACTCAGTTATAGTTGCAACTAGTGGATCCTACAAAGGCATTGATTGTAGTTGCAAGGAGATTACCTACTAAGATACTAATGAGAGTATTGATGGAGAGGATAAAAGTACAAGATACATAGATAGGGAGTATCTGAGAGATCTTATAGGTTGATCTAAGAAGACGAGATGCAGATCCAAGTAAGATGATAAAAAATTCAATCCAGGATGATAATAATATTCTTAATAACCTTTTTCAGAGCAAGATATTTTCTCGCAACTCCTTTGAATAAAATGTCAACCACCCAGAGTTATTTTAAATTATCTTCTTGTAATATCTCATATTATTTGTTGTTTTCACAAACACTATTCTATATCATTTACTTTTAGTAACCTATTACTAGGATACTGGATTTAGAAGAATGTTAGAACATCAAGCAGTATGAATTTCGATCATTAATCTCTTTATTTGCAGTGACATCATCCTTTTTAATGCCACTTTTGATGAGAAAACAACAGCATTATCATCCTCTTCGGTGCAAGAAATATCTAAGTCAATTAACACTACCACTGTTACACTAAAAAATGTCACCATGACTACTTACAGTTAGTATGGCTCTATCAACAGTCATGCTGTCCTCTTAGGCAAGTCTTATGCCTCTGCTCTCCATGTCAAACTTCAAAAGAGAGAGAAAGTCTTTACAAATGTATTTATCTCTGGGGACGCAGGTTCTCTCAACCTTACCTGCGGGGACGCACCCAATGTTCACAAAAGCTGCGTCCTTGGACGCTCTGTATGTAAAGGGGCAGGTGCGTCCTCCTGTAAAGGTCAAAATGCGCAAGTTTCATCTTTAAAAAGTTACTTGTGGTCATTTCTAGAGGCTTCTAGAAGTATGTTTGACGTGTATGAAGCGCCTCCAGATGGTTCATGTACCCCTACCAAAGAGGAACTTATCCCATCAATAAGGGAGCTCTCCCATCCAAAGAGGGGATTATCCCATTGATGGTGGACCTGATTAACTTCCTCTTGAGCACTATAAATACAGGCATTGGGCCAGAAGGAGAAGAGGTTGAAAGCTAAACATTTCTAAGGGTAGATGCTGCAGGAATTAGGACTCCCATTTAGAAGCTTGTGAGGAGAGATTGCCATCTTTGCTTGTTCTATTTGGAAGTGGGTGAGCTTTGTCAAAGTAAAGGAGAACTCTTGAAGGACCCTGGGAGGAACTTGCACAACACCAAGGCTCAGGTTGTAATTGTTCCTTTTGTTACCTATTAATGCAAATGAGTCCATTCTTCTCAATAACTTGTTATTTATGAGTTGTTTCATATACTCCTTGGTCTATATGTTGAATATGCTTTGTTTTATGTTATAATCAGGTGCTATTTAATGGTTTGACTGTTGGTGAATGCAGGTTTTGGAGAAAAGGAGGAGCTCATCCGGATCAACGAATCTGAGCTACTACAACAGCGTTTGGTTAGAGGTAAGAGCTGCACACTTGATTACTCATATTACAATACATGTTTAGAGAAGGATTGCTCTCGTTTGTTTTGTTTGTCATTAGAATGTCTTAGACTTCTAGGAAGGTCGGTTGTGTCCGCACTATTGACTGATTCTGTGTGACAAATTGGCGACTCCACTGGGGATCGAACCCAGAATCTCTGGTTCCGCAGACCAGTGCCTTTGTTCTCTTAGATTTTTCTTTTTCTTAGTTTTTACTGCCCAGATCCGTTAGTCTCTTGTCAAAGATCTTCACCTGAACTTGTTTTGATAGCATTGAGTGTTTTAGTGGATTTCATAGAAGTTTAAGCCCTAGGTTTTGATTTTTGAGTAGGTCTTGTAGTGACTTTGGCGGTAGAGGTTGTCAAGCCTTAGATCTCTCTGGTTTTGTCAACCTTCTTAGAAGTCAGACCTGTCATAAAGTCTACCTGTGAGAGCAACGTACCATTGAGTTGTTTCTTTGGCAAATTTCGAAGTGCTTGTTGATTGAGTATTGAATTCCATTTTACAAAAAGAACAAAAAGATTTGAGTTTTGTTTTGACTAGTCTTTTGATTCTGCATTAGCTGGTCCTTGACTTGATTTTGGTCAAGTAAAACACCCTAGAATCATCTTTGTGAGCTTTTGCCTTGTTAGGTTTGCTTAGAGTAATTTTCCTTTTGATTTGCTTGTGAGTCAAGTTTTCGTAGATTTCATAGCTTTTTAAGCTTGATTTTTGTTAAAATAGGTTTATATGCTTTATTAAAACGAGAAAATACAAAAACATCTCCTTTGAAAAGTTTTGTTTCAAGTAGCATTGAAGAGTTTTGAAAGAAAAAGAGTTTTTCGTGCACGTAAGGAGTGGTCATGTTTGTATGCTTGGAAAGAAAAGAGAATTGTTTCTTTGATTGTCTTTACTAAGAAAGTTGTTTTCTATAAAATTTGCATCTCTCAACTCTCTTAGTTAGGAATTTCATTGAAAAAGGAAAGTAGTGTAAATCATCTTAAGTGCATTTTTGTAGTGGATTGAGTCGAGTCTACACACCATTGGTTTCACTTCCCCTACCTTTTGTCTTTAAGGAAAAACCATAAAATTAATGCTTAAAGTAAAATCAACGTAGTAACTTTTATTACTAGGGCTCTGAAACACCAATTTAGATCAGGCTAGTGTCTTGGAGTAGGAGAGTAATTAACTCTCCAAGACAACAAAACCAAACAAGTATCTTATCTTGTGATAGATTAAATCCAATTGTCTCATTTGTACTCGGGAAAGCTCCTCTTAAAGGAGAAGCACGAGCTCGTGTCCGAACCAGTGAGGGGATCAATCCTCCCTCGTTGGGAACGACGCCAGACACGCACGTATTACAAACGGTAAACCTCGGATTAACCATTGTCGAGGAGCCAGGGGTCACTTGTCGGTAAACCTTGGATTGTTGTCAAGGAACCGGCAAGGGGATTGAGCTTGATACTCTGCCCTTGCGTGCTGTCGGAGTTTAGACTGTTCCCCCAGGTGCATTTGTTGCGATTGGTAACCTTAGTGACCATTATCTTTAGGATTCTACCGAGGTGACGGTGGAGGGAAGATCCCACTGTACCTGGAGCAGACGTCGGCTAGACTCACTTGGATTTTCCGGGGGGTTCACTTCACTCGAGACGGTTAAAGTGGAGGAACTTGTGCCGGTCTATTCATTAAGCAGGTTGCCGGGGTAACTGTTCCACCCGCCACTTCTGTACTGAATCCGGCGATGTTGGGTTTCATCACCAACTAGCGCTTTCGGTCTGGAAGGCTACTGTTTGTGCTTGGTTTGACGCCCTAGATTCTTTAGGCGTGTGATTCAAATTTGTTTGGTTCTTTAGAGACTTTAGGTGGTTTGATTTGAGTTTTTACTTTGTTTTCGTGTGTAGTAGTTAAAAGTTTTTAGTTGTGGCGGAATTACCGAGACAGTCCCGTAGACTTCGGGGCCAGTCTCCTGAAGTTGTTTCTATGGCCGAATTGTTGAGAAGATCCCGTAGGCTTCGGGGTGAACCTCCTCGAGACGAGCCCAGTAATCTAGAAGGTTTAAAAGTCCTTGTAACTCCTCCTAGTGGCAGTAGAGTAGGTTCACCTGAAGAAGGAGAGTCTTCATTCGTAGTCCATCCGGATTACCAAGGTTTAGAGACAGGTTACAATCCTAAAGCTGTTGTAGTTTCTGAACTGGTTGGTAGTTTTTCGTCTACCAGTGATTTAGGCGAACAACCTGAAATATCTGAGCCTGTTACTCCGACTTCTAGTGTTCCTGATTCACCTAGGATTGAAAGAGTCATAACCGAAAATCTTCCTTCTGGTTTGATAGCTATTGAAGAAATTATTCCAGAAGAAGAGGTAGGCCCTGATCTTGAAGATCAACCTACTCTTGACTTAAGAGAGCGTGAATCTATCTTTTACAGTCCACCTAGGAGTACTTCTTGGTATCTTTCGTTAACTAATTATCTAGACAACTCAGTGATAGGTTTTTCTCCACCTCGTACTCCTCATCCATCCGGAGGTATTTATACTCCTGTAAATATGTCTAGTTCGTCGTCCGTGTCTACTCCATCTCCTGAAATTTTCTTGTATGGTGGTCCTTCTGTTCCTACTGGATATCAATCACTTTCCGGTACCTTTGCGGGAGCATCTCCTCAACCCATTGATCATGGGTTATTAGCTGAAAACAATGGTAATATACCATTGGGTGTAGGAGACATTTACATGATGTCAGGTTCAGTTCCCGTCTCCCAGCCTCAAGGTGGTCAATTTCCGCCTGGGGGGCAGCCTCAATTCACGCCTGGGGGGCAACCTCAAGGTACACAAATTGCGTCTGGGGGGCAACCTCAAGGTCAGTATGTACCTATGGTGCAATACATGCCTCAAGGCCAACCCCAGCCTCAATATGTGCCCCAAGGTCAACCTCAGTATCAGTATGTACCTCAAGGGTATCAACCCCAAGGGTACCAACCTCAAGGGTATCAACCTCAAGGTCAAGGTCAACCCTAGTATCAGTATTTATCTCCAGGTTATCAACCTCAAGGTCAATACTCGAGTCAAGGTTATCAACCGCCTCAAGGTCAGTCATATGTTCAAAGTATGGGAACTGCACCTTTCAATTATCAATCCTATCCTCAATCTGGTTATGGATCTCAGTATCCTCAACCTGTTATGGGTCAATACCCCGGAATGTTAGTGTGGAATCCTTCACAAGGTCAACCGATGTTGCAGCCAAGTGTACCGTCGTCACCTCAAACTGGACAACCTGTAGTTTTTGGTCCACCCCAGCAACCGCAACCTGTCCAGTCAAGCGTTCAAACTTCTGTAACTTCGGTAGTTACTCAGCCGCCAATCGCACCTAGTACTCCATCTCAAACGGCTGCTGCAACTACCGCAACATCTACCACGCTTACTTCTGGAGTATCGACAGCTCCGGTTTCTACTGTCTCTGCAACCACCCCTCAGACATCTGTACCGTTGTCTGGATCCACGGTTCAAACCACGGTCCAGATGCCTGTAGGGCAACCTGGTTTAAGTACTGTTGTAACAGCTCAACCACAGTATACGTATCAACAGAACCAGGGACAGTACCAATACGGGCCTGCTGTCCAACAACCGGTTTACCAGTATCAACCGTATCCTGGGTATACTTATCAACAACCTCAGCAACCCCAGTACGGTCCGGTTAATCCTGGTTTTCCAGGAGGATATAATATCCCGAATGCGATTCCTGTTCCAAGTTATCCTGGGTATCCTCCTCCTGGAGCTGGTCTTGTGACTCAGAGTTTTAGAGATCCTAACCGGCAATTGCCGTTCATTGCAACTTTGGATTTACCCGACTTGACGCGCCTAACGAATGATCCAATAAATTATCTTCCGCTCTGGCCGCCAATGCCTAACAAGTTGCCCAGCGATATACCCAAGTTCGAAGGTAAGTCTGGAGAGGACCCATCAAATCACGTGATGACTTACCACCTCTGGTGTGCTTCAAATTCTATCTCGGATGATTCGATCCGTTTACGTCTTTTCCAGCGTACACTCATTGGTCTCGCAGCCAAGTGGTACATTGAGTTACCACGAGCCTCTTTTTACAATTTTAGCCAGTTAGCCACCTCGTTCTTAACTCACTTTCAGTTGCCGGTCAGATACGATAACGGCACGGAGTTACTAACTTCACTAAAACAATCGACGTCCACGTATATTTCTGATCACATTCATGAGTGGAGACGTCGAAGAAGGTTAGTGAAAGTTTTTATCCCAGACCAAATCTTAGCTGAATGGTTTGTTAAATCATTATTACCGAAGATTACTGAAGATGTAGCTAAGGCCGGCGTAGTTACTGAGGAGCAAGTCATTGCTCAAGCCCAATATCTTGACTTAGTTTATACTCAGTCGGGTACGTTACACGAGAAGATTCCAGATCTTCCAAAATCAAATCAAATCGCTGCTGCTCCTTCGGGATCTCATGCTGCTGATGGTATGATTGGCACGGTGAACACAAAGAGCAAGAAGAAATCTTCCAAGAATTCTACTACTCCTATAATCACCTTGCCCGATTCCCCGACAGGAGAGTCTTCTCCTGAACTTTCCGCCGATATTCATGCCGTGGAGTCATCTACGGCCAAATCCAAAAACGATGGAAAGAAGAAAGGAAAGAAGAAGGCTAAAGCTGACAAGGCTCCAAAGGAGAAAACAGAAAAGTCGGAAACCAATGACGAAAAGCGCAAACCTCGATATCCTTGTCTTATTTGTGAAGAATATCATTTTACAAGAGATTGCCCGCATCGGGCCGAAGTTGCGAAAATAGTCAAAGGTTCTTCCACTCCTGCTGTGTTGAAAGATCCTTTTCCAAAGCAGGAGAGTAAGATGATAGGTTCTTCCTCGACTGCCAGTGAAGAACCCATTTTGATGGTGTCTCATGTAAGGATTGCGACTCGATCGCAAGATTATGGTAGTAAGGCTCCTATTGATGGAAAGGAAGCAGAATCTTCTCATTCTATTCCGTCAACCTCAGCTCCTGGTCCCGATCCGCTACAGATCGAAAAACCTAACCCGGACTTAGTAATCAAACCGCCCGCCAAGGGTGTACTTCGAAGGTCTGCTTTCAATCCACATGAGAGAGCGGCCCAGAATTACAACATTGTTGAGGAATTAGCTGTTTCACCCTCAGCAATGTCGGCTTTAGAAGTGTTGCAATCATGTCCAGCACAACGAAAATTACTTTTGTCGGCTATAGGAGCTGTTGATATTCAGGACCCGAACCTGATAATCTTCGATCTAGAAAATAGTACACCGCGTCTCCCTCATCAGATGGCTTTCCAAATTCCAGTGATAGTCAAAAACAGACCTATTCATCGGACTGTGATTGATGAAGGAGCTTCTACGTGTATTATGTCAATTCAGTGTTGGAGATCACTTGGTTCTCCTTCACTGAACCAATCCCCGACCATCCTTAAGGCCTTTGATGGCCGTGGGTTCCGTCCGTTTGGTATTCTACAGGAATTGCCTATAGGGGTAGAAGGTAAAACCGTTAGTCTGGATGTGGAAGTGGTTGATGCCCCTCTAGACTACAACCTTCTTTTGGGCCGAAGTTGGTCATATGCTATGACAGCGGTCGTGTCATCGGTCTTCAGAGTAATCAAGTTTCCACATAACGGTAAGATCGTGACGATTGATCAGCTGACATACTTTTCATCCGACCCAGCCTCTTCAGAGAGTATCCAGCATGTCCGTAAGATGACAATCCCTTATAGGGATGTTGGTGTAGGTTTAGTTAAAGATTCTGGTTTACTGGGAACTTTTCCTTTCCCTCCAATCAACGCGGACCCTTCGTTTGCATCAATTCATATGATTACATCAGACAACACTATTTATGATGATCCTTGGATCATTCCATCTGAATCTGAGATAGACTCATTCAGTGATGCTATGCCTTTGAGTCCATATGAAATTTCTTATGAAGCTGTCATGTCTTTTACCGACTCGTGTTCAACCAAGGTCGACCAAATGAATGTGGTCAGTGGAGAATCATTTTTCACATCAACCTTAGAACGGATAGCGTTTCCCGAAGTCGTGTCATCTGACGAACAACTTCGCGAAATCCTAAGTGTAGACGATCTACCATGGGAAGATCTCCATCACAGATCTTCGTTTTTACCTAAGGATGATGCCTTTGAAAATGATTTTTCATCTATCTTTACCGCTGAATATGTCAAAGACGCTCAGGATCCAACGAAACATTCTGATTCAGAGTTGAATTTAGGGAATATTTCTCGTACTATTCCCATTGATATATCAGTGAAGTTCGGAATTGAGGAGAACATTCATATAGGTGCCGCATGTACAGAAGATGAAATCCAAACTCACAAGGCCCTATTCCAAGAATTCGGCGATGTGTTTGCCTGGTCTTACGAGGAAATGCCGGGAATCGACCCTGCCATTGTTGTTCATGAAATAAAGACCTACCCGGATGCTAAACCCGTCCGGCAACGGTTGCGCCAGATTCACCCTCGGAAAGCGGCTGCGATTAAAGCAGAAGTCGAAAAGTTGTTGAAAGTAGGTTTCATTTATCCGATCCCGTTAACGGATTGGGTATCAAATATTGTTTCGGTCAACAAGAAACAAGGAACAATAAGAATCTGTATCGACTATAGGGATATAAATTGAGCTTGTCCAAAAGACAACTATCCTACGCCTTATATCGATCAAATTATTGATGATTGTGCCGGAAGTGAAATGTTTTCCTTTATGGATGGTTTTTCGGGCTATAATCAAATCAATATTCTACCTGCCGACCAACCAAAAACGGCGTTCATTTGTCCGTGGGGGACATTTGCTTATTGCAAATTACCTTTTGGGCTCAAGAATGCCGGAGCCACTTTTCAACGGGCGATGTCTTACGCATTTCATGACATCAAGCACATTGTGCAACCGTATCTCGATGATTTGCCTGCTCATTCATTACATCGAGCTGATCACCTTGTCCACTTACGAGCAATCTTCATGAGGTGTAGGCATTATCGTATTCGGTTGAATCCCCACAAGTGTGTTTTCTGTATAGAGACAGGTCGATTGCTGGGATTTGTTGTCTCAAAAGCCGGCATTCGCGTCGATCCTTCGAAGGTTGAAGCTATCATCAAATTGCCTCCTCCTTCGAGTTTGCGCCAACTCCAAAGTTTGCAAGGGAAAGCGAACTTTTTACGCCGATTCATCCCAAACTACGCTGAGGTCACTAAAGGTTTTACACGGTTGTTGAAACAGAACGCTCAATTCTTTTGGGACGAGATTGCCCAACAATCTTTTGATGCACTTAAACACGCGTTGACCCATGCACCGTTGTTGCATCCTCCCAACTACAACCAGGACTACTTCTTATACCTCGCAGCTTCCCATTCCACCATTGGAATGGTGTTAGTTCAAGAAGATGAATTCGGAGCGGAACATGTGATATATTATCTTAGTAGGACCTTAAATTCCACTGAGCTAAAATATTCGCATGTGGAGAAATTGGCCCTGGCAGCCATTCAAGCTGTCCACCGTTTTCGTCAGTACATTCTTCTCCGTAAAACTATAGTCATTTCCGATTGCAACCCCATGATTTACATTTTGACAAAACAATTGCTGGGGGGCAAGTACTCTAAATGGATTGTTATCCTGCAAGAGTTCGATTTGGAGTTCGAAAAGTCCAAGTCTAATAAATCCTTAGTTTTTGCGGAATTGATGTGCGACTTCCCGTGTGCTGAAACAGAAACTGTGGCAGAAGAGCCCATTGCGGACGAATCTTTATTTCTTATCAGTACTTTAGATCCGTGGTACGGGGATATAATCATCTATCTCCAAACCCAAACCTTTCGGCCTGAAGCTTCAAAGGCGGAACGTCGAAAAATTTGGTTTCAATCCCAGCAATACAAAATTATTGGAGATACGCTTTATCGCCGGGGGCAGACTTAGTTTTTCGGCGATGTTTAACTCACGAAGAGGCTGAGAGGGTTTTGAATGATTGTCACTCTGGAGCATGTGGCGGTCATATGTCTGGGTATGCCACAGCTCAGAAGGTGTTGCGCGCTGGTTACTTCTGGCCATCTATGTTTAAGGATTGTATCATTGCAGTCCGGAAGTGCCACAACTGCCAAGTGTTTGATCGAAAGATGCGCGCACCACCTGCTCCTCTCCACCCTATAATTGCCGTTGGTCCATTCGCCAAATGGGGTATCGATTTTATTACTTGTAACCCTCACTCGGCCGGGGGGCATGCGTATATCATCCTCGCGGTTGATTATTTTACTAAATGGGCCGAGGCGATGCCTACATTCGACGCAAGCGGAAAAACAGCTGCAGTTTTCGTATTCAATCATATTATAACTAGGTTTGGTGTCCCACAAGCAATCATTACTGACCATGGGAGCCATTTTCGAAACATCATGATGACTGAGCTTACAAGCCAGCTCGGTTTGCGCCACGATAGTTCTACTCCTTATTATCCACAAGCCAATGGCTTGGTTGAGTCTATCAACAAAGTTCTCGTTATCATGATCCGACGAATCATTGGCATTCATCGGTCGAATTGGCATAACATGTTATTTTCAGCGCTATGGGCATATCGAACTTCAGTGAAAACTTCAACAGGGTTCACTCCTTTCCAGCTAGTTTATGGCTTGGAAGCTGTGTTACCAATTGAATGCGAAATCCCATCACTTCAAATGGCTGTTGAATTACTTCCAGCTACTTCCGAAGAAGAGAAACGTTTATTATACTTAGCTAAATTAGATGAGACTCGACGTGACGCTGCATTGGCAATCGAGACTCATGCGAACCGAATGAAAGCTCAGTATGATAGAAATGTGACTCCTCGAAGTTTTTCAGAGGGAGACCTAGTGCTATTATATGATCAAGCTAATGATAAGCTAGGTGCTGGAAAATTCGTTCCTATGTGGCATGGACCCTATATTGTAAAGAGAAAGCTAGCAAAAGGGGCTTATGAGCTGGTTGATTTTGATGGGGACTCTTTGGGTAAACCCAGAAATGGACTTTACCTAAAGAGGTATTATGCTTAAATGGTGGGTATGGAGAATTTTTAGTTAGGTTAGGTTTCTTTCTAGCTAGTATGTTTGTTTAGTCAGTGTGCTTAGCTTAGAGAGTGTGTTTTTTCGTCGTTATTCTGGCTTATCTTGGTTTTACTCTTGATATTGCAGATGTCAACGCCTCTCCAAACATACATCGGATTTTCTGATGGTGCTTGTCGTAGTACACGGAATATCTCTTCCGCAGCTTGGGTTATCTATTCGCCCTCTGACGAGTTAGTTTCTATGCATGGGGTAAGCCTCGGTCAAACAACGAACAACATTGCAGAATACAGTGCGGTGGTTGAGTTATTATCCGAATCTATTTCATTTGGAATTCGACGTTTGATAGTGAGGTTAGATTCTGAACTTGTTGTATTACAGCTTAATAGAGTATACGCCATTAGAAATCCTGTGTTATTAAGGTTATTCTTGAGAGTGCGTCTTTTGGAACGTGAATTTGATTACATTGAATATCAGCATATTCCAAGGTCTTTAAATACATTAGCAGATGCAATTGCTTCTCGAATGTTGGACAGACATTTACAATAATCATGCAAGTAAATTTAAAAATATTTCATCACATATATTAAACAAGATAAGCCGGTAATAGTGATATATATATAGATAGAAGTGTGTCAAAAATATACATCGTCTTCGATCATAGGTTGAAAAACACCTTATGATCGGCAAAAATGGTACAGTACAAAAAGTCAAAAATGTCACATGTGTCTACAAAGTGACTAGCCAATCACTGGTGGTGCTCCCTATACGACACCACTGCACGGGCTACCTTACACAAAAATCTCCTAAACGGCCCAGGGACTGCAACTACAAAACGCTGAAGTCTGATAGGAATATCATCTATAGTAGTCTCAGGCATATCCGCCGTCAGACGCTCTAGATCATGCTCCAACTCAGCTAGTGACTCTGCAGCCGCGTCCTGTGGAGCCGGTACCGGTGCAACTGGATGTCTTCTCTCAAAAGGCCGGAGGTTGGCTGGGCGCCGTGGACCAACATCTGCATTTTAAACATTTTTACTGTCAGTTTCGAGACGATATATATAAAAAACAAAAAATACATATAATTTGAAAATTCGTGAAAAATAAAGTACCTCTGTCATCCCATTGTTCTCCCTGTGGAAGAACCGTGTCCGGATCACCTCGAAAATCTACTCCGGCATATGGAAAGTCATGAATCGCAAAAACCTGGTCCTCTAACCAGTGAAAATAACTGTCAGAGAATCGAGCAACCGCCGCGCCCTCGTCAGGATGCCGGGCCATCACCGTAACCCATCGTATCAGCTTTGGCTCCCGAGGACCCAAGATATCAACAGTGAGTTGCTGAGGGATCAGCATCGGAACTCTCTCCAGGGCAAAGCTCACAACTAGAGGCCCATATCCAAAGGTCTTCAGTTGTCCGTTCTTTACCCTGGTCAGTTGGGCCTTCATATTGGCCGACACAGCATCACACCAGTTGAAAATGGTGCCTTGGTAACAGTCAATCGCCATCCGCATTTGGGAGGCGGAGGCAATATGTAAAGCAGCTGCGCCGCAAATCCTGGTAACCGTGAAAGCTATCACTTTGAGTTCACGCAGAGAGATGTGTTTGATTTCCACGCCTTTCGCATGGTGTGCATTGGGTGTGCACCAATCTGCCCGGAGACTAGCAAGGGATTGGCCACCCGGCCTAGTCCCGGATAGATTGAGTTGCCCGCCTCTATTTGGCAAGCCAGTGAGAAAGTATACATCAGAGGGCTCTATCTCGAGCTGGTGCCCTCCTATGTAAAAGCATTGCTCGTGAACGTTCCATCTCTCAACCAGCCATTCCAAGAATCTCACCTGAGCCCTCATGCCAGGTATGGCCCAGTATTTATATAACCCGCATGCTTTTAGCGCATCAATGGAAGGTTGATGTTCAATTGCGGCTAAATCAACGTCCTCGTGCTCTCTTTCTCTCCAATCCAACATGGTGAGTGCCCTACACACCAGCAAACAAAGTTTAGAATTCATCTGGGAAATTTTAAATGGTTGGTTGGGGAGTTGGGGTTTCAAAATTCCGCTTTGCGCGGGGGACGCACCCCGCGTTCAGGACACAGAGCGTCGGGACGCAGCTGGCCTGAAGGTGGGCTGCGTCCCCCGACCTTTTTCCTGTACAGGAAAAATTCGGGGGACGCAGGTCACCCGAAGGGCACCTGCGTCCCCCGCAGAGCGCATTTTGAAACCCCCAAACCCCCCAAAAATCAAAATTAAAACTTTAAGCTAAATTTGAAACGGATGAAAATGAAGAGGGGGATGTTGTAAAGTACCTGGAGGAGACGGCGTTCGATTCTGAAGGTCGGATTTTCCGCAGCGACCACGGGAAGTTTCTTGCCAAAAGCCCTTTGTTCAAACCTCAACAGTGAAATGGTAAAAATGACATGGTAAAAGGTCTTTTTATAGGTTTTTTGGATGGATGAATGCTAGATTTGTTCATTTTTCACCATGGAGGGATATTTTTCAATGCGTTTTTGCCTATCTTAAACAGGTATGAGTAATGTGTTGTTTTTGTGCAAGACAAAGGGATTTAGAAGGAAAATTATCATTTTTCACGAACCAAAATATCAGAGTCATCTTTTAAGCTCTTTTCTGACTCCTAAAAAATGAAAAGATTGCCGAGCGTTTCTTTTACACTCGTTAAAACGGAATTAAAGGACGGTCCCCTTATAGCTCTTTTTTGACCATAAAATCAGGAAAAGATTGTCGGGTTTTTGTCGTTTCAAACTCGATATGGAAATAAAACGACGTGTCCTTGATCGCTTTTACTTTTCAGGTCAGTGGCACTAATCATGAAAGTACTCCTTGGTCGCAAGATCAAGCGGTTCCCCCAGGTATTATTTTATACTTTTTCGGGCTTGAGGGACACAAATCTACGAAAAAGTCCAACGTGGAGTCTCCTTAAGTTTTTCAGACTCTCTAAAATTGAAAAACGCCGAGTTATCCCTATACTGGACTCGTTAAAATTTCACAGTAAAGGACCTGTTCAATTACAAACAGGAACGAACCACTCCTTCTTAGGGTTCGCATCAAAACTAAGTTGGACTCATCCGAAGGATGAGCTTATAATCAAGCATATGTTATCCTCCTCAAGCTTGTTAAAAATAAAGAGGTACTTGCCAGAAATGGTGGGGGAAAAGAGAGAAGAATGAGCCTATTTGTTATCTTTTGTCTCAGAAGAAACTTTATTACCACTCTTGGACACGACACTTTTCATTCACCTGGGTTGGGAAATCCTTTACCTCACAGTTGATCAAACCACTTTGAAAGTCTTTAGCCGGGTTCCAAGGGTTAACTTTGAGTTATTCATCACCAAGCCATCTGTCGTGTCGTTATGTGTTCAAGAGGTCTGCAAACAAAACTTTCATCTGCAAAATACTTGTCATCCATGTTGACCATCCCTGAGTCAGTCCTTACAGCAACATTTCTTCAACTTGAACAAATGATTTCGTGTTGTGGGCTTGCCTGCAACGAGTCGCTTTCTATCGACATCAGCACATTATCTAGAGAGATGACTTAGAAATCGTCAGTACCTTGAAGTCTGCATGCATCAATGGCAGGTTTCTCGCCTTTGACGTCAGTTTACATCATTGACTTTCAATCGGAGGATTCCGTGAAATGTTCGACATCAACTCATTCATTCACATCTCATGGATTGTACTGGGTACTTTGAGAACCATTGACATTACTGGTGGTCTCTCTCACACTTGTTAACAGTTTACATCATCGACTGGTAATCAAGTGGTTTCTACCATGTTCGACATCAACTCATTTATTCACATGGTTAGAATCGTACCAATTCGAGAAGCAGAAATAAAGACCATGGATCTAGTTTCTACCATCCAGGCTGCGAGGAGTTTTGTATTCATTATCTAAGTAGACTAATCATAAACAGATGGCTGTGCCCATACTGTGTCTACAAAAGTCTATGATTATGATGTAGTACAAGATCATTCCTGTATCAGAGTAGTTAGTCTGTTAGTTAAAGTTTTGATTTGAGTATGGGAATGCCTACCTCAGTAATGATATAATCTTATACATGTATTTTGTGTTGAAAATTGCAGGTTCTGACCAGGCTCTCCACGAGATAATCCTTGAAATGATAAAGCGCTTCACCCTTCCTAGATTTACAAAACCCTAATCTACTACAGGCTTCGCACTTTAGGGGGCAATCTGTTACACTAAAAAATGTCACCATGACTACTTACAGTTAGTATGGCTCTATCAACAGTCATGCTGTCCTCTTAGGCAAGTCTTATGCCTCTGCTCTCCATGTCAAACTTCAAAAGAGAGAGAAAGTCTTTACAAATGTATTTATCTCTGGGGACGCAGGTTCTCTCAACCTTACCTGCGGGGACGCACCCAATGTTCACAAAAGCTGCGTCCTTGGACGCTCTGTATGTAAAGGGGCAGGTGCGTCCTCCTGTAAAGGTCAAAATGCACAAGTTTCATCTTTAAAAAGTTACTTGTGGTCATTTCTAGAGGCTTCTAGAAGTATGTTTGACGTGTATGAAGCGCCTCCAGATGGTTCATGTACCCCTACCAAAGAGGAACTTATCCCATCAATAAGGGAGCTATCCCATCCAAAGAGGGGATTATCCCATTGATGGTGGACCTGATTAACTTCCTCTTGAGCACTATAAATACAGGCATTGGGCCAGAAGGAGAAGAGGTTGAAAGCTAAACATTTCTAAGGGTAGATGCTGCAGGAATTAGGACTCCCATTTAGAAGCTTGTGAGGAGAGATTGCCATCTTTGCTTGTTCTATTTGGAAGTGGGTGAGCTTTGTCAAAGTAAAGGAGAACTCTTGAAGGACCCTGGGAGGAACTTGCACAACACCAAGGCTCAGGTTGTAATTGTTCCTTTTGTTACCTATTAATGCAAATGAGTCCATTCTTCTCAATAACTTGTTATTTATGAGTTGTTTCATATACTCCTTGGTCTATATGTTGAATATGCTTTGTTTTATGTTATAATCAGGTGCTATTTAATGGTTTGACTGTTGGTGAATGTAGGTTTTGGAGAAAAGGAGGAGCTCATCCGGATCAACGAAGCTGAGCTACTACAACAACGTTTGGTTAGAGGTAAGAGCTGCACACTTGATTACTCATATTGCAATACATGTTTAGAGAAGGATTGCTCTCGTTTGTTTTGTTTGTCATTAGAATGTCTTAGACTTCTAGGAAGGTCAGTTGTGTCCGCACTATTGACTGATTCCGTGTGACAGCCACCATTGAACATAAAATAACATTATAATTATCCTCTTCGATGCATGAAATATCTTATTCAGTTGAAGCTAGCACCTTCAATCATCAAAAGACATCATTGTCATTATCTTCAGTGTAAGATGAAACATCTGATTCAGTTCAAACTGCCAACATTGATCATAAAAAGCATCGTCATCTTCCTCGATAAATGACATATTATAATGAGTTGAAGGTGACACCTTTGGTCACAAAATAGAAAGATGAAATATCCCATTCAGTTGTAGCTCACACCTTTGATCATAAAATGACATCACCATCATCCTCCTTAGTTCATGAAATATCTAATTCAATTGAAGCTAGTAGTTTTGGTCATGAAACAACATCACCATCCTCTTCAATTCCTGAAAGATCTAATTTACATAGAACCTTTTGCACCTTGTGTAATTTACAACAGCGTCGCTAAAGCAAATGTAGCTGCAATAGTTGGTAGAATAGGGACTTGTTGCTTGCAACTCCTATTGCTTGAATTATGGTTTAACCTTAACTCAAAATAGAATTATGAAGCATGTCACAAATTTTTATGTTAAATTTATACAAACATGAAGATATCCTTGCATTAAAAAAACATAAAGAAGTATAAGTATACATAACCAAGTAGTTAATTAAACAAATATTTGTTATTTTAGTGACAATTTATATTTCAAATCATTTTAGAGTGGTTTTAAATGAATATTATTAAACATTTTCAAACAAGAAAATGAAATTTAAATGAAGGATAAAAGTGATACACTACCAAGGAAAAATAATATTAAGGCATTTCACAAAAATTTAACCTTAATCAAACTTTTCTATAGAAAAATTAGAAACTTTGGACTTAGTTTTAATGGTTTAGGTTGCAAGCTTCATTTCAGGATATATATATATATATATATATATATATATATATATATATAATATATATATATATATATATATATATATATAGATATATATATATATGTGAAAACACATAAATAAAGATAATAGAAATGAAAAATTATAACGAAAAAAGGGAAAATTTGAAAAAAAAAATGACTAAAAGCGATGAATTATGGTGTTAATGAATATAATTCTATTTCACAACTTTTGTCTTGATTTTTAATCCATTTTTCACTTTTTCGTAACCATGTTTTATTCCATTTGAATGTTTATATATACGATTAGGCTTAATATTTTCCAATGCATTATTTTGGTGTTTTAGGTGAATTTATGACTAAATATTGGAAAAATAACATATTCTAATTGATACTTCAAAGATAGATGAGTTTGGTGATATGTATAGGTGAAATTGGAGATTTCAATAATTATAAGTTTTAGCATTAAGGTTCAAGTTCGAATTTCTTCTTCAATCTTTAGAAATTTATCATGGATTTGGGATGATTACTCACGCATCTTGGATAAAGAAGATTTATGTTTGTTATCAAATATCTTGGAGATATTTATGAGAAGATATTTAGAGATAATTGGCCTAAATCCATCTTAACCCCAGATCTATCAAGTGCTGAGAGTGATCAAATCTCTCAAGGATAAAACCTCTTTTTTTAGTGAAAATTTTGAGTAATGGTTTGCACCTCGAGAGATTTGATCCATCTCAGCGCTTGATAGATCCAACATTAATATGGGTCTTGGTTGGTTTTAGTTGTGTGTAGTCACACATAATTTGTTGAACATCTAATTATTCTTATCATTTTAAATATGATAATATGTCTAAGATTAATGTGGACATTTTAATTTTAAATTTTCTTAGTTACCTCAATTTATTGAGATGATAAAGATATTTAATGACTTAAATGACTTAAATGATGAAACAAAAAATTTTGAATGCAAAGTGACTATGTAACAATGTTGAATGATTGTAAATGTGAATAATAAGAATACAGTTAGCTACAAATAGTCTTCATTGTGATCAATCTCAAATTATTTTCTTCTACTATTCTTACTATCACACCTGTTAATTTTTCCATCTTTCCATATTGATTGTGTGAAAAGGGCGATTGAAATCATAGAACATTCAAATATTTAACTTGATTTGTTGTAGTAAACATCATACCTTGTCTCTCTTGCTCTCCAATATTAATAGTAGCTTTCTCCAAATTCAATCATCGTGACTTAGGGATTTTTCAAACCCCAAGTAAATTTCAATCGTAGTTGTTTTCTATTACCTCTTTTGAATGCCAAGTGACTAACAATGTTGAATGATGGAAAATGGGAATAATAAGAATGTAGTCAATTACAAATAATTTACAGTTTCAAAAAGAAATTATTTTTGACAAGTGAACATCTTATTTAAGATGAAAAACCAAGTATTTTATTTATAGTTGAATTACTATAATGTAAAGATCAATGCGAAGAAGGGAATCATGGAGCTAGGGTTTCTCACCAACACGAAGAAATTCCTGGTTTCAGCCGCCATTTTTGACTCCTTGGAGGGCTCAAAGAACATACATGAAGACCCCCTATCATGGAGGCAAGGGCTGGGATGGGCCTATGCGGTTACTCTCCCCGACCCTCCCCATGGACACCTCATGGAACACTCCCCCAGTTTATCCTGGTGTGTCCGCATGCTGACCCAATAGTTTGCCCCCCCCCCCCCCATGGCAGACTTCAATCTTTGGACGGACTTGAACTCAGGTGGTGAATCTAGTTGGGGTTTTTCTCAGCGAGTGCACAGTTTGTCGGGCTTAGTTATCACTTGTCCATGGAAAGTTGAAAGGAAATCTGCAGAGATCCCAGGATGGGATTAGAGCTATGGGGAAGGACTCTGGTCGGACGCTCCCCCGTTTTTCGAAACCTAGCTATTGGGAATTTGGCCCCTACATCCTCCACGAGGTCACCGCACTTATGAACACTATGTCGATAGACGTCCTGATCCATTGCCCCTCCTCACACAGGCCTGGACTTTCGACATTCATGCATGCTGTTAGGCCCTTCATACTTTGCTCGGTTCGACCTTTGGCGACGAACGTTCTTCCCCCAGCAGCACGGATAATCTCTGCTTTTAAAGGGGAAGCTATCTCCTCGCTCTAGAAGATTCAGATGGGACATAGGAACCAGGTAAGCCCAAAGTACTTTCAAATCTTTTTAAAAACTCCTGCTAGGGCTTCTAGTTTACTCTAGGTAAAAAACACAGACAAAGTACTTGATCTGAAGCAAAGGATCATGCAGAAATACAGATACCCTAACCATTCATAGATCTTGATGTTCGAAGGAAAAATACTATAGGATCACCAACCCCTGAAGAAGTATCACATACATGCTGATTCCACCATTATACTCAACCTAAGATTATGTGGGGGGTTGCAACCAAGGACAGAACAGGGTTGGAAGGCAGCACACATTTAGGTTCAGGATCAAAATAGAAGCAAGCACATGAGGGTCTATCATTCAAGAACATTCTACAGGGGAAAAAGACAGCCTCTGAACCATCCAAACAGACAGGAAATGCTCCAAACCCCTATATAGTGGAGCAGCTGAATAACAACCCAGAATTAAATATTGATATGCCAGAATCTGATGAGCAATGCACCTCCCTTGAATCTCTAGCAATTATTTGTCGATTTAACTATTTCAGGCATAAACCAGTAGAGCTCTTCTACTAGATTTTAACAAATTGGTCATTAGATTGCGGCATCCACCTCTACTCCAAAGGATTCTTTGTCGTAAAATTCCCATCCCTTGAAGCTAGAGATAAAATTCTACAGGAAGGACCATGGTTATGGGGTTCAACCAGCCTGTTTACCACTCCCTGGTTCCTCGATTTCGACGCAAATACCATGGTCGTCTCCAGAATGCCAGTCTGGGTTTGAATGCACAACCTCCCCCTTCATTTCTAGGAGGACAGAGTTCTGGTTGGTATTGGTAACAGCCTTGGACAGTTCATAAAAAAGGACTCCCAAAGAATAGAGGAATGGATTTTCAACTACACACGCATATGTGTAGTGGTAGACCTCAGCAAAAGACTTCCAGACAACATCCGATTAATTCACAATAAGCGAATTTTGACACAGAGCTTGGATTATGAGAACACAGCTTTCAAATGTAGGAATTGTAGACAAATAGGGCATTTACACAATGTGTGCCCAGAAGCCAAAAAGGATACCAGAAGGAAAAAGAATCTAGGGAAAAAACCCAAAGGTTGCCAATACCCCCCACCTGAACCTAAAGAGGAGGAGGAAGAAGCTCCGGATGAACCATACCCACAAGAGGAAAGTCAGAATCCTATGGAACCTGATACATAAGGCGGATCTCCACAAGACCAATCAGATGCTAAGAATCACAGGGTGCAGGGCGACTTGATCCCTGACGAGGGGGATATTAGTGGGAATAAGCGCTTCCACACATCAGATAACTCAGACTCTGACAAGTACAACACCAAAATGGAGGTAGGAAACCATCTTGCTCGTGTCTCTTCGACGCCATCCCAAGGGGAATGGCGCGGGGTAGAGAAAAAGAAGGGTCAGAAAGCTTAGCTTCCCCCACCATGTATTTTATTTATTTATTTATTTAATTTTATTTTTTATTATTTATTTATTTATTTATTCTTCTACATGTCTCTGCTTATCATTTGGTCTCTAACTTGATGATGTTTCTTCTAGCTAGTACAACATGTAATTTTGTTATTCATATAATCAAAACTACGCATTTTTCTTTGGAACAAAAACGCAAAGATCAATGCACTTAGTCAAATAATTTTTTGGGCATAGTCTAACTTATAGACAAAATAGTATTTTTATGGCATTTTTTCTGGTTAATTTTAACCGAATTCCAGCCAAAAGAATTTAAAAACTTGAGTTTAAGTTGTTTAATCTGTAGAATTTAAGTTCCCCAAAGATTTTTTAGGGTGTTGAATCCATTTATGCATTCAAAAAAGTACTTTAAACAACAAAAAATCATAATCTTACTTGAAATTGTATCACCGGATTCTGATGCGAAAGGTTATTTTGTCTATAAGTTAGACTATGCCATTATTTGTACTTACACTGAAATCAATGCACACTATTAATCTAATTAATTTGAAATTAATGTACATCATACGTCTAGTTACATCAAAATAGAAATTAGCATCTACGCTAAAATCAATGCATCTAGTGAAAACAATAATAAGATTAGAAATCAACATTTACATTGAAATCAATGCATCTAGTGCAAGCAATCAAATAGGATTAGAAATCAACATCTTACTGAAGTCAGTGCATCTAGTGCAAACAATCAAATAGAATTAGAAATCAACATCTACGTTGGAATCAATGCATATAGTGCAAGCAATCAAATAAGATTAGAAATCAACAACTACATTGAAATCAATTCATCGAATGCAATCAATCAAATGGGATTAGGAATCAACATCTACACTAAAGTAAATGCATTTATTTCAATGAAAAACTAAAATATTTATGGCTTTCTAAATCCAACTTCTCTTAAATTTTGTGAAAGCCTTATTTCCTCTTCCTTTATGGTTAATAATGTTAAATATTATATATTTTTATATAATATTTGTATTTGTCCTTGTGCATCTTTTTCTTCTTCCCTCTCTCCCCCTCCTCCATATATGTGTCTATCTCCATCCATCCCTCCTTCCCACTCTCCCTCTGTTCTCTTCTCTTCCCTCTCTCCTCATTTATCTCTCTCTCTCTCTCACACACACACACACTCTCTCTCTCTCTCTCTCTCCATATCTATTCATCTCTCCCTCCCTATCTCTTTGTGTCACTCTCGTCTTCCCTATCCTCGCCCTCTATCTATATCTTTATCTCCATTTATCTCTCCTTCTTTGTCTCTTTATATAACCCCCCAAATATACACTCTCTATCCATATCTATTTATCTCTTTTTCCCTTCCTCTCCCTACCCCTCTCTATTTTCCCCTTATCACTCTCTCTTCTCCTTCTCTCTCTCTCTCTCTCTCTCTCTCCCCCTTGTCACCCCCCCTCCACCTCTATCTCTTTGTGTTTCTTCTTCCTTCCCTCTCTCTCCCCCTCCAAATCCATCTCTCTCTCTCTCTCTCTCTCTCTCTCTCTCTCTCTCCCCATATGATCGAGAATTGTCACTCTATGTAATCAATAATATATTTAATGTATAACATAATCATACTCACAAAGGAGATGATAATTATTATAATATATTGGAATAATAATATTCAATATTATTGATTATTATACTAATAAGATATATATATATATATATATATATATATATATATATATATATATATATATATATATATATATATATATATATATATATATATATATATATATACTATGCTAACTTTAGATTAAATCATTTTCTTATGAGCAAATTGGTAGCTCTATGCCTTAATTTTTACATTTATATACGTTTTAATTTTAACATTAATTAAAAAGTATGAAGCCAACAATGTTTTCTCTATACATATTTTTCACAACATTTAAAAAATGTTGAGATAATTACATTATGCCTCAACATCTCCTCCCTACTAGGTTGTAGAGTGCATCTTATCTTCCAATCATTAGTAAATGGTTGTAACCGCATGAGAAATATGTGGATCTTAATTTATTAGCTTCTTATCTTATTCTCAAAACAGATTTATATATAAATAAGTGCCTTCTCCATTTCAAAAGGGGGATATTTAGAGTTTGTGATTAGAAATTTGTAGTTCAGACTTCAACCTTTCGAAGCTTGCTTCAAGCTTATTTCACTTAATATATGTTGACGTTGTGATTTTCAACTTCTAGTAGACAATCTAGTGTGCTTACTAGGGTGTGGGGTGCTCCCACAAACCAAAGCTTGTGCATTGCTTTCCATGTGCTATTCATTCATTTAATATATGATGGTATGACTTGTGTATATATGTTCTTTTATGTTCATACTCTTGTATATTTTTAGTTCCTTGTTCATATTAATTGTTTATGTTTGAGTGAGATCACTAGTATATTCATTACCATATTTTTGTCAACAATTTATATGGATGTTTACATTTTCCAATTTTAAGTATGATTTATGAGCTTGATTTATCATAGGGTAGTTGTTGCTTATGAGGATACTCTAATTAACAAGATCGAGCAAAGCATTGGGAGTGCCATTCACCACTCTTCCCGGTGGAAAATGCCCCAAATCTTTTGAAAACGTTTTCACTTAGCATTATATTCATCAATGCCATAGTTCTTTACTTTTGGTCATATGATTGCTTCCTTAAAGTAGATCAATGATTTGGGTACATACTAGTTAAGAAGATGAGTAGAAGACTATGAGTGATCACCCATTTTCAGTCTCATAAATGGCGAAGACCACAGTGCATTCTCATCTTTTCAGTTGCTATCAAGTCAAGGTCTATTATATTGATTAAAAAAATTCCAAAGTGTCCACTTGCTTCTATCACAAGAGAGGCCCTAGTGAATTACCAATCTATTAAACCAAATCCAATTTTATCATTGTTTCATTTTCAGTCATTTACAAACATTTCAGTGTGAAAACTTGACATTCTTGAACATGATTGCATAGAAGACTGTGACTTCTGTGAGAAGTCATAGTGCATGCCTATTCCAAAGTATTCATGATTCAAGTGTATGTGCTTTACATTTCAATTATTGTGATTAAATTAAGTTTTTTCTCATTCTTTCTTAGCTTAGCATTTTAACTTTTGTTAAGATACAATTCTAGAGTTTGGCTTTGATTAGCTACTTTTAGTACTTAATTTAGACATGACAACCAATCTAGCATAGCTCTCTACATATTGTATTGTGCTTTTAAGTTTACGAACACTTGGATTGATATAAATATTAATACCTAATTTAGGCATCTAAATTATCCTAACAAATATATCATCAATTTTTGGATTGTTTGAAAAGTGATTTGGTAATATCCAAAACCTTGGGATGTGAATTTGGAACTTTGAGGGTTGTAATTCTAACATGTTTTCTTCGTGTTAAATTAATATTAAGTTTATGAGGTATTGTATGAAATAGTTCCCTTAGGTCATGCTATGACCATCCAAAGGAATCTTTAAAATCATTTAAGAGATTTGTGAAAATTGTGATGTCTTTAGAAGAACCCTAGAATAATTGTAAGGAATAGGAAGATGTAAAGGAATTTCTATATTAAATTGGTCATTATTAAATCTCACTAGGTTAGGAGAATCACATAATTATGTGTTTCCAAAAATTTAGCTACATGGTCCTCTTCTTTTGATTGTGCTTCATGAGGGGAAGAAGCACATCAATGACTTCAAGAAGTTGGAAAGTGACTAAAAGACTTTAGATACATTTTTAAATTGTCGTAGAATTTGAAAAGTATATATAATGTCACACTAGAAAGAGTTGTTAACAACCCCTAAACTACCTTATAGACTCAAGTAGGGAAAACTAAAATAGTGAAGTACCATTAAAAGTGATTCCCTTATTAAAATTCCAAATTTGTTGTATCCCTAGTAAGGGGAAAGGGTATATTATATATTGGGACTTCACCTTTTGAGTCATTGAAATTTTCAATTTATTTTATATATAAATCCATACCCTAAAATAATTTATGAACAAGAAGATATAAAGACATGTATGCATTGAATTGGTCATTGACACTCACTAGATCAAGAGAATCGCATAATTAAATGTTTCCAAAAATTTAACTACAAGCTTCTCTTATTTTGATTATGCTTCATGAGGGGTGCAGGTCAACAACTTCAAGAGGTAGGGAAGGAGACTAAAGGACTTTAGATACATTTTTAAATTATTGCAAAATATGAAAATCATATATAATGTTATACTAGAAAGAGCTTTTAACAAGCCCTCTACTTACTTGTAGACTTAAATGGGAAAAAATAAGATGGTGAAGTATCATTAGTGTTCATTCTAGGTCTGAGTCTATTTCCTTTCATGTCAAAAAAATTTAACACAATTTTTCCCTCTTGGTTTAATTTAGCAGGGAAAAGGTGTGGTATGTATTATTTTCAGACTTGTCTATGGCTTTGTCTCTATCTGAGTTCCCAGGTTGTTGTAAGCTTCAAGTGGGGAGGAACTAACTAACCCAGGGAGTTGGTTAATAGTGTTTTTTTCTCTGGAATTATTTCAATGTCATTTGTGTGGTGATGACTTTGGCTTCAAGGTCAACATGTATACGTTTTGTTTTAGGTGGAAAATCTTGCCTATCTTCAAGTTGTGGTCAGTAATTGAATTTTCAAAGTTATAAACTCTGCTTTCTCACCATTCCTTCTAGGTAATGTATGTGATGCAAGTGGGGCGGTCGTGGAAACAACCCACAAATACAATGTAGGGCATGAATTTTTTCCCAAAACATGACTGTGACTTATTTTAATGCAATGTTGTCTGAGGCTCGATGAAAAGCCAGAAATTTGGAAACTAAGACAAGGGTTGAAAAGAAACCCTACTCTGACTCTGAGATACTTGAGAAGGTGTCTTGTTGGGTTCTCGTTCTTGGTCACACTAGGGGATGGAAAATAAATACCTCAATTCTATGGTGTTACATTGGCAGATAAAGACGTCGCTTGGTCTGGTATTTAAAGACAAACCATTGTTTCTTCTTAGATATGCTTGACACAAGACTGGCCCATGTAAAAGGGCATCTCCAATGTGACATTGATATTAATCCACTTCATGGTTAGAGTGCGAGTGTCCCAACACCAATTTCTTCTTCTAACTCTTAATGGCTCTTAAGTCTGCTAGTATATATGGACTCCATTTATGTTTTGTATTGTATATCCAAAATGTATGACTTTGTGATATTTTGTAGACTCTGATAAGAAAAGTGGGTGGTTTCTCCTATATTTTGTGGTGGTACTAAGGACCCCTGCATATGATTAGATGTATCAACTTTGTACCCTAAAGAAATTTTGATAATATAAAGTTTCTTAATTTACAAAAAAAAATATTGTGAAGCACCATTGAAAGAATTTCCCCTATTAAAATTCCAAATTTTGATAACCCTGATAACACATAGACTCTATTATTTTTTAGGACTTAACCTTTCGATTCATCTAAATTGTCTGTTTTCTTTTCTATCTAAATATGTTTGGTATCACTATCACAATTTCTCCTAATGATAAGATTCTCCCATATGATCTAGATTTGGCCTTAGAAAGTCCCTTGTATATTTGTGAGTAGATGGGGCTCTAGTTAGAGATGTTAGATTTATATGTCAAACAAATATAAAACAACATTCAAATTAATGAAACTCTTGACCAAAGTCACACCAATCTACCTCAAGTGTTGTGTGACATGTTGAGTGGGTTGTATGCCTAGGCCTATAGTTATTAGAAAAGATTTTATTGTTTATTTTCATAGACATAAAAATCACCTTAGTATCCAACTTTGTAAGGAGATTAAATAATTACGAACTCACTTTTTCTGAGAATGTAGACCCACTGGTAATTTGAGTATTGTAAATCATATCATTCCTTATAGGCATAGAAGCAGAGGAAAAACTCCTCTGTCTCTTTCTTATTTATCTCAAACCTTAAATATTTTGTACATTACAGCAAAATGAAATACCTTTTTATCTCTCAAAATAAATTAGCATTTAGAACATCACAATCATGTCATAATTGAAAAAGTTGTTTATTGAAGCCAAAATCTTAGGTATCATTTGTAATGTTTAAACACTATGATTAAAAGCTTCAAATTAGTTCTCACTCATGAATTAAAATTGTTTTAAAATCCTTAGGTGAGGTGGATGTGACTTCAATGCATCAGAATCTTTCCTTAAATGAAATTGTTGTAGTATATTAATCTATTATATAACAATTAGAAGAGTGAAGAACCATCAAGTTTCATCCTCCTTAAAATGTTATGACATGCAACCTTTAATATGGTTCAAGCATCAAGAAAGGCTCGCACTTAATCCTTCACATTCATAAATCCTCATTCAAATGTTATGACATGCAACCTCCAAGATGGTTCAAGCATCAAGAAAGGCTTTCACTTAATCCTTCACATTCATAAATCCATCCCCTATAAACTTTTGAATTAAAGCTAGACCATTATTTAGTTGTTGAGCTTATATTGACCTATTCTTCATGGAATGGGAGAGGAACTAACTTTAGGTCATGGATTCTTGAAGGTAACATTAGAAATCACCTAATGGGCCTAATCTAACTTATCCAATGTGAACTACCTAAAGGGCCTTACTTAATAATAAATAACATTGTGGACCTACTCCACTTTGCATTAAATGGGGTTCCCTATTACACACCTAGTGATGATCCCACCATTTCCATTCCATCCCATTCAAGAATCATTTTGCTCATCACTTGTAGCAATGATATACAACCATAAATCAAGGTCCCATGTATTAGTGCTAACCATAACTTTGAAGTTGTCGAGGAAGGTTTCCCTTGAGCGAGGGCTCTATGTATAGTTTCTAGCCTCAATGTCGAAATATCCTTAGAAGCTTATCCATAAACTCAAGAATCATGTATAGGTGCTCATGTTGACTCCTAGTTGATGTCACCTAATCTTGATGAATCATTGAGCATTGTGTTCCAAACAACCATCATGTAGTCATGTTGACCTAAATAAATAAAACCATTCATAGTAAAATATATTTCATATAGCCATAAAAGGGTGGCTCCAAAATGAACACTATAATGGTAAAAGAATCAAATTAGAAAATGGTATGAAACACCTACTCTTGTCTTCCTTCCATAATTTTCTCTTCATATAAGGGGGTATATTCATCAAAGAGAAGATAAAAGTATTTATCTTCCTGTAAATTACTATTTTCCATATATCATTCTATGGAAGCCTCTTCTAAATCACACTAGCCAAATATGCCTCTTATATACTCCTCTTCAATATATCTCCAAAGTTCTAAACTTTGGATTGCTTCATATGCTTTTAGCAATTTTTGTAGTCATTGCTTTAAATAGAGTAACTCTTATAAAAATTTCTTCAAGGGTTGAAAGTTCTTATAGTTCAAGTAAATATTGTTTGATATGATCTTCATATTCCATAACAAATTCAAGAGAACTTACAAAAGGGGATTCTTCCACATATTTTCATATAAACTCGGATATGTCTCTCTGATAAGGGTTAATATATCCATGTTAAAGGAAATAATCTACAATAATTATGAGCACTAGGGATTTAAAATAAAATTCATATAATCATACATTCAATGGATATTCTTTGTCCAACTAGAATTTTGAGGGTTAATATATCCGTGTTAAATGCAATAATCTACTATAGTTATGAGGACTAGGGATTTAAAACAAAATTCACATAAGCATATATGCAATGGATCTTCTTTGTCCAACTATATACCCAAAATTCTCCCACTTGTTGCTTTATTTGCATACAAAGGGTCGTAGGAATAACTAAAAATATATCTTAAAATCAAAAGTTATGCCAATTGTAAGTTGAGTATGTTTCAAAACCCTAATTTTTTTGTAGAATATCTAGATGGTTGACCTTTCTCCTGATATATATTTGAAATTTGAGCCTCTAAATTTGAAATTTCAGCATATAGTACTTTGATATGTCTTCTATGCAATTCCACAAATTTGACCAAAATTTGATGTGTCAAGCCAAAGTTATAGTAACTTTCCCAAAACTTGTTGATTTTTGGCTTTTTCCCAAGATTTAACTTGTATAACATGCCACATGTCCAATTTTTTCAAACATAACCCTAAAACTTTTACTTGAGGTACCCGAGTATGCCTGCTTAAATATTTGAATATTTCACAATCTGAAACTTCTTCTACAATTGGTTCCTACAACTTTTCTACTATACAAATTTTCCACTATAAAAATATCAAAATAGATGACAAATAATATAATAATTTTATTTATATTAAAAACTTAAGCAATAAACAAATATAAAACCATAAAAAAATTAAAATTAAATTAACATTAAATAATTTATAACATTAATTAGTTTTCCAAACTTCCACTATTAATAAACTACAAAATGCTAGATTTGAATTTAGAATTTCATGGAAATGAAACATTGAATATTAACTCATATGTGAATAAAACCCAATAAAATGAACAAACATGCGATTGTTGTAATCAAGAATTTAATAGATTATCAATTGAACACTTAATATAAGGGATTGATAAAACCTCCTACTTTTAGTATTCATGTAATCCAAATTTAAAACATCATAAATAATAAATTATTAATTACATAATTTACATAAGTGGAAGTAAACCCAAATTTAGAAAATGTAATCCTTTTTATTCTTCTCCTAAATTAAAAATTACAAGTTAAAAGGTGCAGCCAAAATCAATATCTCTTTGTGGCTTTACCACTTTCCAATTAGTGCAATGCCTTTTGATCGAATTAGTATGCTTGTAGAACAAATATTTTATTTTTTGGGGTTGTTTTTTTTGGTATAAAAGAAAATTGTTAATTGAAATTTACCATCATTTTTATTATTAAAAATTATATAGTATAGGTTGAAAAACATTCGAGTCTAATCTTGCAAATCATATTGAAGAAGGCTAAGAGGGATTTGAATTAAAATGGACAACATTATCACAATGAATCTTAACCATTCAAACTATCAGTGACAAGATTTTAAGAAAAAAATATAAATATAAACTTTGATTCACTTACAATCATTCAAACTATTTTTAACTAGTTTTAAGAAAAGAATATAGATATAAATTTTGATTTACTTACAACCATTCAAACTATCTCTAACAAGTTTTAAGAAACACATATATAATTTTCATTTATTTTCATATTTTTATTATAATTATTTTTTATCTTTTTTCTTTTATCATTTTATATTTTTTTTGTAAGTTGCTTGGTGGTGTCTTTCATTAATCATAAAAATATTTCATTGATCAGCCCATTATCTGTAGGTGGTCTCAACCTGCCGAGTGGGGAACTAAGTTCGTTGACCATTTGTTCATTAAATATCCAATCCAAAATTTAAATGTCAACAAAATTTTCAAAGTCACAAAAGAAGAAATATTATCATTTGTCCAACAGTCTAGAACCATACTACATACTACATCATCAAACATGCAAATGAAAACTAAGAGTCAGAAGAGTTCATTGGTGCTAAGTCCCTAGCACTTGGGCCCGGAGGTGCTGAAGATGTTATGCAGGGAACATGTCTCTCTATTCTAGCCATTTGAATGTCCATTTCTTCGATGTGGAATCTCATATTACGTTGCTCTCCTTTATGTCTGCCAAGTTAGCAAAGATGTTGTACTGGTTCGCTTGCCTCGCCATCAGGATCCTCACAATCAGGGATCTGATTCTCCAATACGTAAACAAAGTTTGAATATAATGCTTGTGTCTACCTCTGGTATGTCCAGGATCAAATACTAGATTACCAAATCCTTCCACCAACTCTGAGTCAAATGAAGGGAGCCTATATTAGGTTGACATCTCCTCAAGGTGGTGCACCTCATTCCGAGCTTCCACTAAGGTGGTTGCTCGCCATATGTCCACAACCTCTATGGCCTTGGATTGGTCACGCTCACGGCCTCGGGTCCCATGGTCGCCACCTACTCCACGATGGTAGTGCATATGTTGAAGCTGCATCTTTAGCTTCTCGCGACCACCCTCAATTTTTTCCAAACTTTTGCCCCTATTAACAATGAAGGATGAAATATTCTTCCTCCCTAGTATGACTAAAAAATGATTACTTTTGAGAATGTCCAAGACACCCTTCCCGCTCTGAAGAGAACTAGTCATCACCAAGTGAAAATTACAAACAACTCCAACCACACACATGACATACTTCAATTGCACCTGCAACAGAATACTTCTCCTTGCATAGTCGTAAGGCCAATAGCCCCCCTCAAATGTGGTAGAATAAGAAAACACAAAACACAAACTACCAAGATAACAAACCCCGTATTAGAAAATATGGTAAGCTCCTCCACCCAGAATCAATGTGCAATAGTTAATTCCAAAGCAGACAAGCGATAATAGGCCCACTAGTAACTAGACCCCAAATTATAGACCTTTCCATAGGCTTGAGACCACCCACACTACCAAATATAAGGCCAATAATATGAGGATTTCAGTTGGTAGAACCGAGGGTTGGAGGGACCAAGGAGATTTTCCCTTCCCCTACTCTGAACCAGAAGAAGCATGTTCCCCCACAACACTAGAGAGTACCCTCAAGCTTGGAATGTCACTCGAATTTAAGTGCTAACACAATGAGAAAAAAATTTAGACCCACAAAGTCATGTACAACCTTGACCACTCGTGAGATAGGTACCTGGCAACACCAGAGAGTACCCTAACGCTCAAGCCACAACTTAAATGCAAACTCTAACACTTTGAAGACAAATTCTAGAGCCACATAGGCATATACAACCTCGACTACCATCGGAACAGGTCCCAAACCCACATTGAATCAAGTTATATACCAGATAAAATAACTATTTGAAGATCTCAAAGAGTAGATATAAATTGAAACCAACACCTTACAAACACAACACAAAATCCATTCATACAAAATTTTAGAGAGCTCTAAGGTAACATACCCAAGGTGCAGCATGCAGAAGGGCCTGGTGAGGCTTCTCAACTCCAACACAGGTGCAAGAACTAGGACACGAGCTCCAGAGCAATGCCTCAACCCAGAGTTACCTTCCACTATTAAACCATGCGAGTTTCTTGTCCACAGAGGCACCTTAATGCCTAAACAAACATTCTCCTACCCAAACCATGACTTTCTCCCTCCCCATCCCAATTACAGAATAGTGATAGCTAACAAGCCTAGGACAATAATAACTTACATACATTTGCATGCTCAAAATAGCCATGCTACCCAGTGATTTAATACCCATAACATCTAACCTACGGTGATGGCATTGATCCCACTGGGCCAAGTTATCGTCCAATCACCCCATGGAGAACTTTCCTCATTTTATAATATTCATTGCGTATACATATATGGAATAATTTTATGAAAAAAAGGGGGTTTGAGAAAAAATTCCGTTCTTGTTTGGACGTAGATAGGTTAATTTTCAAGTGAGTCCGGTTGTCCTTATCTTTATGAGCACTCTTGGAATTTTGTCACATTATTTTAATAATGTCACATTGGTCCTTATATGTGCTTTAAAACTAAGACGTAATCTCGAATTTTTTTCTTTTCATTGATTTGGTTATATTTAACCACTTTTAGAATGGTATTTTCACACGTTTCAACTACAAAATATATGAAAGAAATCTTTGTTGCGGACTTCTAATAATTAGATAAATAACGGAATGTAAAATTAATGGTAATTATTTAGTTAATTGGGTTATTTTATTAACATCACTTTATGGTTTTATATTTATATGTTTTATATTTAAATTTGATTAAGTTTCATTTTCATTTTGTACGGTTTTATTTTAAAAAGATATTATTTTGTCTTTTATTTTAATTTTTAATGATATAAATTATTTAGAATGAATTTCACATTTTATTGTATGGTAATTAGTAAATTTGTAAGTTTGGATTTGGGCACGTTTAAAAATTTCATTATAATCGTTTTGATTATTCACTTCAATATCAATATATTTATTTATTTTATTTTTTTATAAAAAAATATTTTTCGAGATTTTCAATTTGTTCAAATTTTTGCTACATAAACTAACATTTCTACAAGAATAAAGTCCCAGCGGAGAAAAAATTAAACAAGCTAATTACCACTAGCTATTATATCAAAAATTTTAATTTTTATTAAAAAAAATTAATAAAATTAAATTTATTTACTTATTATATTTTATTTCAATCTTTTAATTGACTATATTTATTTAACTTTAAAAAATAAATAAATTAGATTTACAAAGATTTAAGTAAAATATTTCTTACTATCAACATAATTTGATAACTTTATTTAAATATTTTGATTGATGATATTTATTTAACTCCAAAAAAACCAATTTATTTTGAAAAAAAATCAAATTAGATTTACAAAAATTTAAGTATAAGATTTCTTACCATCAACATAATTGTAATTACAAAAATTTAAGTATAAGATTTCTTACCATCAACATAATTGTAATGGATATTAATCTATATATTTTTATTGGAAAATATGATCTCATAAATTAACTTGAACTAATTGATTAGAGGATAACTACTTGCTTATATTTATTTATGTCAATAATATATTTTAACTATATAAATATTTAAAAAATATTAATCAGGTTATAAAATTAATTTATTTTTTATATTAGTATATATTGATTTTTTTTTCATAAATATTATATAATGTAATTAGTATTAGGTGAAATATTAAAAATTTAAAAGAAATTGATTAATTAAAAACAATATTTATTGATATATTTAGAGATTAATAAATTATTCTAAGCAATTATTTCTAAAAGTGATATTTAATATGTTGCAATATGAAGTCTCTTGATTCTTAATGAAATGAGTGAAGGAAATTCTAACTAAATAGTTTTTAAGTGACAATAAGTGTTAAGGTTTTGTAAATGGGGTGATGAGTTAAGTAGGTTTGAATATGAAAAAACTCCATAGTTAAATACACTTGAACTATAGGAGTCATGGGATGGGTGACATCTTGGGAAGTCCAAGCTCTAGAGTTAATAATTTATGCTATTTGGTTCATTTTGCTAGTTTCAACTCCACTTCTTCACCTTTGTAAGTCATCTCCGAATGCAGTGAGGGCTAAGTGGATTATTAAAAAATCACGAGAAATTGGGTAGTTGCTATTAATACTCATGAACATGGTAAAAATATATGAGAAATTGGGTAGTTACTACTAATACTCATGATCATGGTAAAAAAGCATGAGAAATTGGGTAGTTACAACTAATACCCATGAACACGGTAATACATAATTGATGCCATTTTATTCATTTTGCTAGTTTCAATCCCACTTCTTCACCCTTGTAATCCATCACCTAATGCAATGAGTGTTAAGTGGATTATTCAAAAATCATGATAAATTGGGTAGTTACTACTAATACTCATAAACATGGTAATACATTAATGACTTATTTTACATAATTAATCCCCAAAATGATATCTAGTATGTAGCTCTTGATTGCTTTAAAAAATGAGCAAGGGGAGCTCTGACTAAATATTTGATAAGGTACCATGCCAGTCCTAGTAATTGGATGCAAGCCTCGAAGGTGTTGATTGATGATATGTGTTTCATTTCTCTAGTTTCAATCCCACTTATTCATCCCTATTATCATCACCCAATGTAATGAGTGTTAACATGACTCTTGAAAAATCATGAGAAATTGATCAATTACAAATAATACTCATGGATATGGTGGTAAATTATTGACTTATCCTACATAGTTAAAATCATGAGAAATTGATTAATTACAAATAATACTCATGGATATGGTGGTAAATTATTGACTTATCCTACAAAGTTAATTTCAAAAACTATATCTAATATGTTGTCTTGCATAAGTAAAATCCACAATTAAGTGTGCATGAGCCAAATGAGTCTTGGGATGGGAATGACTTCGCAAACTAAGTGTGATTCAATTTGCTAGTTCCAATCTCACTTCTTCACCCTATGAGTCTTGGGATGGGAATGACTTCCCAAACCAAGTGTGATTCATTTTGCTAGTTTCAATCTCACTTCTTCACCCCTATAAACATCGCCCAATGCAATGAATGCTAAGTGAACTATTCAAAAATCATGAGAAGTTAAAGAGTTGCAACTAATATTTATATATATGTTCATAGATTTATCACTTATTTTACTCAATTAATGAAAAAAATATCTAATAAATCGCATTGCAAAAGACTCTCAATGATTAAATAAAATGAACAAAAACATCTAATTAAATAATTTATAAATACAATAATTACTAAAATTTATTAAATAAACTTAATACCAGAAAAGAAATCCAGACTTAATTGTTTCTAAACCAAAACATCTTAAAATAAATTACCTTGTAAAGCCCCATTATTAAGTTTCAAATAAATCTAACCATCTATATTCTCTAAAGTATAATTTAGCTAAAACATTCTCTAAAGTAGTATAATTTATCTAAAGCATTCTCTAAAATGATATAAATCTTATTTTGTTGGGTTGTAATTCAAGGAATGTGTCACCATCTATATTCAACCTAATTAATACTTTTTGTTAAGTTAAAAGCAAAAACCAACCATCTACTTCAACGTCTTCTTTATGACAGTCAGCATATTTGAAATTTTTTATTAAAAACAAAAAACCATCCATTCCAACATATGGAAAAAGGTGGTGGGAATTTTATCCTGCGCACATCGAATAAATCAAATACCAGAGCATCTACTTTTATTTTGAATGGTATTTGCACCCTCCACCTATTGGAGACTATTGTAGCCAAATCCGAAGGGTAGAAATACCCTCTACATGGGCTGAAAAAAAAACCAGCATCTTTAGATTGCATCCTCTGAACGCTTTGACACCGCCCGTCAACTTTAGATTTTGGTGAGAATCTTCCTTTATTTGTTCAAGGCCTTTCGGTTGCTCTATGGTCTCCTTTGACAGCATGTTCTTTTTATGAGAGTTTGATGCTTATTCATGCATCCCATCATTGTACTTATAGTAGCATGAATTGGCAGCAGTTTATATATGCACAGAAATTGTTATCTGAAACATATATCTTCAGCTGATAAGTTTTTGATTTCTGAATTGGGTCTTCAATCCGTTTTGGCAACATATATCTTCAGCTGACAAGTTTCTGATTTCTGAATTGGGTCTTCAAATCTTGAGGTATGAACAGATTTTTATTTCTTACAGGAATAGAGTATATACTAGACAGAATTTTTACAGTTGAGTGTGTTGGCAGCATCTTGTTGTGAGCTATCTATACCCAACATAGTCATGGAAGATGGAGATGAAGTTCAAGCAGTTGTGTGTGACAATGGATCTGGGACTGTCAAGGTATGCATAAGCACACACATATCTAATGAAATTTTGTTTGTAGGTATTTGCTTATGTTTGATATATTAGGAAGCTTTGATATTTGTTCTTAGGACCTCAGCCCTAAAAGATGGATGCTTTTCCCAGCAAACCATAAGTGTCTCCCTTAGATCATTGTATACATAATCTAATGTAATAATATTTTCATTATATATATATATATATATATATATATATATTACTGAGCCGGGACATCGGACTGTGTCACTGTACCTAGAGAATTCTTACTGAGACAATCCAATACACTCTGTAATCTTTACTTGAAACTGACAGTAAAAAAGGGTATGCATAGTGGATAGGTCTTTGTATTGATTTTGGCTAAGAATGGTATTATTTTCCATCCTTAAAGAACATATGTTTTTCCATAACTGTTGAATATATTCCAAAAAATCTGCTACTCACTGATATTTTGTATTAAGTAGCAAAAGAAATTTACAAAATTAGTAGTAACATCTGAACCACTTAGGAGCCATTAATGACTGTAAATCTCTCTGACTTAAGCATATACACAAAGACAATTGGAACAAGAGGTATCCCCTAAGAAGAAGAAGATAAGAAATAAATCACCACATAAGGACATGCCAGGTTATAAATCACATCAAGCCTCTAAAGTTACTGTAACAGAGCTCCAAAATCTATTGCCATCCCACTGCCTCTAGCCACCGTCATGCATTCCTACAATCTGAGGGTGAAAAGCTGGTGGGGCTGTCACCTTAGGTTCCCATATCTAGTGGCAGTTTTAATGACTAAAATGCCTGAACCAGGTTTTAATTTCTTCCAGTTGTATTTATCCCATGCTAAGGAGTTTAAATTGGTAAAATTTTTATAATCTTGGTTTGGAACTTATTAAGTATTGATTCCTAAAGTTTTGACTGAATCCCAAACTTGGTCAGAAGCCAGCCAGATATAGAAAGCATTTATCTGCAAAATCCTGAATAATACAAGTTGTTGGTGCCATTATTGGTCAAGACTGAAAAACAATTTGCAATGTGAACATCAATTGACAAAAAATTGTCTGAGATAAACTTTAAGAAAGTTATGAGGTCCGTAGGTGTCTACCAACCATCATCAGAATAAAAACTTTGGGAATGATCTTAAAGCAATGCTCAATGTGAATAATATTTTCAAGACGAATATATGCAGAGGAGCTCTGGTCGTCATGATCAACAGAGCAGAGTCTAATAATTTTCCAGAGTTATTGAAATTTCTTGTTTGAAAATTGCATCTTATCTGATCTAGTTTTCAGCTAAGATTGGGTTATTTTTATGTAGCAGGGCGTCATGCCTTGGCCCACTTATGTATGATTATATGATTTATTCTTCTATGTGCGTTAGTTCTTGAACTTTTTGTCTGAGAAACATACTTGAAAACAGATTTCGGTTTGTTTTTGTGTATTGTTAGTATCATCATTTATGTCAAGAAATAAAGAAAATTCCATTCTTCCGGCACTAAGCTTGGTATGGGTTTGGTTTTTGAAGGCTGGATTTGCAGGTGATGATGCTCCGAGAGCAGTTTTCCCTAGCCTGGTTGGTCGTCCGAGGCACACTGGTGTCATGGTTGGCATGGGACAGAAGGATGCATATGTTGGTGACGAAGCACAGTCCAAGAGGGGTATTCTCACCTTGAAATACCCAGTCGAGCATGGTATCGTTAACAACTGGGATGACATGGAGAAAATCTGGCACCACACTTTCAACAACGAGCTCCGTGTTGCTCCTGAGGATCATCCAGTTTTGCTAACAGAGCCCCCTCTGAATCCCAAGGCAAACAGAGAGAGGATGACTCAAATCATGTTTGAAGTCTTTAACACTCCTGCTATGTATATTGCTATTCAAGCTGTGCTCTCTCTTTATGCCAGTGGAAGAACTACAGGTTTGCAGCCTATATACCATTTCCTTTTATTTTCCTGCATATTAAATTAGCCCAGTAATTAATCTACAAAAGTGTGCTCGAATCCAATTCAAGGGTACTCTTAGATCCTAATTTTTTATTTGTTTCTCCTTTTCCTGAAAACTTCAAACTTCAATCATTTGAAAATTTCCTCTTTTCTATACTAATTTTATGGCTAAAAGAAACCTTCAGTGTGATCATCATCTAATTTTTCACAAAAGCTGATGATGTGTGTTTGTATTGGTGAATGGTATGAGATTGATACGAGTGATGTTAAGATTGATACTTATTTTGGTTTTTCAAAACAAAGAGTATGTTTAAATATTTGAATTCCAAATTCTATTTTCAGGTATTGTTCTAGATTCAGGAGATGGTGTCACTCATGTTGTTCCCATCTATGAAGGCTATGCCCTCCCACATGCAATCTATAGAGTGGACCTTGCAGGTAGAGACTTAACTAATGCACTATGCAATATCCTGACTGAGAGAGGTTACTCCTTCACTACAACAGCAGAACGAGAAATAGTTCGAGACATAAAGGAAAAATTGGGATATGTTGCAATGGATTATGAAAAGGAGCTGGAACTGGAAAAGACCTCTACTGCATTGGAAAAGACTTATGAGCTTCCAGATGGCCAAGTGATTACAATTGGCTCTGAAAGATTTAGGTGTCCAGAGATTTTATTCCAGCCTGCTCACATTGGGATGGAAGCTCCGGGGGTACATGAAACTACTTACAGCTCTATCATGAAATGTGATGTGGATATCCGAAAGGACTTGTATGGTAACATAGTTTTGAGTGGGGGATCCACTATGTTTCCAGGCATGGCTGATCGGATGAACAAAGAGATCACAGCACTTGCTCCAAGTAGCATGAGGATCAAGGTGGTTGCTCCTCCAGAGAGAAAATACAGTGTCTGGATTGGAGGCTCCATCCTGGCTTCTCTCAGCACATTCCAACAGGTAGTCCTGCCCACCACATTCTTGAAATCAGAAATATCAACTCAACCATATTTCAACACTTGAACTATAACCTATAGCTTAAATATTTGGAATAATGGATCATGAGACTCCAGAAAATAGGCTTTATTTAATTGCCAATTATTTTCATTAGTATCCTTCATGCTTATAAAAAGTATGTTATTGTTTTGAGATCTGAAAACACCTCCCAGGTATTGTTTCTGATAGGGGAAGAAATTTACAACCACACATTTTTAAGTTCCTTAAGAAACATACTTGAGGAGCTGCATCACAAAGCACAGACTTCCTTAGACTCTTGTGTCAGGTCTGACCTATAGTTTTTCCACCAATTATCACCAAGGACTTGCACTGTGCCTCATCTCCTTGAAACTCCCTTTGCAAAAAGAAAACCCCCGAAAGGTCTTATCTAAGCAGAGCTCTGGTCTTAGAAGGACTATACCAGGTTGGTCTTAAAGGGTCTTTCCTGAGCTTTCCAAAAATAAACTTCCCTTTGCCAAAAGAAAGGTCCTGAAAGGTCCTATGTAAGTAGAACTTTAGGTCCTGAAAGGTTTTATATAAGTAGAGCTTCAATCATAGAAGCTCAGCCCTTAGTAGAGCTCCGGTCCTAAAAGGCCAGCCTGCTAAGTCATGTCCCAAAAAGACCTTACCAGGTCTTACTTGAGCATGGCAAAGAGTTAGTCCTAAATGGTCTGAGCTAGAATGTTCGATTGAGAACAAGTTGATGTATCCAACTCTGGTATAACTTGATTGACATAAAAAATGTAAGAAGGTAGTCCAGACTCCAAACTGATAATAGAACCTATGTGAATGGCTTGATGCTAGTCATGAACCAATGCCTTTGGCTACAAGTATTCTTTGATTTTATTAATTTAGACAGTGGAACTAGTCTAATAGAAAAAATGAAACCCTAACCTTAGCAATTTCATTCTCATACCAGTTGGACCCAACTCTACTCGAAGATATCTCTGGCTAAGGAACTATAACTTTTGTTGTTTATATTAACCGATACTAAGGTTCTAACATCAAATAACATCATTCTGATTATTTCATATTTGGTTCATTGATTCATCAAATACAAGCATGTTTGTGACTAATTTCATTGTTGGTTTGTACAGATGTGGGTAACACGAGCAGAATATGACGAATGTGGCCCATCAATTGTTCACAGGAAATGCTTTTAGTCCCTCCTGTAGTTTCCACAAGAGAGTTCATTGTTTCCTGAATCTTGTCGAGTAGTAGTTATTTTGTGAGAAAATGGTTTGCTGGCTCCAGGTTTGTAAAAGTATGGTTGAGGATATTGATTTCGGATTAACTACATACAGCTCAGAGACAACTAGATTTCTACAATATGTATGTTTTGGGTTGATCATTATGGTTTGGCAATTACGTAGGAAGGAAAATGGGTTGTCTATTTGTTATTTCTTTTGAGATGCTTATAACTATTACTTATATTGAACGAATAATACAATGTTCTTTTTGTCTCCTAAAATGTGCTTGGCTGTATGAATCGGTCACTCCATATTAACTTACAGAATTTCAATTCTCATTCTTGGTTGTTTGAATTGGCTACATGTATATTAACTTACAAAATTTCATTTTTCATGAAACAAGTTTTCTTGCCAATACAAAAGCACAATATATGTTGAATAGGTTACATGTATATTAACTTATAAAATTTCAATTTTCATGAAACAAGTTTTCTTGCCAATACAAAGGCACAATATATGTTTATATTAATAGCAAATGCATATATCTATATGTTTTAGCATTTTTTTATAGCACAATATTAGGGAACATATAATTCCTTTCATGCTTAATATAGAGTTAAAAAATGAAAGTGAAAAAAAAATATTTCAATGAAATCATAAATAAAATATTTTAGTATTCATTTTATATATATATATATATATATATATATATATATATTGAGAGGGAGAGATTTTTTATTCCACTCACAATATTAGGGAACATATGATTTCTTTCATGCTTAATATAGAGTTAAAAAATGAAAGTGAAAAAAAAATATTTCAATGAAATCATAAATAAAATATTTTAGTATTCATTTTAAATATATCTATCTATATATATATATATATATATAAATTGAGAGGGAGAGAGTTTTTATGCCACTCACGATTAGTTTTCTGTACATGGAGTTTTGGAAAAGGTATTATTTGCAAAAAAATATTTTAATGTGAATCATAAATACAATATTTTAATGTCTACCTTAAATAAAATATTTGAATATCACCCTAATGGGAGTGGATGAAGGGCATTATGAGGGGCACGAAGGCACGCCTCGTATCCTCCTCGAGAACTGAATCAAGGTACAAATGGAATTTGTGATGCATGCGACCACAGTATGGATGTTTCAAGATGGCTAGTGTTAAATCTATATGTACGAGGGCAGGTGGAGGGAAGTTGTTAGCGAGTATGGGCATGCGTTTGTGCAGACCACCAACCTGTGCAAACTTCTTTGATTGTGGCTTTCAGGGATACAAGTGATGTTTGTAAGTGAGATTGTTCTTGGCACTCTACAAGAGGTTGTCAAAGTCTAATCTGAGACCCTGGAGAGGATTGTAGCTGGAAACTCCATTGTGACGGGCTTAGCAAGGAGAGTGTGAGGAGATTGCATAATTAGTTTATGAGAGTGAAGATACTGTTCCGATGCTTGTCTCTAGTCATCCATGAAAGTCCATAAAACATATTTCTCCATCTCTATAGTGTGATTGTATATTGTGTTTGGAAGGAGGTGATTAATAGTCAGGCTAGCCTCTAGGCCTTACAATTTCTGGCTAAACCAAGTTGGGCCTTTCAAGCGTACTAAGCCTATTGTCATGAAGTTTGTGGGTTAGTCGCATTTGTTTGGAATTCAAGGTCAGTGACTTTCATGTGAGAGCTTAGATTGGGTTTCCAAGATCATTTAGTTCAGTCAATTGATAGCGGCGGGAGAGATAGCTGGTGTGGTGCTCCCAAATTCCTTCTAGTGGAGCATCTTTGTTCAAGGGTTGCTTATGGGAGAGGATTCTCACAAAATTGGGCTGGAAAATGGGATCTTTGGTATAGGATCCAACTTGTTGGGGCTGGTGGTAACAACCCTTGCTAGAGATGGTTGCCTACTAAAGCAAAGCGGCCCTCGAAACCTGGGAATGTCATAGTTGGTCGTTGGGTGTTAGCGGACTCTTGGGCTCTTGGTGCAACAAAGGAGGCTTGAAGTTGGGAACAACAAACTAGAGGGGTGGGGAAGATGATTAGGCATAGGGGTAGAGTGAGGAGAGGGATAGGACCACAAGGGTAGGGGGCAGAGCATAGAAGAGAAGATGTGGTAGTGGAGGGAGGAGACATCCAGGATGTAGAGCTTGATGAGGTGATGTCGCATATCTTAATCAGTCACCTGGCCATGTTCTTCTTCCCACCTCCCTTGACACCTTGGAAGCACAATTGCGACAAGTCACTGCACTCCTCGAGAAGTTGAATCATGATAGGCACGAGGATCACAATGAAATAATTAACTTCATGAATGATCTTCAACGCAATCAATGGAATATGTAAGATCGACTATCATCACTCCGAAGAGGCTAAAGGAGACTAGTTGAATGCATGGAGCATATTGAGGGGCACCTGCCACATGCAGAATTTCTCATCCATGGGGAACTCGAGCATCCAGAGCCTTCAGGTAATGATCTTGGTCCTCCTGTTCACTGATGTTTGTGGGTTATGTATATATCGTAGGGTTTTTTGGGCACAGTGGTCTTTCCAGTTCTCAATTCCAAGAAGGTTTTGGCATTTTGGAAATAGTTTTTGTGTTGTTTTTTTGGCCAACAAATTCAATTGAAGTGAGGTCAGAAGAACACCAATTTATGGACAAGCACTCTGTAACCTTTTGACAATTTAATAGAAGTCTTTGATCAGCAAAATATCAAATACGTATATATATATATATATATATATATATATATATATATATATATATATATATATTGAAAGTATATATGTGTGAGTAAACCAATTGAAGATAAGAAAGTTCTTATAGTTAAAATATTTCAATAGTGTGTTGCTCAACATTAGGGAGATGTGTAATTCCTTCCATGCTCGTGACACATGTCGTTTTTGTATCACTTCTTCACAAATAAAAAGAATATTTATAATATTTTAATAAAAAAGTAATACATGGTATTATCCATTGTTGAACTTGAAGCACTTTTTCCAAAAAACACATTATGGCTAATGTGTTGTCCTTGATGGAAACCTACTTTTCAAATATGTCCTTGATACCAACTTGATTATAACTATTGAAAATGACATGATTGATGGTACAAGTATTATAGCACAGGAATTACAAAAGATATGAGAGAGAATTGGCAGTTTAGTTTCAAAATACATAGAAATTGTGAAGATTGAAAAGTATACGCGACCCTTGAGAAGAATAGTTGCGTACATACATAGGTCAGGTGAATAATAGTCACGTATGGAAATCATACCTATGGAAAATAAAAACTAGGAGCCATTACCATGGTAATCACCCATAGTATTGTGACATCAACGTTTATTTCATCTAATCAAGGGTGAAAGCATGAAGATGGGTTACAGGTTTGGGCCAAATGTGGCGATGAAATTTCAAGCTTTTCCTCTTTTATCGAATTGAAGCCCTCAAAATTCATATAAGAACTGTGAATTTTGATTATGAGTAAAAGGACAAATTATGAAGAATTATGTAGTTGTCCTAATGATATTTTTTGCAAAAATATTTAGTGTCATATATTATGTCAATTTTCCATTAAATGAAATGCTTGTCCTTGCAAATTTTCACACATCTTAAGAGGTATGCATGTGTTCACGTAGCATAAATTAGTTTATCATTACTAATTTAAAAAAAATATGTATATCAGCATGATCTACACACATAGAACTAAGGTTTTCATATTAAAAAATTATTTTTTTATGCAAAAAAAATATTTTTATTATTTTTCGAAGTTGGAAAAGTAATATTTCAATTGCATTTTGAAGACATGTGTTCACCTAAGGTTTTTTTCAACTATTTAACTATATTGAAAAACCAAAAATACCCTTTTGAAGAGGACTTGTAAACGAAGATAATAGTATTTTTTGAACATTTTTCTTTTTTTTGTTGACAGGGGAATCGACAACTGGGACAACCTCGCAACTCGCGTAACACGGGGTCAATTATGGCCACCACCACTATAACCCCTGGGAACTGTGCCTGCCCGCTATAACACAGCTCTAGGTAAGTCCGGGGATTTGAACTCGTGACCTCAAATACGGAGTCCACTTTACAGACGAACTACACCGCAGTGCGATTACCAACTCGCCTACCCCGTGGGGCTATTTTTTGAAATTTCTTCATTGTGTATATTTTATGATATTTATTTTTATTCAACCTCTTTAAAATGGTTAGAAAAAATTTCAAGCATCATGTTTAAAAGAAATTACATGAAAAATATCTTATGAATTCAAAAATGTCAAACTCATATGCCATTGGATAGATAATTCCTTCATGAATCCAACGTGGTCAACTTCACCACTTGAGGACATATTTAGCCCTAAGTCTGCTACGGTACAAAATGGAGTTGCAGGAAATTTTGCAGAAGGGGGGCTGAAATTGCTCATTTTAAGACATAAAGAGGCTTGATCGAGGGTTGTGTAAACCCTTGATCGATCCATTTACATGTTTAACAGGAGCTCAATCGAGCGTTATGGCTCAATCGAGCTATGTGGCTCGATCGAGCCTTTATAAAAAAAAACTGAATTATCTACAATTAAACATTTTAAAATTCCAAATCTTATTAGAATTTTTGTTATAATGTAATGTAAATGCCTTATTAAATTTAATATTAATATTAAAAGAATATTATTATTAATATTAAATTAAATGATGAAATGATATTAATATAAACAAAAATTAATATTAACATTAAAATTAATATATTTTAATGTTAATATTAAATTTATTAATTTTGGATTAATATACTATTATTAGTTTTAACATAAAATAAAATTTCTTATATTATAATATATACTATCACAACCACATTAATAAATGTGGTTAATATACACCATAAGCATTAACAAAAGAGTTTACCATTAACACAAAAAGAGTCATACAAGCTGACTCAATATATGTTAATTTTATTTAACCTATTTTTTTATAAATCTAACATAATAAAATATATAATATTTTTAAAATCGTGAAGTCAAAACCTAAAGCTACGTTTAAATAAATAAAACCTAAACAAATTCAATTCGAAGACATGAAGCGCTCTATGTATCTTTGATGGAGGTAGATGGAACATTAATATTTTGGAAAATTTTAGATAATATTTCCATGGAAAATTATAATTTTCCCTTCAGGTGAATGTACAACACAAATGTGAAATCTTAAATTTTAAATATGTATTATATAAAAAAATTAAATTTTTGTATGACATTAAAATATAAAAATAAAAATAAAAATCCCCTGATCAGGGTGTGGTGGGCAATGACGGGTAGAGGTAAGAGAGGCATGACAGATGGTAGGGGCACTGGCAAACATACGTGGAGAACCAGGAAATACAAGACGACAGGAGCAGCCAGAAGTGGGAAGGCAATGATGACAGACATTAAATGGAAGGTAAGTGGGTGCTTAGTTCAAGACCCACACGGGAAGAAAAGGGAGGCGACCAGTGGAGAAACGAAAGTGGCAGGTACCTTGGGAGTGAGGACAGGTAGATGGGAGAGAATTAAAGGAAAAGGTGGTAAGGTTTATGGGCATTTGCATGTAGCAAGTGGAGGTTGAACGTACAGTAAGAGTTGGCAAGCACCGAGAGTTGGGGGCGTCGACTAGCATTCAGCCTTCGCCTGTAAAACCTGGTATGTGCCTCTAGCCCTCCCCTGTGTCGATAAGGAAATAATGAATTGGAATTTGAGAGGAATTTCGATTGCAAGGAGAAAAGCAATGAGTTTTGTAGAAGAATGTTGGTTAATTATTGTGGTTTCCCCAGTTGAAATAAGAAACAAAGCTTCTTGGATCCCTTGGTTTATTGATCTGTCAACCTAGGGTGGGGTCACCCTATTAGCTATCTGGGGTGGGGGGTGTTACACAACATTTTTTTACTGTCCCTGTACTCCTCGTTCCTTGATCCTGGAGCACCTCTACATTGAACCCTACATGCTTTCCCTTCATGAAGAAACTTATTATGTCCCTCTTCATGAGAAAAACAATTCCCTTTTGCACCATTTCCCCAAAATATTTTGTTTTTCCTAGTTTACAAGATTGGCGCTAATGACCTTTGTCCTCCTCGCACAGATATGGAGGGATTAACGTTGTCCCTAGCACCGACCGAAGTGACTGATCTTTGTTCAGTCGCGTCAATCCTCTTATAGAAAGTTTTTTAAATAAGGATTCAAAGCTTCCAGCTCTAGAAGCTTCGTAACGGAAGTCTAGTAAATGGTTTGGCCGGATGGGGTCGAGGATGTCAATTTGGGCTCCTTTCCCCTATAAGGATGGAACTACCTCAAGATATAAGACCTTATCCCATGAGAAGATGATCCATCTCCCATCCTTTCATGCTATAAAAACCTTCATTTTTCCCAAGCACAAGCTAGTGCTAGTGTTGTAGTGTTGTGCTAGCACTAATTAAGTTTGAAGTAAACAACAAGCTATTCATAGTTGTAGCTCTCTAGTTGTGTGAGGGAGAAGCGTGAATTTGGTTTAGTGTGAAGCCTAAAGGGAAGAGCCTTAAAACTATCATTGTTGAGGCCATCATGGAATGTTAACTGAAGTGTGTGGGAACCTAGTTTTGTTAGAGGAGAAAAACAACGTCAAGACAATGGTTGTAATCTCTTCTTGATTTAATATATATGCAACTATCGATTGATTTCCTACATAACGTATCATCTTACATGTTTATGGCTTAATGTTTCTTGATTTGTTAAGTAGGTTGAATTACAATTTGTCTATTATCACGGTTGTTGTTTGTTGTTGTTTACTTGTTTCAGGTGTTTGAAGAAGGAAACGAGAGATAGTTGGAGCGAGCAAGCAAGGTCATCATCAAACGGGATAAGCGTACTAAGAGGTAGGCCCTCTTAATTGGTTCTAACATAAGGAAATCTTCCATAGAATGTATCGGTTGTGGCTAGACCCATTATCGGGCTAGAGGAATTATTTGTGTCCGCACTCATAATTTTACTTCACCACAAATTGGTGACCATACTGGGGAACCAATCCTTCTGTTTGTTTGTTTGGGATTTCATGGTTTTGTGTGAACTTTTCTAGTTCCACTTTTTCCCTTTGGTTCTGTTTGTTTTCCTTTGCTTACTAGTTTGAGTTTGAAATTCATAGTAGCAAGTCTGGTCCAAACTTTAATAAATTCTTTTTTTTCTTGGCTTCCTCGCTCAGCGCACTTAATTTGCTGACAGTCACGCCGATCAGCGTGATATGCTAAGAAATAGTCGCGCTAACCCCCTTCTGGCGCTTGTTGTCAGTTAGGCAGTCGCGCCGATGCCTGTAAGTGAAGATTAGTGTTTGCCCCAAATCTTGGTCAGTGTGTTTTTCTTTCATGATTTTGACCCTGTAAGCCTTTTAGATCGTCTTCTCCCTGACTAGAAAGCTGCTTTTCATTTGGTTTGTTGGATTGTTGATTTGTCATCTTTCAGCTTGATTTGTTGGGTCATTGGATGGTTAGTGGCACTAGGGCATCTAGATTGTCATCCATTTCGCTAATTGTGAACTCAGTGAGTCGAGTTATTGGTTCATTTACTCCTTGCATTTCGTTTGCAGTCCTGCTACGACTTTGACCTCCATTACACAAGTTTGAAAAGTTTTTGTTTGCTTGTCTAAACGTTTCTTTTCCGGCATGGATCACATTGCTTGTCTTGTTTTTGGTAAAGTCGGTGTTTCATTAGTTTGAAGGAGATTCTCTTTTCGTGTTCTCATTTGCTTGAAGAGATAATTTTCTCAAAAACTTTTTCATTGAAGTGTTGTATCAGAAAAATTCATTTCTTCGTTTCATGAAAAGTATAAAATTGTAGTTTGCTGCATCAGTATGCTATGGTAGTTGCCATCATTGAAGACTAGGATTGCATTGGCATTTGAAAAGAAAGAGAACTTTCTTTGCTTTTGAAAGGACTAATAGAAATGTGCTTGTCAGGAAATTAGGAATTGGAATGTATTTTTCATTAGTTTATTTTATCAAAAAGTGATGTAGTGAAAGATCATTTTGCTTTCAGTTGCTTGGTTGTTTGCATTTGATTGTATGTTTTCTACCCTCTCTAGTGTAGACAATTCATCGAATTGAAAGGGTCTTGTCTCATTTAGTTGCATTTAGGGTTTTTAGAGTCACATCACCAAGGCCTGAAAACTGAGACATAACTCAAGATAAACTTTAAAATGAGCTCAATTAACCTAAGGCGCATTTGAAATCTAACGATCACATCTAGAAAGTCTAGGCTAGAGACGTGTTCCGACGTCTTTAAACCTAGCAGCTTTCGTTAGCTTTGGCACTAGACATTGCTAGTACAGATTTGTTCTCCCTGTACCGTCAAGTATAGAAGGGGAGACCCCTCTAGGCTGCAATCCTTTATCCATAGGAAGTCGAGTCGGCTGCCTTGCAAACGTGATACACTGAACACAACATTCGGGGAGATTGCTTGCTCATACTTCTCAGTTCTCCGATAGGTATTCTATAGTTCACAGTTGCCTGGTAATCATTTTTACCTAGATCATCCAGAGAAATCATTTGATCTTTTTGATTCATTAAACTTAAAATATCATTCGATCACTTGTCCTTTCGAGCTCGTTTCCAATCAAAATCGATAGAGTCATATTTGTTTCTTTCTCGACTCTTAAAACATGAAAGAGCACCAGTCTATTTACGCATCTTAATAAATTGATTTCCCACGATCTTATAACATCCTGTTAGTATTTTCTAGACCAAATTGTGAGTTTCCCTTAAAGAACTTTTTAAAGCCTTGAAGTTTATCTCTCTCTTTTTCTATTAACTAAGACAAGGTCATCGTGGCTGAACCATCTAGTTCACCTAGTTCCTCTTCCTCTCCTCTATCTAAAATATTTCCTGAGGAGTCGTTTCCTGAATTACCAGAGTCACTTGAGGACCAAGGTGTTGAACTTGGAATTGTTCTGAGCATTCAACCATTGTCATCTCGTCCTCCACCTACTTTAGATACTGGGTCATCTGCTGATTTTCGCCCGGAATCTCCAGACAATCTCGTTTAAACTCCTGAGAGTTCGTCGACCACTGACGATCAACTTGGACTAGTTATCTATCCTTCGAATCCTTTGTTCAACCCTGTTGTGATATGACCACAACATCCATAAAATCTGTACGATCAGCCGGGTGTTCCTTTGGAATTATCCCCTTGTACCTCTTCAGTTGTTCGTCGTCGTTTGTTCCCAGATATGGAACTCGAAGGCGATGCTCTAGTCACCTCTCTGAACAAGTCAGAAGTTTATACTCCACACACTATCGAGGAGGAAGAACATCCTTTTCCTCCTAAAGGTTTCCCCTATTCAGGGAGCATTCCCATCAGTGTGCAGTGGGAATTGCCGCCTAAATATGTATCCTTGGCACAATTGGTTTCAGGTACACCTAGTGCCTCATCACTTTACCATAACCCTGTTTGGGCATTTGGCGCCATGCCCACTACAAGTCCGTTCATTGCGAAGTTGACCTCCCAACAGGCCGATACCTTAGTCCCGGTGCAACCCACTATTCTGAACCCTCTTGTATCATCCATCCCAGTTACCCGCCCGGTTTAGCCAGTGATCTCTGTCATCTCCTCAATCCCTCCGGTCAGTGACCAAGTTATGCCACCACCTGGGGGAAGAATCTGAATGTTTCTATGGTGTCAGTCACCACCAATGTGAGTAGCTCACAGGATCACATGCTTGGTATGAACCAACCTTCTTCTGGCATTATTCAAAACCTTGTTGGTCCTGCTGGATCGAGCAATGTCCAGTACCAACAAGTTCAAAATCTCGTTGGTCCATTTGGGTCAAGCAATTTCCAGTATCAGCAGCCTTATGAGGCTCAGGTTCAATACCAAACTCCTTACGTTCCATATGGTTCTCAAGGAATGGTTAATCCGCCTTACGCCCTTCAGTCTAGGCAGTACGTTCAACCTGGCTCATCCACTTTCTAGGGTGGCTATGGCCAGATTCAGTTCAGAAATTTTCCGGGCACTATTCAAGTACCCTTGCAACAACAAGGACAGCCTCCGTAGCAACAAGAGAAACCTTTGTTGCAGCAAGGGCCATCCACGCAATAGCAAGGGCAGATGATCTCGCAGCAAGGTCAACTGCAACAACCGCAGGGGCAACCCTCGCAACAGTTGCAGCAAACCGTGTAGCAGCAGATGCAGTATGCTCTGCAAACCTCCCAGCCTATGTCTTCGCAGGGCCAACCTTTGTAGCCCCAGGGACAACTTTTGCAGCTGCAAGGCCAACCCTTGTAGCAGCAGAACCAACCCGGGCAACGACAACCCTTATATACATATCAGTAGGGTCAACCCTTGAAAGGGCAAGGCCGGGGTTAAGTCCTGTAGCAGTAGGCCCAAAATCCTAATGTCCTAAGTCAACAGGTTCTAAATCCTTTTGGCCAAGGGCAGCAGGTATAGAATCCTAATGTCCTAAGTCAACAAGTCCAGAATCCTTTTGGCCAAGGGCAGTAGGTACATAATCCCTATGTCCAAAGGCAACAAGTGTAAAATCCTTATGCCCAAGGGCACCAGGTCCAAAATCCTCTTATTCAGGGGAAACAAGTTCACCACCCATATGTTCAGGGACAACAAGTACGATACCCATATGTCCAAGGTCAACAAGCTCAACAGCCTCTTAACTCGTATGTTGCTTATCAGCAACCTATGACTAGACAGTTCCAAGGTATTCAAGGCCAAAATCCTCCCTATGGCCAAGGTAACCCCCAATGGGGGTAGAATCAAATGCCATATGGTCAAAATCCCCCACTATGGGGCCAACATCATTACCAACAGGGATGGGCTCCTCCAATTGGACTTGCTTACAAACCTCCAATGCCTTTTAATACTCAATTGCCATTCTTGGCCACACTAGAGTTGCCAGATGTGTCTCGCCTTACGAATGATCCAATCCTTCATTCGCCATACTGGCCTCCATTTCTGTCCAAGATTCTGAGTGATTGTCCTAAGTTCGATGGGAAAGCAAAAGAATTTCCTCAAGACCACGTGATGACATATCACCTCTAGTGCTCTTCGAATTCTTACGTTGACGATTCTATTCATCTCCGTCTTTTCTAATGAGCCCTCACAGGTGCTACAGCCAAGTGGTACATCGAGCTTCCTCGAAGTACTTACCATGACTTTAACTCTTTAGCCATGGCTTTCCTCACTCATTTCTAGTTGCCGATTTTCTATGAAACTGGCACCTATTTTCTCACATCGCTTAAGCAAGATACTACGACACACATCTCCGATCACATCCATGAATGGAGATGAAGATGTCGCCTAATCAAATTTAAGATTGTTTATTAGTTGCTCACTGAATGGTTCACTAAGTCATTTATGGCTCCAATTTCTTGTGATATAGCTATGGGTGGGTGCGTTACTAAAGAACAAACCATTGCTCATGCCCAGTACTTAGATCTAGTTTACTCTCAGTCTGGAACTTTGTATGAGTTGTTACCCTATGATCTGCAGCCATCATCTGATCCCACGACATCGAAGTCGCAGGCTACATGCCCTGTTGATGGAGTCATTGGTTCAGTGTCCAAAAACCTTGCTAAATATTCTTCCAAATAGAAGTCGGTCTCAAACACTACTTCCAATAGTTCCTCCTAGAATCCACCTAGCCCTAGTAAAGCCTTAGAGGTCCATTCTGTCCAGTCTACCACAACGGATAAATCCTCGAAAGGTAAGAAGAAAGGCAAAGGCAAGGGTAAAGCCAATGCCCCAAAATGGGGTCCTCCTAAATCGTCTGTTGGTGATTCTTCACAACGGAAGCCTAAGTATCTGTGCCTCATTTATGAGGAGGATCACTATACCAAGGATTGTCCCCGATGATTTGAAGTTAGTCGCTTTCTCAAAGGGACCCCAACTGTCCTAAAAGAGCCATTTTCGTCTCAGCAAACCCAAATGGTAGACCAACCTCAATCATCTGCTTCCTCAGGATCTCAAGTGTTCATGATGAGTACGCCTATTAATGTGGCTACTAGATCAAAAGATTACCAAAATCCTACTCTGACAGCTGGGAATGAGAAAGAGGTCACCCCTTCTTCTTATGTCCCAAGTTCTAACCCTCTTCATATCGAGTGCCCTAACCCTGATTCCGCTATACGGCCACCCTCTCGAGGTGTGCTAAGGAAATCCTCATACAATCCCAATGCTCGAGCCAATAAGAACTATCATATTGTTGAGGCTTTGGCTTAGGCGCCGTCAGCTATGTCGGCACTCGAGGTGCTCCAAAGCTACCCATCACAATGGAAATCTTTGTTGTCAGCTATTGGAGGTATTGATCCTACCGATTCCAATTTGATATGTATTGATCTAGAGAACCATGTTCTGTGCTTGCCTCATCAGATTGCCTTTCTCATTCAAGTAATCATCAATGAGAATACCACCCACAGGACTGTCATCGATGAAGGTTCTTCCACCTACATTATGTCAATCGCATGCTGGAAGGCCATTGGTTCTCCTGCTTTGAACCAATCCCTGAACACTTTGGAAGATCTCGATGGGTGTGATTTGCGACCCTTCGGTGTCTTACCTAACCTTGCCATTACTCTTGAGGGAAAGACAATACAAGTCGATGTAGAGATTGTTGATGTTAATCTCAATTATAATCTTCTACTCGGCCGGAGCTAGACCCATGCTATGCATGTTGTAGCCTCCTACCTATTCCATGTGATTCGTTTTCCCCATCAAGGGAATATTTTCATTGTCGACCAAATGTCCTTATTTACCTCTTCCTCCTTGGATGGAAATGTTCCATACATCAAGCCAACTGGTGCTCCCTATGAGAGTGTGGGGGTGGGTCTTTTTAAATATTCTTCCTTAATGGGAATTTTTCTTCTCCCACATCCTCATGTTGCCTCTGTCAACATGATCTCGGTCAAATTTGACCCTTGGGTCATACCTTCACCAGATCTTGTTGATACCTAGGGTGAGGTTATGCCACTTAGTCCTACCGAAATCAATTACATGGAGATTGTTTCGGCCTCAAGTTTTGCATCCTTTGATTCTCCTGTTTCGAAGACTTCTCTTGATATGTATTCTCAATCCCCATGTCTTGGTGCTTTGGCATCTTCTAATCCCTTAGCCAAGACTTTTCTTGCTGATGAAAGTATCATGGAAGTAATGTATCTCGAGGAACTGCCATGGAACGATACTCATCCTCATTCCTCATTCCTACCTAGTCCGATGGTCATGTATATGTGTTTTGAGAAGTTTTCTTCTCAGCCGCCTATTGACATGTCAGTTTCTCCTACCATTGTCAAGATCTTTCAACTGATGGCACCTTTATCCCTTCATGGATTTGGGTTTTTTCTCCCTCCCTAAGTTTCACGATAGCCCATTATTTCAATGGGGTTGTCATCTGACTCGTAACCCTCCATCGCCCAGGGGGAATGAGGGCAATGCCTTATATGAGTTCTACTCTATTATTTGGCCGAGTCGATGCTTACTTGTCATGTCAAAGGTAAAACTCCAATGTTCAAATATGTTGATCAATTACCAGAGTCCCAACATGGACTCTCTCAAGAAGTACTATGCTTAGGTCACCTTGCATGGTTACTTGTGTACATTAGTGTGTCAATCATTGTTGTGCAGTGTGGTTTGGTGTGTTATTTTTTCAAACAACTTTCCTATTTACTATGTTTTCCCTGCTTTGCAGATATTTGTGACTCCCCATGTTGGTTTCACTGATGGTGCTTGTCGTAGTACCCGGAATCTATCATCCGCGACGTGGGCTATTATGACCCTCACGGTGAGTTGATTGATCTTCAAGGTATTTGTTTAGGTCACACAACTAACAAAATTGTTGAATACAGTGTGGTCATCGAACTGTTGTCAGAAGCCATTGCTCTTGACATTCGAGACTTGGTTGTCAACCTAGATTCACAACTTGTCATCCTTCAACTCAACGGGTAATATTCTGTTAGAAACCCTCAGATATCGAGAATGTATCTCTGTATTCGTCTACTAGAAAGGCATTTTAATTACATTACATATCATCATATTCCTAGACACATGAATACATTGACAGATGCATTAGCTAATTATGTGTTGGATAAACATTTACGAAACATGTGAAAAGATAAAACAAATCATTTCTACCATAGTAAGCAAGAAAATACAACATATATATATATATATATATATATATATATATATATATATATATATATATGGTGATAATGTTTGATACATCAAAACCCCAAAAAATAATATGTGTGTCCAAAATAACATCAGCGGCTCACAGGCCTCATATATCCGTGGCACGTAGGCCTCAAAAATGTAAAATGTTGGACCTAGGAACTAATCAGCATGGTGATCATGGTAGCATGACACGGCTCATGCAACACGAGTTAGCAATCGACGGATCCGATCTGATACTCCCACTGTGTGTCTCTGGTACTGGCGAGGAATGTCTCCCACCTGAGCATACTTTAGGATATCACAAGTCAACCCCTCAAGGTTCCTCGCGATCGCCTCCTCATTTTCACTCCCCTCCTGATAAGAAGCGACAACATCGAACTGGTGGGTGACGCACCTAGCTATTGGGGACATCCCAGCAGGACGCTCTAGTCCAAAATCTGCATTAACAAAGAGAAATGTTATAAACACATATATATCAAAAACAATTAAAAAATCACAAATTAAAAAATTGATTTTTTACCTTCATCGTCAAAATCCTCTCCATCTAGTAGTGGCATGTCCGGATCTCCACAAAAGTCGGTGCCACTGTATGGCCAATCCTCCATGATGATCAGTTGTCATCGTAGCCATGAAAAGAAGGCAGGCCTGTACGACATGTGTTGGCCCCTAGTGATCCTAGGAATCAAACGACTCCAGCAGGCAATTTTCGGGTCACGTGGCATGGGAAGATCTACCTCAGTCAATTGGTACTGGAACAACGGCACCCTTTCCAAGAAAAAGGTCACTAGTACGGATCCAAAGCAAAATTGCTTCAGATTCCCCACCTTAGATTTTGTCAGCTGGCGCTTTATGTTGATCCTCATGGCTTCCACCCAATTGAATATTGTCGATGCTGTGCAGTTGCCAGCATATAGGAATTTCGACTTGTTAGTCTCATGCACTGCCTAGGACCCCACCACTCTGTTAATAGTCAACAACAACACTCTCAGTGTCAGATCTCGGATGGTGACAATCACAATCTTGCCACTCTTGGATTTAAGGGCTTCAAGGAAATGTTCGACAAGCAACATGGATATGCTTGCCCCAATTGGTTGTGGCCTGTATAATTCGACTGGTTCCCCTCTCTAGGACAATCCTGTGATGAAATATATGTCTGAAGTTGCTAACTCTAGCTCCTGGTCACTAATGATGAATATTTCCCGATTTATGTCCCAGAGACTGATCATGTACTAAAGTAACTTAGCTTGGGCCCGCATCCCTGGTGTGAGAAAGAATTTTGAGGAGCCCACATTCCCTCAAAGCATTCAGGAAAGTTAGATCATTCAGTGCCTGAGTGTCCACATATTCATGCTCACGTTCTTTCCAGTCTACCATTTTCGACGATTCTTTCCTGCAAAAACCATAGATTTAAGTCAATAATCATTTTTGGCCCATAAATTTCAAATTCCAATGGTGGTTTTGAGGGGAAATTGGTTTTTTCCCTATTCATGGCACCAACGTGCCTGTTTTAAAAATAGTTGTGTCGACGGTGCGATAGGCCGTTTTAATTACCCTCAGCCAGTGTGATTCCATGCCCATAAGTCGCACCAACTGAGGGCGAAAAACTTTTGACAAATCCTCCCTCAAAAATCCAAAAAATGGTTAAAAACAAGAATAAATGGTATGAAAATGAAGCTTAGGGCTTTGGCTCTTACCTGTAACTAGCAGCTCGATGAATGACCTCCTGGATCTCCTACAATCTGCTCCGGAACAATTAGGGCAAAAGTGGGTAAAAAGTCTTTCACGGCAAGGTAAAATAGTAAATGGTAAAAAATATTTACTTTTCCTCCCTTTTATTTAGTTTTTCATGAAATATTAGGTTTTGTAAATGTTTTGACCTATTTTTCCTCAAGAATTGGATAATGCACTTTACCTTTTTTCGCAGCGACAGGTGATGGATGTTCGATGATGATGCCAAGTCACGTTTCAGCTCTTTTCTCGACTCGTAAAACTCATATGAAAATATTGCTGAGTATTTTTCCCTTTTGACTCGTAAAAGATAATAAAACGGGGGATATATTTTAAGCTCTTTTCCGACCCTTTAAAAATGAAAAGTTAGTCAAGCCCTTGTCATTTCGAACTCATTAACAGATGCGAAATGTTGTACACCCAGTATAAGTTTACCCATTTTTCGAGCCAGGATGCACTATTTATGAAAAAGGTACTCCTTGATTGAAATGGTCAAGCGGTTCTCTCAAGTATCGTTTTCTAACTTTTCAGGCTCGAGAGACACAAATATATGAAAAGGGACCATGTAGAGTTTTCTTTTCCGTGTCTTTTTCAAACTCTCTAAATATGAAAAAGGTATCGAGTTACACATTTGTCAGACTCATTAAAATATTAAACGACATCGAACTCGTCATCATGACAAACATGAGCTTCTTCTTCCTAGGGCTCATTAGACTTACTAGGTCAGATTCGTCTGAAGGATGAACTTACAGTGAAAGCATATGCTATCCTCTTCAAGCTTACGATTCAAAAATAATTGGGTTACCTGCCAGAAATGGTGGGGGAAAATTTGGAAATCTAATCAGTTGTGTCGGCAGCTCACTCTTGAACATGACACTTTCTACTTCGTGTCAGGATGGGATATCCTCCTTTTTATTGTTGACCTTCCTGGGTTGGGCCGTTCACTATTTCCTTCCATTTGATCTCTTCCATGTCATCATGACCACTGATCCTATGGATCCAAAAGCTGCCAACCTTCTAGTCGTGTCGCCGATATGTTCAAGAGTTGTCCTTTTGCAGTTACACTTACCCCTGATTATCTGTATCATCCAAAATCATTTTGCATCCCTTTGTCTTGTGTCGATGATGTGGGATACATTATGACCCTCCTTCGACATAGTCGCTTCCTGTCGACTTCAACTCATTATCTGGGAAGTTGGCCGAGAGAATCCCTTCCAGTACCTTATAGCTTGCATGCCCTAATGGCAAGTTCTTCGCACTCGACGACAAGTTCATGTCATTGGCTTTCAATCGAGTGATTTCACGGGTGTTCGACTTCAGTTCCTCTATTCACACTCCATGGATTGTGTTGATAGTATCTTGAGGACCATTGTCATTATTGGAGGTTTCTCTCGTGATTGTTAACAATTGACATCATTGACCGATAATCAAGTGACTTTATAGCATGTTCGACGTCAACACATCTATCCACATGTTAGAATTTGTACTTTGATCGGGTCGTGTTGGAGCGCAAGACCCTGGGCTCAGATCATAAAAGTCTAGGTTGTGAAGTGATGTGACATGGTTATGTTGATATACATGTCTCTTTCAGATGGATGGCTGTGACCATACCATGAGTTATCATATGTGATCCTTCTCATTATTGGATGGCTGCAACCATACCTTGGTTTTGATATGATCCTCTTTATAGGATGGTTGTGCCCATGCCTGGATCCATTTACATGATCATTCTCTAGATGGCTACATCCATACCACGATTCATGTATCATTTGACAAATTTTTCAGTTATGTATATGTATCTGTACTTTCTTGCAGGTTTTCCGATGACAGACTCCGGTTCCCCGCACTAATTCATAAAGCATTTCATCCCTCACTCTAGTTCGGCCTTCACGCTTTAGGGGGCATCTGTTACACAACATTTTGTCACTATCCCTGTACTCCCCATTCCTTGATCCTGGAGCACCTCCACAGTGAAACCTACATGCTTTCCCTTCATGAAGAAAATTCCATTATGTCCCTCTTCATGGGTAGAAGAATTCCCTTTTGCACCATTTCCCCAAAATCTTCTGTTTTTCCCAATTTACAAGATCGGAACTAATGACCTTTGTTATCCTCATGTCGATATGCAGGGATTAACACTATCCCTAGCACCGACCAGAGCGATTGAGATTTGCTCCAATCGCATCGATCCTCTTATAGAAAGTTTTTTAAATGAGGAGTCGAAGCTTCTAGCTCTAGAAGCTTTGTAACAGAAGTCTGGTAAATGGTTTGGCCGAATGGGGTCAAGGATGTCAGTTTGGGCTCCTTTCCCCTATAAGGATGGAACTAACTCAAAAGATAAGACCTTCTCCCATGAGAAGAGGATCCATCTCCCATCCATTCATGATATATAAACCTCCATTTTTCCCAAGAACAAACTAGTGTTAATGTTGTAGTGTTGATGTTGGTGTGCTAGTGCTAATTATGTTTGGAGTAAACAACAAGCTATTCATAGTTGTATCTCTCTATTTGTGTGAGGGAGGAGTGTGAATTTGGTTTAGTGTGAAGCCTAAAGGGAAGAGCCTTAAAACTATCATTGTTGAGGCCATCATGGAATGCTAACGAAAGTGTGTGGGAACCTGGTTTTGTCGGAGGAGAGCAACAACGTCAAGAAAATGGTTGTAATCTATTCTTGATTCAACATATATGCAACTATCGATTGATTTTCTACATAATGTGTCATATTACATGTTTATGGCTTAATGTTTCTTGACTTGTTAAGTAGGTTGATTTACAATTTGTCTATTATCACGGTTGTTGTTTGTTGTTGTTTACTTGTTTCAGGTGTTTGAAGAAGGAAATGAGAGATAGTTGGAGCAAGCAAGCAAGGTCATCATCAAACAGGATAAGCGTAGGCCCTCTTAATTGGTTCTAACCTAAGGAAATCTTCCATAGAATGTATCGGTTGTGGCTAAACCCATTATCGGGCTAGAGGAATTGTTTGTGTCCGCACTCATAATTTGACTTCACCATAGGGGGAATGGAAATTTGCACCTCCTATGAAGGTAGCAAGGTCCTGGGGCATAAGGAGACTGTCGAGCCAAATTGAATCAGAAAGTAGAGTCATCCTGAGAGTATTTCTCTGTATATGTATGAGGAACTTCTTATGGCAGTTAAGGAAGGTTATCTGGATTGGGTGGGAGGGAAACAAAGGGAACTACGAGAGGCCTAGAGTGAAACTAGACCCTAGTGCAACCTCTGGCCTGTTTGACTGGACACACCCCCTCAGATTAGGGTCGAAGAAAAACATGGAATTGGCTAGGAGAAGTTAGAGAAATAGCTGGCCCCTTGACCAGGGAGGGGAGAGAGCCCAAACCTAGATTTGGCCAAGCATCATCGGGGGGATTTATTAGAGAAGGTCAAGAATCTCACTGCCTGGAGACAGAATTATAGATATGTGGGATAGGATAACACAATTTATTGCTTTATAGGGCAGAGAAAACCAGGAGAGAAAGACCTCTGGGAGTCCTGATGGCAGGGTTGGTAGCATAGGATGCTTGAGGCTCAGGGAGGTCTTGAGGGATTCAGTCAGGGGAGAAAACTAATTTCCAAAGTGTAGCAACCCTGAAGATGGAGGAACTTTCTCTATCTTGCTAGCCTATGAGGGTAGAGAGGGGCACCCAAGGGTCATCTAGGGAACGAGCATCAGAGATGGTATAGAGTAGAGGACAAATATTGTACTAGAGCAGTCTTAACCTGAAATTGTGGGGAAGAACGTTGGGATTTCAGGAAGGAATAAGGCCAATTCTTGGACCATAAAACAAAGCATGAACACAAATAATTTTGACAAAACAAAGACCAAAACCGAGATCATAAAATATTATTTGTATACTAAGGATAATTTCATTCTGGTTTATAATGTCTTAATTCTGGTTTACATTATAGGTAGCATAAACGCCAGCGTTAGAAGGCTTTGGCGGAATGGAACTTCCATCAAACCAGTGCTCACCAAGCCCCGGTCTAGGCATGCAAGAATGACAGGAGTAGCGAGAAGACAAACATGGATAAGGAAGGAAAACAACAGGGAAGGAAAGGGAACAAAAGAACAGGAAAGACAGAGAAAAAAATGAAAGGCCTAGAGCCATCCGCAAGGAAACCTCTGAGGAAAAGAGGGAGGAAAACATGACAAGAAAGTGTGCAGAATCTCATCAATTCCTACTATGTATGAACCTCGCCTGAAGTGAAAGCAGTTATTTATGAATATGAAAGAGAGTTAAATTCCAACATTGAGAATGAAGAGATTCAGGCAGAAGAATGGGAGACAATAATTAAGGATCTAGGCAATACCCAAGGTTGCCAAACATTGTTTCGGCAGACCATCCAACAATATTGGGTTATGAAAAACATCCTAGCTAAAGCAATGACCACTTACAAGGAAAGAGAAGAACCATAAGAGGACAAACCAACAGAACCAAGCCTAAAGGATCTCCAGAAGGAGATTCAGTCAATTCAAATGCAACTGTATCATAACAACCTCTGCCTGAATAGAATTGAACAACAACTCCAGACTATGATGCAAAGTGAAGTACCTGGGTCGAGTGCAAAAGCCCCGACCCCAGTTGATTCCTTAGATGAATGAAGCAGTTCAGTTAGTCAAATTTTGTTTTTATGACAGTTAGCATTTACTTTTCAAGCATGAAGCATATAGAAGATAAGGTAGCCAATGTAGCATGGATGATAAGAATTACTCTGTTTAAATTTTGGACAGCGTTTGATGCAATAGGTGGCCAACAAACCTGGTTTCATGTGGGCAGGTTGAGGCCACCAACATAATTTTGAAAACCAATGACTATATGTCTATGAAATATTAATAGGAAAGGGAGATATACCAAGATTATATATATATATATATATATATATATATACTTAAACATAATATTATAATTGTCAAAGTATTTTAAATTTTTTGAAATATAGAGTGAGAGAGAGTTGGAGAGAAGGGTAAGAGAGAGAGATGGTGACGCAAAGATGGAAAGAGGGAGAGGAGGAGAGAGTCTCCAAGAAAGAAAGGGGGTTTGAGATATGGAGTTGGAGGAAAAGATAGGCAAGGAAGAAGTTCAAGGCATATTTATATATACATATACATATATCTATCTATATATATATATATATATATATATATATAGAGAGAGAGAGAGAGAGAGAGAGAGAGAGAGAGAGAGAGAATGTTTGGGGGTGAGATAGAAAGACAAAGAAGGAGAGATGGAGAGAAGGGGGAGAGAGAATGAGAGAGGGAAGGAGATAGTCAACAAAGTTATAGGACAATGCTCGAGAGAGAGAGAGGGAGTGAGTGAGTGATGTGAGGGAGAGACAGAGGGAGGTGGGAGAGAAAGGAAGAGAGAGAGGACTTAAGAGGGAGGGAGAGAGAGATATGGAGTTGGGGTGGGAGAGAGATGGAGGTAAGAAGAAATACATATATAGAAAGAAAGGTGGAGAGAGAGAAAGGGAGCGGAAAAGGATATGGAGAGAGAGAGAGGGAGGGAGTGGCAAGGGAGATGGAGAGAGAGGGAGAGAGGAGAGTAGGAGGGAAGAGAGATATAAGTGGAGGCAAGGGGAAGAAAGAGAGAAAGAGGGAGAGGGAGGGAGATATATATAGATATGGATGAACAATGTGTATATTTTCGGGCTGATATATAGAGATGAAGAAGGAGAGACAGAGGGGGATCTAGATATACATGGAAGGGGGAGAGAGGGAAGAAGAGGGAGATAGAAGGGGGGATGGAGATAGATAGATATGAAGAGAGAGAGTGTGTGTGTTTTTAGGGTGGTGAGATAGAGAGACAAAGAAGGAGAGATGGAGTGAGAGATCAATATAGATGGAGGGGGGAGAGAAAAGGAAGAAAATTGCTTTCACTAGATGCATTGATTTTAGTGTACAGATGTTAATTTCTAATCCTATCTGATTTCTTACAAATTAGATGCATTTATTTCTGTGTAAATGTTGATTTCTTCTATTTCATTTCTTACATTAGATGCATTCATTTCAGATATGTAATTACGTAATGAGTTATAGCAATGATTATGCTTTAGCATCGTATGTGTTGTATGTATGATCCCAGCCTGCTATATTAAGTCTGTGCGTGACCAAGGTGTTCGGAAGACTAAGTTGTAAGTTCAAGTAGAAATGACATATATAAAGCAAAATCAAATTCATTGGTAAGGTCCATACAAAGGTGTATGGAAGTAAAAGAAGTATAGTTGGGGTTGATAATTGGGTAGGACATGTTGTGGTGCTCGTGTGGTGCTAAGGTAGGCTGATGAATTGGGATCCTAAGGTGGGTCCTAACTCTTCTTTTATTTGATGCTTCATTGGGTGGTTCATAAATCAGTGGGTGAGGTGTTTGGCTGGCCCTCGAATCTAGTTAGGTTTTTCGTTCGGCGGGGACTAAATAGGGTAGTTGTGGGTTCGGAAGGCAAGGACTAAGTCTTCTAGTTGTGTGACTTTCCCCTCAAATATGTTTAGGTTCCTTCCCCCAAATCATTTTAGATAGGTTGGTTTACTTTCCAAAAAGGAAGTGTAGGTAGGGTAGCAGGTGGGCTTGGCATCTCCCAAAGACCTCATCCGTTCATTTCAATCCCTCATCCTTGCGCTAACTTGGGATCTCCAAAAGATGAAATCCATCCACATCTACCTACCCTGCAGTGTTGGTTCATTCGGCAGGTTGAAGGAGTAAAGGTCAAAGTCGGAGAGAAGTAGTAAGTAAGGTAGTAAAGGTCTTCGAAAGGTGAAGCAGGACCCGAAGACAAGCAGTCCTCTAAGGGCAAGCACACTCAAGGGGTAAGTCTAAAGGAAATGATGAAGCAGTAAAGGTCAAAGTAAGAGGTAAGGTGAAATAAGCATTACTCTAAGGGCAAGCAATACTCTAACGCAAGCAGTACTGTAAGGTTCCTATAACTCTGGGCAACACATACCCCCTAAGTTGATTCCTTCCATCTACCATCCCGGACCGGTAACAAAGTGGCTTCTGGGAGTCCCTATTATCACAAGGCTCCTGAGCTTCTATTCTGGGATTCATTTTGTAGCAGACCTTTATTTTTTAGAGTATTTCTATATAATAATAAGCTAATAAAATCTTGTTCCTCTGGCTAGCCTGGGATAGATACATGTTGTTTATTATCCATTCCGTTATTCTCTTCTCGGTGTATTTATCTAGATAACCTGGTGCCAAGCTCCCTCTCTTTGAACCTCGCGAACCGTAAGCTATTGAATTCTACTTTCGAGTCATTGGTTGGGACCAACCCCTTATAAGGTTTCAAGTGGTGCTACAATGGGTGTCAATGGCCTTATAACCAGGTTTTACCCACCGTAGCCCCGAGCCCTCCCTTAACTATTGCAGAATCCATTCACAGACCATAGCCCCTTGCTACCCATGCCATAAACCGTCAAGCTGGGGTGGATCGAACAATCTTACTTTGTCTGGGTGCTGGTTGGAGGGTAGGTCTATTCATGCAAACTTCTTCAGGGTATTCATTCTCAAAATGAAGCTTGCTTCACGTGTTCGGAAAACGTTGAAAGGAAAATCCTGAAGGTTGATTCAAACCATCTCCCATGTGCTCCCTAAATCCCAGCTAGCAAGCGCGCATCCCAGCAACAAATGTGAAACATTGTCAAAATCAATTCTTATTCAAATCAAAAGATATCATATCAGGTCAAAAAGGTGCATTTAAAGGGGGAAAAAGTGGCAATCTAAAATATTTTGATGACACCCTATAAGAACCTTGTCTTGTCGCCTCACTTGCTAACAACCCTCTAAGCTAGGTGACCTCCCTCCCTCATGAAAATAGGAGAATTTCCCCTTTCCCTGATATGAAATCTACCCTGCCTAACAACCCAACCACACCAGCCATCGAATCCGACCACCCTATTCCAGCTATTCCTGCAAGAGTTGTACCTACCATCCCAAAAGCTAGAAGCTATGTTGCCACTTGCCTTATTGGATGGATGGATCACCTTCACTGCATGAAATCAGATAAAGCAAAATTCGAGTTATTGAACCTAGATGGATCATACCTATCGGAACCCGTATAAATGAAACTTTGATTTAGAAAATGTGCATTTGGCAAAGGTTTTGGGATTGGCCAGAACAACTCTAGGGCATGGATTTTCTATCTTGCTTTAAGGCATGGCTGGTCATCTTCCTTCTTTATCGGACAAGAGTCAACATAGATTGGGTGGGGTACCGGGGGTGAGGGATGGTCTTAACTTTATTTCTTTGCATCCATCTAGCTGGCCATCTAATGGAATGTAGTTTAATTCCGGTTGAGTTAGCCAGTGCCTCCTAGTTAGGGTAGGGTTGAACAACAAAATAATAAGTTTGTAGGGGCGCATGTTAATTTATAATCTTATTTGATTAAGCTTGCATTAGATGCAAGGATTTCAGTGTAGATGTTGATTCCTAGTCCTATTTGATTGTTAGCACTAGATGCATTAATTTCAGTGTAGATGTTGATGTCTAATCTTATTTGATTGCTTGCAACATTAGATGCATTGATTTCAGTGTATATGTTGATTTCTAATCCTATTTTATTATTTGCATTAGATGCATTGATTTTAATGTAGATGTTAATTTATCATCCTATTTGATTTCTTGTATTAGATGCATTTATTTCAACGAATATGTTGATTTATGATAAATGATGTAATTAGATATATGATGTACATTAATTTCAAGCTAATTAGTTTAACATTGTGCATTGATTTCAGTGTAAGCAAAAACAAATATTGACGACGTGCATTATCACTAAGCTTTTGTAGATAAACCTCAAACAAAATAAAAGCAATAAAACTTATATTTGTAATTTTTATATCTCCACATATTTTAAAATTAAATATATAACTTATTTCAATCATATTTGAGCTTTTAAAAATTGAATAAAACTTAAATTTCCATCATAAGGAATTGATTGAAATACTTGGATAACTACTTATAAATTTATGAAAGTTGATAACATTATATAAAATTATAGAAATGTTGCCATACATTGTTGTTTGACCTATATTTGATTTATATCATGTTATGACTAAGCTCTTGTAGATAATATCAAAATAAGTAATGTTGAATAAAACATATTTTTTGTTTACATGACATCATTTAATGTTAAAAATGAATAAAACTTATTTTAATCATATTTGTGTGTTTTAATTGAACCTTGAGATAAGAAATTGATTGAAATACTTAAAAAAAGTTGTACATGCATTGTGGTATATGGGTGGGTCACAAAAAAATCAGATATATATATATATATATATATATATATATATATATATATATATATATATATATATATATATAATACGGATGACTTTATAATTCAAATAATTTATTTTTAAAATTGAATTGTAATAACATACATGTTGATTGCACTAAAAGACACTTTCTACAAGCCAATATGAAGCATGATTGGAATTATTTCCATGTTCAATATTAAATTGATACATGATATATTTTAGTTCATTTTAAGTATCAAAGTGATTTTCATCATAACTTTTAAGATTGTACTTATTTTCTTAGTCTATGAAACTAGAAATCAAAATTGAACATATATTTTACTAATAAAAGTTATAGTATATAGAAAAATAATTAAATTAGCGAAATAATTTTAACAGGTCCATTTAAACTTCAAAAATTAATGAGCATCCATAAACAAGATTAATACAAATCCATAAACTAAAATAGTGAATACATGTATCAATAAACTATCCATATCAAAATATATACAAATTACAAATATCACATGAACATCCATAAAAGGAAATAATAAGCATCCATAAACTAAAATAATTCCATGATGTACATCCATAAACTGTCTGTTGGTGTTCATATATGATTTATATAATTCACCCCTCCCCACATTAATTGTCAATCCGTGGCTCGTTTTGTTATTTCAAGGTTACCATGCAAAGTCTATGCAGACCACAGTTTCCCTACCCAACATTGAGCATTCAATTAACAATATAACAATGTGTAACAACAAGCAACAACAGTAACAACAATCATAGTAACAACGAATTAGGATTCACAACAACACAAACTTAATGAACCATTACAAAAATAAAGAAATAATGACAACAAAAATAAATCTACACACCACTAATCCAACAACACTTGATTAGGAGAGTGGTCCCAACTCTCTGTTTAGGGTCGTGGAAAATAGATAGAAGGCTAGATAATACTAAGAAGATCAAGGTTGTATTAATCAAAAGGAAAATATAGAAGTTTGTTGTTACATTCTCAAAGGTGTTGGCTTGATGGGGCCTGACCTAGGTTAAGCGTTATATGCGCCAACCAACAAAACCCTAACCGTTGGCCCTTTTGGCAACAACTTGCGTAGCATAGGCTCCAGTCTCACCCGAAGCAGTATTGTGGGATCATAGAACTAGGTTTCTGCATCTAAAGGCCTATGTGATGGGTTCCTGTAGTTCTTATGGCTTAGATCTACCTTCATGCACCCTTATCCCTTCCAAACAGACAATTACCATAAATGTACTTAAACAACTTCCCGGTCTTCGCGAAGGTCCTTTGTTAGTATTAACATGCATTAATATTACAAATATACTATTTTCGTGTAGTAAATAAGCATTAATTCATGTATATCATAACACAGAGCGAAGATACATAAACTTGCAGAAGTGAGAAATAATGCACATATACATTCAATTCAGCTCAAAACTGTCTTTATTAAGTATAATCGTTCAGATACAGACTTCTTTTCCTTGCGCACTCAGTTCTAGGGGCCCACGCACTCAGCTTGTGTACTTACCAAGGTCTCCACGCACTCAGTTACAAGAGCCTTCCCCTTTTGCCTAAGTACAGGAAACAAATCTTTCCTACCTTAACACCTTGCCCTTACAACATGGAAAATTTTAGGGGCTAATGTTCACCCAGTGGGCTAATTTTCCATGATTTTTCCACAAAAAAGATTCGCCAATTTCCAATTTTATAAAAGACGATTCGCCCAAATTTTAGAATATAAAATTATTTTACCTTAAAAATCGCCAACATTATATAGAGACTATATATAAAATAATTATAAATTTGATTAATTTTACAAATATATTAATAAACATTTATAATTTGCATATTAGGGATTAGTGAGATTCGCCAATGTTTTAAACTTCAAGAAAATTTTCCATCCTTAAAATTTTCCTTGCCTTACAATGATTCTTCACAAAAGTTACTTCTCTATACTCGATATGACTCATCTATATATAGAATTTTGCTTACAATACCATGGTTCACGGACCTTGGGTGGGTCTCAAAAACCTCATATCACCTACCCACCTAAGGGACTAAAGCCCCTTTGACTCATACTAGCTTCACGCTCCATTTCCACATTTCACGGAGACTTTATACTTCATACAAAAAGATATTAACTTTTACTCAAAATTTGACCCTAGGGACCCTAGCCCAACTGTAATTCAGAGATCTCCATCTGTAACTCAAATCAAACTCGGTTGATTTCCTCCTTTGGTTCCTGGACTGTGGTAGCCAACTTCCGAATCTTTGTTGTTGAGGTTGTGTCTTCAAGAATGTTGAGTTATGGGAGTGCATTACATGCCTATGTAATGGCTACCTCTAGGTTTTGGCTATGCATGGCAGTTCTTCCTTTTCTGTCAGCGCCTGCACCTTTTCTGTGAATATTTTTTTGTTGTTGGTCTTCACTTCATTTATTTCTAGCAGTGCGCGTTGCTCCCTAAACCTAATCTCGTTGGATACTCCCTGATGTAATTCATGGAGTGTCTGGATAGGCAACATCGTGAGGTTGACACCCACATCCTTGATCTATGTGAGCTGGGTGTTCACTTCGTCTGTCTGTACATGCACGGATCCTTCTAGTAATGGTATGACTCTGAGATCCAGAGTCCGATTTGTTTCTAGCACAGTTGCGCTCACTTACTATAGGCTCACTTGAATCTCGCTCGCCTGGCCAACGCTCTCTTGCAACCGTCCTATCTAAATCTACAGGTTGCACAACTTCCTCTACACATTCCTTAGCACCTGCAGGTACTATTTTTCAAATTCCATCCAAATTTATGTTGTTTTGTTGTGAATCTTGTCTCCTATTTCATCTCAGTCCCCCTCAATGAGGACCACTGGATCAACGTGTGAGTGCTTGTCATATTTCTTCTTCTTTTTAGGCTCAAAATTTGTTTCCTTGGTCCGCTGTTGTAGTTTAAATGGATTTCTTTGTACCTCACCCCCACTGCCTTAAACATCATAATCCCCTTTTTCCTCAGTGTGCTTGGAGGCGAACTCCTCAACATCAATATTGGTCTCCTTAGCCACCCGGTTTTTCTCAGCAGCTACCTTAGAAGTAGCTACTTTGGAAGCAACTTCCTTCTTTTGTTGTGCATATTTCTCTCGAGTTGCAACCTTCTCAACCTCCTTCTACTTCTGCGTTGTTGTGGCCTGCGTGGAGGAACTTTTCCCAGCCTTTCTTGTACCTGCGCCGAGATCTGATGGCTGCAACCACTCTCCTAGCCATTTCCCCACAATCTCTTGTGCATCCGCCTCACTCACCAGGTATGAAAACTTGTACCATGTTTTCTTCGGATCCTTCCTCGCGCGGATAGACACATTGTGAAAATCCGCCTTGAACTCTACATAGGCCTCCAATTTCTCAAATAGAGTTGGTGATAGCCTCGGCCTCTGGCTGATCACCATGTGGAGATCCATCTCGACCAATACCCAGAACATCTTTGTCTCCATGACCCTCGCAGGGTCCTTTGTCACCCATAGCAAAGTGAACTTCACAGCTTCTGGTAAGTCAACATCTTATGGAGGGAATTGACTGTCTTTTGGCAGCCTCCACGCGACTAGGGCAATCAATAATAATATCTAGGCATAATGGAATGCCTTGCCCTCATCCTGCGCTTCGCGACAATTGAGCAAAAATTTTTTACAAAGGTATTGCGCCCAATTGTACTGCACTCCCTTAGCACATTGCACCACAAGAGAAATTACTAACACAAGAACCCTGTCTGTGCGACACTTCCTCATGACCTTGCAAGCCAAGATCTGTGTGGTAAACTGAACTGTCTTGTTGGTGATAGAGTAGATGGAATATCTGCGCGACTTCTTTACTAAGCCGAACTCGCTCTTCATTTTTTCCTTGAGTTGCTTTTCCTTGGTTGGATCCACCCCTTGGTATGGCAACATTTTGATGCGGTGGATTAGCATATCCGTAATAGGGATGGGTTCTCCCAACGAGAGACACCCATCATGCACCAGGGTAAGAAATTGTCGAACACAGACTGTGTTGATGGTTGTTCTGCTAAAATGTGGCACATACAACATATTCAGTAATCCTACCTTTTCAACCCCCATGACCATTTCATTGGCTCTATTTGCTTTACTTCGGTCTCCTCATAGCAGATCTTCACCAAATACTTATTCGGCACTAGCTGGGGGAATTTCTCATGATTAGCCAAATCCCAATCTTCCATTTTAAGCGTAGGGATGGGCCCTAAGAGTGCACCTTCAAACACTACCTTCTCTCGTAGCAGTGGAGTAGAAACCATAAAATTTCTGAAATATGGATATTTTAGGACCTTCGCTTTGCTTGTCGTGGTGGGATACCTCTTGAAGAAGCTCCTCCTAGCGCACTAACTGCTTCCATCATGCAACCCCATTAATTTGTTTTTCCATTCTTTGGAAGTGTAGTTTATAGTCCCGTACTTCCTTGTAGCTTCCTGGAGTACTAAGACTATGCCACCATCATGTTGTCATTGCGCAAGGGCAGGATCCCCTTTATACATATTCAATTGGATTCCATTGACCCTACCCAAAAGAAATTCCCCATTCATCTTCGCGAGTTGAACTGCACCACCATCTGTAATTTCCTTGATGACATAGGGACCAATCCAACGCATTTGAAACTTCCCAGGAAATTGCATGAGCTTACTATCATAAAGTAACACTAAATCATTCATCTTGAAGGTGCACAGCTTAATATGACAATCGTGCCAGGCCTTCTCACACTATTTTTTTACCTGTTAGTGAAATCCTGCTAAAAACCGGTCTTCTTCTAATTCCACCAACTGCGCGAGGCATTCCTCCATAGTCTCATGATCAGCCATATCAGTCAGCACTGCAATCTGTAGGCTCGACACAATATACTCCATGGGAATCATAACCTCTATCCCATAAACCAATCTGAACAGAGTTTGTCCTGTCAACTTTTTACACGTTGTCCTATATGCCCATAGGACCGCTAGTATGCGTGCATCCCAATCATTCCTTTTCGCGTTGCAAACCTTTGTCAGCACGTTGTCCAGGATCTTATTGAATGCTTCAACCATTCCATTATCTTGAGGATGATAGGGTCTGCTCTTCTAATGATAAATCTGGAATTCTTTATGCATCGCGACAATAGTTTCATTTAAGAAATGTGTACCCCTATATCTCATCACTATCTTAGGAAACCTAAACTGAGTCAAGAAAAATTTCAAAAGGAACTTCACAATTGTAGAAAACCTATAGTCTTTGACCGGTTGTGCCTGTGCCCACCTTTTCAAATACTGAGTCGCAGTAATAATGTACCGTACGCCCGTATTTTTCCCTAGTGGCTATATCAGACCTACAAATTCAATCGCCCATTTTTCAAACACTTGCAACAAATTCTGTGGGTTGAAGGGAAGTTCATCCCTCTGTGATGGCTTCCCTGTCCTCTAACAAGCATCACATGCCCTGCAATATGCCTTAGAATCTCTATGCACAGTTGGCCACCATAATCCTACGCACAAAATCTTCTGCGTGGTTGCTCTACCTGCATAGTGTCCTCCCACCACTCCTCCATGTGCTTCAATGAGGATGCTGGATCGTTCAAACTCCGGAACATATCGGCGCAATATTTCATCATTGCCCATTTTATACAAGTGTCTAGCTATTATAGAAAAATCAGCTGTGCGGACCGCCAATTCCTTTTTCTGCTATGTAGAATATCCTTCCGAGGCTATACCAGTGGTTAAAAATTGGATTATGTCTACAAAGAGGTGTGCGTCCAATAATCCTTCTTCCAAAATAGTGGGTTATTGACCTGTGTCAATTATGGATAGATGATCTGGTCCTACATTCAATCAACTGGTTTTTCACAATCACCTCAAAATTCATATTCCTAAAAGTGCAATAACCGCCTACAAATCTTCCCCCCAGCACAGGCTTGTTGACCAGGTACTTGAGAGCGGAGTGATTTGTATACATCTTAAAGTGCGCACCCATCAGGTAATGTCAAAACTTTTGTAGCACGTGTTTGGTCAATTTAGTGTGTCCTAAATTGCTATTTAAAATGTCAATCCGAGGGTCGTAAACTGCTAAAGTGAAGTGCATTGCATATGCAAGATAACCGATTTCTTATTTCTTTGTCGTTTTTGAGTTTTTGGGTTTATCTTCTGTTGATTCCCTAATGTGAGATGGTAGAATTGAAAGTCAAGTATGGATGACTATGGTGACTTCTACAATGATTTTCCAAACTTTAAAGTTCTCAAAAAGGTTTTAAAACTTGTTGTGATGAAATCAATTTCTAAGAGAAAATAAAAATGTACCAAAACAGTGAGCTAGTGACAATGAAGCCCAGTATCCTTGCTGCTATATAAAAGGAAAAAAAACTGAACTCAAAGAAATTCAAAGACTGTAAGCAAATCAAACTGAATCATACTACTTCAACTCATATTTTGACCCCTCACCATTCGACTCGCTCTGGCTATAGGAGGTAATCATAGACAAATTGAGTAATCTGATATCTAAATTGCATGAAATGAAATTGCATAAAATGAAACTAAGATTAAACTACGCATTCATACTTCAATCCCTGAAAATGACATGAGTAATCTAATCACTAACTTGCAGAAAAGTAAACTAAATCATACTACATCAACTAATATTCTGATTCCTCACTATTTGAGTCGCTATGGCTATAGGAGGTAATCATAAACAAATGGAGTAATATGATATCTAAATTGCATGAAAGTAAATGAGCAAAACATAACTGAAAGAAATGACAATGCTGGAATTAAAACTCAGAAAATAAATCAGCAGAAGGACAAGATGATTTCATGTCATTAGTCATTAAAACTATGTAAATTTCCCGGGCTGTCTACAAGAACCTGAAAGAAAAACACTGATCAGTTAACAATCATGAGAAAGCATAAAAGAAAATATGGACACCAGTTAGCATGAATATCAGAACAGCGTAATATATACAAGCAAACAATTATGGAAACAGTAACATAATGAAAGAAAGCAAGAAAAACAATACAGTAGTTACAGAGCCCTGGTGTACAAGGGCCCTCTACAACCTCGGCCAATCAATACTCAGTCACGAATTGAACTTAAGAACACTGTCTTCTCATATATTAAAATGTAGTCATAAGATAAAGATAAAGCACGGCACAGTGGGCTCGTAAAAACAGTCAAGATTACATATAAAAAGCTAGCTATCAAGCATATGATAACGCGTTATTTATAACTGAGGATGCTACAACTAATTCCTAATTTCTGTGCTGCCAAACAGACACGTGAATAACCACGTCCTGAGATCTAGCAGTATGGTAGTCGTGACAATTAAATCTATGGAGTGGTGGTTGTTCGATTTGGTTCACGGATTGATCCACAGGTGTTAGCACACCTCTGGAGATTGAGGAAATTGCCACGCAAATCTTCACGTGGTAAAAATAGAGTCGTGCCACCGCAAAACTCTTAGGTTGACCACTGCTTTGACTGTCCTTAACCATGGTTGTTTGTGAGTGATTCGGTTGAACCAAGGGGACATGCTCCATGTACACATCATTTGCAGCTTGCCCATGTGGCCGGATTCTCTAGTAGACACCTGTAACATGGACTTCAACAAAATGGCTGCGGAAACTTGAGCTGGCTGCGGAAAGTGACAAGTTTCCACAGCTGATTGAACAAAAATCTAAATCAAAGAGCAGTCACAAGACATAGTTAGGAAACCATTTTATAAGCTCTTTTTAAACTAATATGCAATGATTTGACAGCTTGGTGGGTCAAGTAATTGGAAAAGAAGGCTAAAAAGGTGTATAGGGAAGATGCAAGTTTGGGACTCAACAACACGTACACCTCTCAAAGGCTATAGGATGATCAAGTTCACCTTCACCTACCTGGGTCAATACCGCACCTAGCCAATACAAGAGGCATCCACATGAACATGAAATTCTTTCTTCCAGTCTAGAAACACAAAAATGGGCACAATCATCTTCTTTTCCTTTAACACAACTAGATTGTGTGGCACTCCTCATCCCAGAAGAAAGTCGCATCCTTCTTCAGTAATTTCTTCATCGGCACAGTTATCTGGGCATAAGCTTTGATAAAATTTCTATAGTATTTAGTGTGGCCCAACATTGCACGCAACTACTTTACATTCTTTGGAGCCTCTAAATTGACAATAATGGTTATCCTAAGAGGGTCTACCATTAATCCTTGTTTACACACCACGTGGCCCAACAAGATCCCATAAGGCACACAAAAGATATATTTCTTCAAATTCAAGGCAATCTGGTATCTACGACAACAATCCAACATAAGGCGCAGACTTGCAACGTGGCACTTTACCAACCCAAACACAGTCCAGTCATCAAAATAAAATTCTAAGAATTTATGTATGTACTCTTTAAACGTTGCAGTTACAACCTTAGAGAATATTGTGGGGGCATTCTTCAGCCCAAATGGCATCACTGTGTACTGGAAGCATCCCCACTCTGTTGTGAAGGTAGTCTTGTTTCGATCCTCCAACGCGATTTTAATTTGATGGTACTTTGAAAACCCATCAGTGAACAAATAGGCTTCTTTCCCTCCAACAATATCCAAAACTTCATCTGTAAATGGTATTGCAAATGGGTCATGAATGCATGCATCATTGAGCTTTCGCAGATCTACACATATCCTGATTTCATATTGTTGCGTCTTTTCCTTAACAACCATAGGGCTCGCCCAGTCAGATTCTTGTACTAGCTCAATGGTTCCAGCCTCCAACATTTTATCCATCTCTTTGCGCACCTTCTCCTTATACTTGGGATTTAGACAATAGGGTTGATGTTTCACAGACTTCACATCGGGCCTTAGGGTGATCTTCATTACACCTAGATCCGCTACTATTCCCTTCAGATCTGAGAACTTGGTAGAAAACAAGTCCTGATATTCACGTAGTAGTTCTGCAACTTTATCAACTGTGTCTTCATCCCAATAGTCACCTATCTTTGCAAACTCAGGCTACGCGTCAAATCCAATGTTTACTTTCCTGGTCTTCAAAGGTTCTGTTATATCAGGGTTCACTGCTTTGGGGCCTTCAACCTTGCGTTGTCCCTCAATCTCTGGAATGTTGATATTTCGTGGATCTTCTTCCCCTTCTTTTGCATTCACATAGTAGCATTCCAACACATGGCACAACTGTTTCTTCTAGTCTGTTTGAATTCAATCTACTGGCTCCTTCGGTGTCCTGAAGATTGTGGCCTTGATTTCTTGAAGCATTTCATCAATGCACGCAAATGCATCCTTAAAACTAAAAGTTAACAAAAAAATTTCCCTCAGGATATCCCATTCGGCTATCCCATGGCATAGCTTTGTTTCCAAATACTAATTCATTGGAATAGTATCTAGGGTGTGACAAAAGATATGTCCCCATTCCAATTGAGGCTCCTCTCCCCAAGCTTTAATCCATCGCGCCAAGTGCTCACGTGGGTCATCCTTTCCGCTATACTTTTCGGTCATACGGATATCGACATATCCAAACCTTAGCTTCATCATTCACTTATACTCCTTCCAGTCAACGAAGCTATACTTATGTGTACCCCATCAACGAGTAAGCATAGCACGCAATGCCAGATAAAGTGCCTAGAACCCATGCTCTTCTAGCACCTCCCTTTCAAACTTATCCAAAAATAAACTAACATCATCTAAGCCATCATAATGAGGAAGATTTATTACCTCCGTAGATACGCACCGAAGCAATTTTGTCATCATGTTACATTGTAACATAGAGGCTTTGTGCAACCTATTATGCCAGTGCTTGAGTTCTTCATCTGAATCTTATGTGCACGAACTATCTCTATCCCACGTAATTTGCCCATTTGTAGTGGGATTGATCCAATCTTCATCACGCGCAGTGATCTTGTATATTTGATCAAAATCATCATCCTCTTCATAGTCACGAACCGGTTCAGTGTAACGCGCTCCTTCAACGGGATCCAGTGGCATAATAACCCTGAGTGCCTTCTTCTCAAATGCCATTCTTCGCTTTTTCAGATTAATTATCGCATCCATGTCGAAGGCCCAATCTATTCCTAATAGTGTAGGGTAAGGATTGTTGTCATCCATGATTTCAATTACTTCAAAATCAATCAGAGCGCTTGCTCCCTCAATGTCTACTGTTACCCCGTACATGCGCCGAATAGGAATGATATTTTGTTGATTATCCATGCGTAGCTGTATAGGAGACCATTGTAGCATAGGTCTCCCCATCCTTTCCCATGTCTACCTAAGAAGTACGTTCACATCAGATCTGAGATCCAAGATGATTCGATCCATTTCATATTCTCCAATTTGAGCAGTCAGCCTCATCTCGTGCCCTGTCTGCTTCTTATGTTTACCGAGTTTCCTCATAGTGTATTGCTCGGGAGGAGTCTTTATTTTACTCGTACAGTTTCCAATTAGCTCTCGGAGTCCTTCCACCACCTTCTTATCCCACAACAACTTCATACATGTTTTCAGAAAAGTAGCCAATAGCGAGGGATCCGCGTCTTGTGCTTCATGGTTTTTAGCCAATTTCTCTTGACTTCCTGATGTATAAGCCTCAATAAAATTCTTCTTAGCCTCCACAAAAGTCTCCTTAGCCCTATTGAGATCAAATCTGACCTCTTTGTCGACAATCTTGTGCACCCAACCTTCGCTTTCTAGCTGCTTTCCATTATCTTCTCTCGTGGCAATACTGCTTTGCATCACGATATTGATGCTATGGTCTTCTTCATGAGGCTCCGCCCTCATAATATGTATGTTTTGCATGGGAAATTGCGTCTTTTTCTCTTCCACCTTGGCTATCAACATCGGGAAATCCTCTATCACATGATCAAACTGTCTGCAATATTGACAGGATGGATGTGTTGGGTTCTGACAGTCATGCGCAAAATGTCCTACTTCACCACATTTATAACAAATTATTTGTCCATGACCTTTTCCAGCCCCTCCTCCTCTTCCTCTTCTACGACCCTAGAATCCTTCATGCACTGCACTTGCGCCCTGATCCCGAGGCTAATTTCTACCTACATTCGATATGTAGGGGTGCACTCCATCATTAATTTGTACCTTCGAAAGTTTCACTCAGCATGTCCAATTGACTTATAGAAGGTACAAAAGAGTTGTTGCGAAGTCTTCATAAAATTTTGCAAGAGTTGACAATGGTTAGTTGCATGCTTCCTAGCTATATGGAAGATAACGCACCATAAGGGTACTCCTGCGCTAGGTCCCACAATGTTCTCCGGCTTCAATGGTATCAAAGTGACAAGGCAGTGATCCTTATCATGTCCCTTGTCTTTGCATCTTATACACCAGACTTCAACACGCACCTCTAGTTGAGCCTCCTTTCTTGTCTTCAAGCTCTGCAACTCCATGTGTAGGCTTGCCAGCTGTGACTGAATCTGTTTTACTCCAATGTTTGTATCCTGCACTGGTGAGGCTTCCAACCTCATCGCGATCTCCATAGCCTCTGCTTGCATTCCTATCTTCTTCTGTGATAATGGTAATCTTAAATGGGGAAGGAGAGACATGATATACCAATCCCTATGCTGAGAATCTATGATAGACATATTAGCCTGTCGGATTAGGCACTTTAACCTCTGATTGAAGTCCCACGTGGACTCATTTACCCTCTGTTGTATTTCCTTAAACTCGGTTACAGACTGCACCTGAGACTTAGGCTTCTTAAACTCACTGTTCAACGCCTGCTGAATCTCTTCCATCATCGCTCCAGGTCTATCCATACATAACTTAATGTACCAAGTCAATGCTCTGTCCTGCAGCACTGTGACCAGCTGCGCTTTATTCATATTATCATTTTTAATCTGTTGCATTGTCCATACAGCATTCGCGACAAACTAGAACTGTTCGGGGTCTTCGCTTCCTACTCCTTTAAAGATTGGCATCTTCATTGTGTTCGCCATGTTGAGTTGTTGATGCATAAGTGGAGGTGGAGGTGTAGGTGTAGGTGTGGGTCTATGTGGCGAAGGTGGAAGTGGCAGTGGAGTGGATGGATGGGGTATCCCCGGGATACCTTGGTTGAATATCTACAACATGCTTTGTGGTGTTCTCATAAAAGCCCCTTCCTCGTCACTATTAGAGGATCCTAACAATAGACTGTATTCAGAGCCTGATTCTTTGTTCCTTCTGAAGGTTTTTCCGCTTTGCATAGTCCTGTTGTGGCCAGCAACAACCCCCCTTTTTATTTAGTTTTATTACTAATACTAAATGAGTAGGGACCATTATCTTAAAAAAATAAAATTTAAATTAGAACTTGTATTCCCTTTTTGAATAAATCTTACTATCATAAACATGGGAGAATACCCGCAAAATCCAAAAGGACTTAAGTTTTATGATAAGTTCAAACAAAATATTTCTCTCAATAATAAAGCATCGCATCGCAAAAAGGTAATGGATGACACTATATAAACAAACTACTAAGATTGCAAAATCGCGATGCGAGATCGCACACTGAAGAAGCTCATTGCGCATTGCAGTTTTCATATGCCTCAAGTATCACTTAAGGTAAAATACCTCAAACCGGCGATATGCGATAACGCGTCTCACATATCGTATCTCGCAGAAACATGTGGTGAAAGATGATTTTTAAACGCAACGGATTAGCAATATTGTGAAGCAAATCGCAAAATCATTTTATCGCAGATCTGCAGGGCTCATTGTTCAAAAAAAAAATTTGTAATTCGATGCCAAGTTATGCGCATTAATGTTAATTTAATGAGTTAGTTGATGATCATTAATGAAATAAGGTTTGGATCTAAACGAAAGGTCATTTCACGTAGGGTGATATATTTTATATGATTTCGGCATTTAAAGCTTTCCCGTCACCTTATTTCTTATCATTACTCTTTCCTTATTTGTAAATTGCAGGAGCGGAAAGCAGAAAGGTATACGTAGCAGTGTTCAGAGTATAATGGGAAAGAAGGGAAAAGCTTTGATTTCTGAAGACAAAGAAATGATGCCCTTATACACAGACACCACCTGTAACAGAGACGCCAGCATAACTACTTGGGAAGGCATGTACAGTCTACTTGAAGAAGAAAATCCCAGAGTAATGGAGGTTACAGCAACTGCAGACTCACACAGGTCATCTGAGGCGTCAATTACAGAACTTTCATGTTCATTCTTGCATCGGATAGCGGCAAGACCCAAGATTCTTCCATACACAGACATGGTCAAATGGGTACTGGATAGTGCTAATATAACAGATAGACAATTTAAGACTCAGAGCTAAGAACTCATTGGGTTGTTCACTCCACAAAATTTAAGGTTTATATATCCCCTAACAAAAATGCGTAAGAGGCGAAAACTATCACCAGGGAAGCCTGGATCGAGAAACGGAGGTAGTTTCCGATGCGTGATTAGCGCATCGCTGGGAAAAACCCCTTGAGAAGGAAAGCCTATGATCACTAAGTCGCCTAAAAGCCCGTAAAATTGTAGGAAAAAGTGCTAAAGACTAAAGGCAAAACCCGAGCTCTAAAAACCAGTGGTATTTATCAGGGATATCCTTAAGTGGTATGTAAATTTCTGATCATTTGATTTAGCATCTACAGACCAGCTGGAGACAAAAGGCTGAAGAAAGAGCAGAGTCCATCAAGAAGTTAACCAAGTTGAATTGGGATTCTTATTGGCAGTACTTGGTTAAACCACACGTCAATCCATGACTCTCAAATGCCATACTAACTCTGCCTAGAAGATAGTGCCAGCACTTGCCAATTTTGTTTTCGTAGGGCAACTAAAATCGGAGGTCGGCCAACCAACGCTCCTCAAGCTGATGCTGAATGCTTGCGACCACAGAGAACAGATACATAGATAGTTAATTTCCAGATTCAGTTTTAGTTTTAGTTTTAATTTTAATTTTGATTTATTTTTGCCTTAGATGAGGACGGTCATTTAAACCTCCTCCTATATTTTTGTAATAGACTATTTTTAGATTTAGCTAGTAGTATTTTAACCCTTCTCGTGCATTTAGAGAAGGGTCGTGAAATTTGTCAAAAACGTTTCCTCAGAACATGCACTTCTGCACCCTCGGAGGAGGTTTTGATAAATGAATGGAATAAGATTTATTGATATCCGTGTTTAATATCTGCTACTGAAATGCACTTTTGTACTCTTAGTAGATGTTGAATTAAGAGGAGATAAATCATTATTGGTGAAGCTCATGAGTAGAACTTGTTATCAATGGTACTTTTATCTCTTAATGATTTTTGCTTATGTGTTAAGGTGATATTTATGTTCAATTATTTATATATGAATGCTTGAATGTTTGAGTTATCATTTGGCACTTTTGTACGGTGACGACTTTTCTATTTATGCTTAATGTATGAATGACTTATTATGCAATATGTTTCTCACAATTGTTTCGGCTAACTTTTTATACGAAACAGTTCATTTTTATTGAATTATTTTCTCATAGCAATTGAATGATCTTTATTACCAATTGCCGTTAGAAATTATTTTAGATCGCATAACTGAAAGGTTAAATCCCGGGTTAGTTTTAGAATTAGATATTTCTATTCATTAGAATACAATTGAATATTGTTAAATTAGATTTAGAATAAAAGCATTTTACTTAGGAATTATTAGAAAGGAAATATCAATTCTCATCACACACACACACAAATTGGGAAACTTGTCCCATTATCCCCAGTCGGACCCACCATCCCAAATGAAAAAGGAGTTTCTTTCAAGGTCCGGACTAGGTGGGTATCCCCCTTGTTGTAGACCCGATTTTCGGGGCTTCAACATATTTGGCGCTAGAAGGAGGGTCCAAACTGTGAATGGCTAGTAAATCTAAATCTAAATACCATTCTAAGAGTAAATCGCCCTCAACATCTCCCCTGACTTCTCCATCGCATTTAGAATATTTAAATATTAAGCGAGAAGTCGATAAAATAAAAACCACTGCCACAAACCCGAACGTTTCAAAGAAATCTACTATTGAACCTCCTGAAGTTGAATCTTTGATCCATAAACTTCAAGGATTTTCTATATCACCCCAAAAATCTGAAATATCTCAAGGTAGTGTGACTTCGCAATATAACCCTTCTCATCCTCTTACCAGATTGCAGAGTGAAAAGTTTGGTATCGAACCAACTGAATTACCTCTACCTAAAAGGAAAAGAGAAAGGAAATCACCTAAAGGGTCTGATAGTGAGACTCTTTCATCATCATCATCCATCTCGACCTCTCCACTGCGAAGTCAACCATCCACCCCTCCACTTCAAATTGTTGTCCACCAGACTACTGGAACTTCAACATCTGCTTCTCAATCATCTGGAACTATAATATCCTCATCTTCCCAACCGCAAGGAACATCTTCTGCGCTTTCCTCTATTAGTAGTTCAACAATGGCCCAAACCCCATGAAATAACCCAGGGGCAGTCTTAATGCCTACGCCCTTAAGTCAATTACCGGCCCATCCTGGAAAATGGCTGCCTAAGTTTAATCCTGAAGCAGGCATGCTAGCAGAAGAACACATAAACAACTTTGTGTTATCTGTAAATCTAAATGGAGTTACTAATGAAGATGTTGTTGTCCGTCTCTTCCCTTACACTTTGCAAGGAGCAGACGGATCCTCGTATTTTTCATTACCATCAGGATCTATCACTAGTTGGGATATTTTCCAAGAGCAATTCTTGACTAAGTTCGGTGATGATAGGTCTACTGCGACATTGATCAATGATCTGTCGAATCTTAAGACTAAATCAAGGGAACCCATCAAAGATTTTAACTCGCATTTCAATAAACTTTTGAATAAAATTCCTACCGCTTCCAGGCCTAGCGAAGAAGTTCAAAATGAATGGTACATACCTGCTCTACCATCAAACATAGCGATCTTTGTTGATAGGGCTACCAAAACAACTTTAGCTGATAATATGAAGGAAGCAATAGCGGTAGAAAAATGTATCATAGCCTTAGAAAAGAAAAACGTTGTTGATGAACGAAAATCTAAGAAGGTCACTTTTAGAGAAGATCCCAAGAAAAAACAATCAAAATACCCATTTGATTTAGAAGGATTGCAGAAAGTTTTGAAAACCATGTCTAACAAAATGGTTGACATTAAGAAACAAGTAGCAGAGACTTCTTCTAAAAATCCTTACAGGCCTTATAGAAAAAATCCTTCAACTGATTCAAAGCCTCCCAATGCTATTACAAATGTAGAATCAGAAGAAGAAGAAGAGGAAGTTTCTAATGAGGAACCTACTAATGAAGAAGAAATTGTAGAAGTACAAGGAATGTGGGATTTCATCCTCCCAGATGAAGAGGATCAAGAGGCATTACCAGTCAGTACCAGAAGCAAAAATCAACTCGATCCTCCACAACCTACTCCTAAACAGAAGAGCGCAAGCTCAATACCTAAAGATAAAGTCGCAAGTAAAAAATCATCAACCAAAGCGACTCAAACAAGCCCAGTCCAATTCGATTCACCAACTCCAGCTAAAACATTGATTGTTTCTGATAAGATAGAGTATAATATCGTTGAAGACATGAAGAAGACTAGGGCTAACATTACTTTTCATGAATTGAGAAAATTAAAACATCAACAAAAGCTACTTTTGAAAGAGTTACACGCAATACCTGTTGCACCTCTGCCTGTTGCTGTAATCTCACAAGCTTCTCATGAGATGGGAAGACCTCCAACTAATGTGACTAATAAAGTTGATCCAAACGATATCGCTTTAATTGGAGGAAGGTCAAGATCTCACACTCCCCCATTTCTTCTTACTTATGAAGTTTTCAACAAAAACTTGCATAGTTGTTTGGTAGATTCAGGAGCTTCTTCTAATATCTTACCTAAATCCATATGTGCAAATTTGAACGTTCAACCTCAAAAATCTGCAGTAGGCATAGTTCAGTTGGATCGGTCGCAGGTTGAAGTGATCGGTGAACTAAATTAGGTTACCATAAGGCTGTCATATAATCCAAAGGTATGTCAAGTTATTGATATTTTAGTCGCAGACATTCCAGAATTTTATGGCTTAATTCTTAGTAAGGATTGGTCTAAAAAGCTTCATAGATACTTTGCAACTGATTGGTCACATATGTGGCTCCCTTACAATGGTAAATCGAATTAGATAAATCTTGAGCGAGAAAGACATCAAAAATACATAGTGACGGAATTGGAAGGAGAAAATGAACCTGTAGCATACAACAACAATATAATTGGCAACTATTTTGTTGACTCTTTCTTAGGAAATTTTAATGCTCATACTTCGCCTTACTTAGAACATTCTGTTTTGTCTCAAGTAGAAAATTTTTCTCAAACAGATAGTTCTAAATGTGTTAATTTTATAGATAGTCTTGTAAATAAATCTTTATTTTGGAAGTTATTTTTTGATGGTTCTAAGTCTAACGATGGAGCAGGAGCAAGATGCGTATTAGTTAGTCCAGAGGGAAACAAAACTATGCTAACTTGTAGACTCGAGTTCGATTGCACCAATAACACTACAGAATACAAGGCTTTAGTCCAAGGATTATACAAGGCAATCAGATTAGATATCAAGTATCTATAAGTCTTCGGATATTTTGAAATTGTTATTAGACAGGTACGAAATACTATACATTGTCTATCAGGTAATTTAAAGCATTATCAATCTTTAGTGCAAGATCTCACTGAACATTTTATAGAATTCAATATTTCACCAATTCCCAGACTCCAAAATGCTAGTGCTGACCTCTTGGAAAACGTAGCTTCCAAACTCATTCCCTCAGAAGACTATAGCCCAAACAGATTCTCAATCGATTTGATCTTTAGACCCTCGATCCCTGATAATGTTACGAACTAGAGAATTTTCAACGACGATCCTCATATTGTAAGCTTCCTCACATCAGAGGGATCTTAAACTAATCAGATAATTGATGAGGACCAACATGACAAACAGTTGCAACAAGAAAGCACTAATAATGCTATGCCAAAATCAGTAGTCAAGTTGGAAGACCTATATGATTTGAAAGACCGATTCAAAAGATCTACCAATTCAAAACTTCAAAGTTCAACTCTGAACTATGAATTAGTAAATCTAGGAACTGATACCAAGCCGCAGAATATCAATCTAGGTCTTGGCCTAGCCCCTGAAGAAATATTAGCTTATGTTCGTCTCCTGAAACAATACAAAAGTGTCTTTGCTTGGAACTACGATGACCTTAAGACTTACGACACTTCTATCATTCAACATACTATCCCAATGATAACCGATGAAAAACCTGTCCAGCAAAAGCTGAGGAAGATCCATCCTAATCTGGAAAGCCAAATTAAGTCTGAGCTCAACAAATTATTGAAAGCCAAAATTATTTTTCCCATTCGACATTCTAGATGGGTTTCCAACTTGGTTCCCGTCAGAAAGAAAAACGGAGACATTAGAATTTGTATTGACTTTTGAAACCTTAACAAAGCCTGCCAAAAGGATAATTTTCCCCTGCCTCCCATGGAGCAAATATTGCAAGAAGTTGCAGGATCAAAATTAATGTCCTTTTTAGATGGTTTCTCTAGCTACAACCAAGTTTTGGTCCATCCTGACGATCAATTAAAAGCCACGTTCAGAACCAAATGGGGTACTTACGCATATCAAAAGATGCCTTTTGGTCTGATCAACGCTAGTGCCACATTTCAAAGAGCCATGGACATCGCATTTAAGGGATTAGTAAACAAATCAGTAGTAATTTACTTGGATGATATAACTGTATATTCTAAAAAATGTGGTAATCATCTTAGAGACTAAAAGCAGATCTTCTAATGTTTCCAAAGGTATGGGATTTCACTTAATCCAAAAAAGTCCTTTTTTTGCATTAATTGAAGGAAAACTTCTTAGATTTATAGTGTAAAAATATGGAATCCATATTGATCCCGAAGAATTAAGGAGATTTCAGAAATACCCTTGCCTCACAACAAGAAAGCCATGCAATCCTTCCTTGGCTAGATTAATTTTGTTAAAAGATTTGTTCCAGACTTTTCAAGGATTGTATCTCCCTTACAATCAATGATTAAAAAGAATTCACTCTTCAAATGGGGCCAAGAGGAATATGAAGCATTCAATCTGATTAAGCAAGCGATTGTAAACGCCCCATCCTTAGCAACTCCAAATTTTTCTGATCCTTTCATTTTGTATACATTTGCCTCTGATAGATCATATGTTGCGATACTCACTCAAGCAAATCAAGACAAGGCGGAAGCCCCAATTGCCTTTTTTAGTTCAAATCTACAAGGGGCCGAATTAAATTATTCTGACGTCGAGAAACAAGCTTATGCTGTTTTCAAAGTGATCAAGCACTTCAGACCCTTTCTTCTTAAAACCCATACAAAAATCATAGTACCGTTTCCAGCGGTAAGAAATCTCTTAGTACAGAAAGACGTGGGTGAGAAAAGAGAAAATTGGGTTACTGCCTTACAAGAATACGATGCTGAAATTAAACCAACAAATATTGTAAAAGGTCAAGGCTTTTGCAAAATGCTAGCTGGAGCATCGCTTATTTCCGAAATACCATCTTTAAATTCAAAAGTACAAATGTATGAGGTAAGCTTAAACGATATTGAATCATTATATGCTGATATCATATTTTATCTAAAGAACGGATATGCTCCTTCAAACTTGGATTATACAAAGAAAAGAGCCCTGAGATTGAAGGCTAAGAAATATCAACTCGTATACAATGTACTTTTTAGGATGAATTATGATTCTGTTCTCCTTCGATGTCTTGAGAAATCTGAAGCTAGAAAAGTGTTGCAAGAACTCCATGATGGACTAGCAGGTGGACATTATGCTGGAGATGCTACAACACATAAAATCTTGCGTGCAGGGTACTATTGGCCTACACTATTTAAAGATGTGCATAGCTATGTAAGGAAATGTCAAGTTTGTCAAACTGCTGCTGGAAGACAAAAGAAACTGTCGTTGCCTTTGCAACCAGTCAATATCGATCAACCCTTTGATCAATGGGGATTGGATATAATAGGTGAGATCGTTCCTCACTCTTCTAAACAGCATAGGTATATCCTTACAGCTACATATTATTTTACTAAATGGGTAGAAGCAGTTCCTCTCAAGACAGCTAATGCTGAACACATCATTGATTTCATAGATCAGTTCATAATCACCAGGTTTGGTTTACCCTCTGCTTTAATGTTTGATAATGCATCATATTTTTCTGGCAATGCTATGACTGAATTTGCGCTCAAAAGAGGTTTTAAGCTTAAATACTCTGCCAATTATTACCCACAGGGGAATGGGTTGGCCGAATCAACGAATAAAAACTTAATCAGAATCATTAAGCAAACCATCGATCAAAATCATAAGAATTGGCACAAATCTTTGATGTATGCTCTATGGGCAGACTGAATAACGCAGAAAGCCTCCATTGGCACTTCTCCCTTTAATTTAGTTTATGGGAAAGAAGTGGTTCTCCCAACTCACCTAGCAATTCCCTCTTTGGCCTTAATTCAATTTATTGACGAAACACCAACTTCATCCTTACAGCTAAGACAACTGCAAATCCTTAAGCTAGAAGAGCAACGAGAACAGGCTAAAATAACACACGCTCATCATCAAGCATTAGTAAAGGCTTCTTTTGATTCAAACATGGTATCTAGAAAGGACTTTCAAATTAGAGATTTAGTTTTAAAATGGGATAAGGCACACGAAGAAAAAGGAAAACATACGAAATTCCAACAAATGTGGCTTGGCCCATTCCAAATTGTGGAAATCATAGGTCCATCCACTTTTATGTTGCAGGATTTAGCAAGGAAAAGAGAATCTTTACCTGTTAATGGGTAGATCCTCAAAGAATATTTTCCATAGAAGATCACTTCTTCTATTTTTTGTTAATTAGTTTTTCCTTTATTTTGATAATAAAACCAGTTGTAAATGGTTACGTTTGGAATTCACGAAAAGGACTAGTATTTCTTTCAGGTTTTGTTTTTCGCTTGTATAAATAGAACTGATTTGGAAAATTGGTCATTACTGTTGAAAGCTATAGTCAAAGGCTATAAGCCTGGAAATGATACTTGTTTCAACCTTGTGAATTTTGATAAAAAGCAACCTTTAGTGGGAATTTGTTTTATATCAGTTAATGAAAAGCATCAATAACAAAAAACGAAGATTCTCTGTAGAAAATCTCTTTCCAAAAAACTCTACCATTGTCGTCCAGAGCTATTCTTAGGGAACCAATGACTTATCATGATCATAAATATTATAGCTCGCTGACTTTGCAAAAACTGCGCCATACCATAACAGGGCAATGACTCAAGATTGTTGCAATCAAAATACAAGGGGTATCATCATGAGCTAGCCTGTTTAGCAAAGTTATAAATCAATTGAGTGGCACTGTCATAATTTGGCTACCAAACCAAGACATTGTTCTTTAAGAATTAAAAGAAGATAAAAGCAATAAGTGTGCATATGGATTTCCCTTTGAAAGTCGTATATTTCTCCAAGTAGGATACAGGATCATTGCTGGGTAACTGGTAACCCTGTCGCGGATATAAATGCCTGCTGGAAGCAGAGGCTCTACCTATGACAAATGAGCATATTTAAAACTGATTTACAGAGAAGAATTTGTTTTTATCTTTACAAACCAAGTAGTGGCTTATGTAAATACGATGACTAGCTTTAGGAATTAAAAAATCAAAGTTAACATAGAGCAAACAAACTATCGTTAACAGCTGAAAGCATGATGTACTTTATCTTTCTATAATAAAGTTTGATTTTCCAAAAAAACCCTTCTATTTTGGAAGTCTACAAAATTCAAAAGAAAATCAGAGATAACTGGTTCTTCAAAGTGAATCGCCAATTGTTGTGGCCAGCAACAACCCCCCTTTTTATTTAGTTTTATTACTAATACTAAATAAGTAGGGACCCTTATCTTAAAAAAAACAAAAATAAATTAGAACTTGCATTCCCTTTTTGAATAAATCTTACTATCATAAACTTGGGAGAATACCTGCGAAATCCAAAAGGACTTAAGTTTTATGATAAGTTCAAACAAAATTGTTCTCTCAATAATAAATCATTGCATCGCAAAAAGGTAATGGATCACAATATATAAACAAACTACTAAGATTGTGAAATCACGATGCGAGATCGCACACTGAAGAAGCTCATCGTGCATCACAGTTTTCATATGCCTCAAGTATCACTTAAGGTAAAATACCTCAAACCGGCGATATGCGATAACGCGTCTCACAAATCACATCTCGCAGAAACATGTGGTGAAAGATTATTGTTAAATGCAACGGATTAGCGATATTGCGCAGCAAATCGCAAAATCGTTGTATCGCAGATCTGTAGGGCTCATCGTTCAAAAAAGTTTTTCATAATCTGATGCCAAGTTATGCGCATTAATGTTAATTTAATGAGTTAGTTGATGATCATTAATGAAATAAGGTTTGGATCTGAACGAAAGGTCATTTCACATAGGGTGATATATTTTATATGATTTCGGCATTTAAAGCTTTCCCGTCACCTTATTTCTTATCATTACTCTTTCCTTATTTGTAAATTGCAGGAGCGGAAAGTAGAAAGGTATACGTAGCAGTGTTCAGAGTATAATGGGAAAGAAGGGAAAAGCTCCGATTTCTAAAGACAAAGAAATGACACCCTTATACACAGACACCACCTATAATAGAGACACCGGCATAACTACTTGGGAAGGCATGTACAGTCTACTCGAAGAAGAAAATCCCAGAGTAATGGAGGTTACAGCAACTGCAGACTCACGCGGGTCGTCTGAGGCGTCAATTACAGAACTTGCATGTTCATTCTTGCACCGGATAGCGGCGAGACCCAAGATTCTTCCATACATGGACATGGTCAAATGGGTACTGGATAGTGCTGATATAACAGACAGACAATTTAAGACTCAGAGCCAAGAACTCATTGGGTCGTTCACTCCACAAAATTTAAGGTTTATATATCCCCTAACAAAAATGCGCAAGAGGTGAAAACTATCACCAGGGAAGCCCGGATCGAGAAACGGAGGCAAAACTCCTTGAGAAGGAAAGCCTCTGATCACTGAGTCGCCTAAAAGCCCAAAAAATTGTAGGAAAAAGTGCTAAAGGCTAAAGGAAAAACCCGAGCTCTAAAAACCAATGGTATTTATTAGGGATATCCTTAAGTGGTATGTAAATTTCTGATCATTTGATTTAGCATCTACAGACCAGCTGGAGACAAAAGGCTGAAGAAAGAGCAGAGTCCATCAAGAAGTTAACCAAGTTGAATTAGGATTCTTACTGGCAGTACTTGGTTAAACCACACAGTCAATGCATGACTCTCAAATGCCTTACTAACTCTGCCGAGAAGATAGCGCCAACACTTGCCGATTCTGTTTTCGCAGGGCAACTAAAATCAGAGGTCGGCCAACCAACTCTCCTCAAGCCGATGCTGAATTCTTGCGACCACAGAGAACAAATACATAGATAGTTAATTTCCAGATTCAGTTTTAGTTTTAGTTTTAGTTTTAGTTTTGATTTATTTTTGCCTTAGATGAGGACGGTCATTTAAACCTCCTCCTATATTTTTGTAATAGACTATTTTTAGATTTAGCTAGTAGTATTTCAACCCTTCTCATGCATTTAGAGAAGGGTCCTGAAATTTGTCAAAAATGTTTCCTCAAAACATGCACTTTTGCACCCTCAGAGGAGTTTTGATGAATGAATGGAACAAGATTTATTGATATCTATGTTTAATATCTGCTACTGAAATACAATTTTGTACTCTTAGTAGATGTTGAATTAAGAGGAGATAAATCATTATTGGTGAAGCTCATCATTAGAACTTGTTATCAATGGTACTTTTATCTCTTAATGATTTATGCTTATGTGATTAAGGTGATATTTATGTTCAGTTATTTATATATGAAGGCTTGAATGTTTGAGTTATCATTTGGCACTTTTGTACAATGATGACTATTCTATTTATGCTTAATGTATGAATGACTTATTATGCAATATGTTTCTCACAATTGTTTCGGCTAACTTCTTATACGAAACAATTCATTTTTATTGAATTCTTTTCTCATAGCAATTGAATGATCTTTATTACCAATTGTTGTTATAAATTATTTTAGATCACATAACTGAAAGGTTAAATCTTGGGTTAGTTTTAGAATTAGATATTTCTATTCATTATAATACAATTGCATATTGTTAAATTAGATTTAGAATAAAAGCATTTTACTTAGGAATTATTAGAAAGGAAATATCAATTCTCATCACACACACACAAATTGGGAAACTGGTCCCATTATCCCCAGTCGGACCCACCATCCCAAACGGAAAAGGAGCTGCTTTCAAGGTCCAGACCGGGTGGGTATCCCCCTTGTTGTAGACCCGATTTTCGGGGCTTCAACAAGTCCCAAACATCAATGTAATGGCATAACTTGCTTTTCACACAAAAGCATCTTAATCGAGGTCTTTAGAGATTTTAAGTACTTACCTCTTAGTCCTTTGAAGAATCTGTGCTCTGCTTCACTATAGCTGATGCTCGTATCGGTCACGAGCTCAGTGATGAATCGTCCTAAAATACAATCAATCCAGTGATCAACGACTCACGTGATGTTATTTTATGAAGCTTCCAATTGCTTCACCATCTTTGGGGTCCACACTAGGGCCATCAAGCCTGCACGTACCCTGACTATTCGCTAATCTAGACAGCCACTCATGAAGTTCACAAGGGAAGAAACAAAAGAATGCTTCTGTCTCGTTTGTGTACAAGTAAATGCTTCTGTCTCGTTTGTGTAGAGGTATCTATTCAACCACTCTTCCTTGGAGAACCACAAGTTTCTATTCTCCTGAGCTGCAAACACGTGCAACTTCCGATCGAGCCACTTTTTGATTTCTTTCTTAGTAGGGAACCCCTTGTTCGACATCACACATTCCTCAAACAGATCCTGGTCTCGACAATAGAACCATTTGTTGGCTTGATTGGGCCTAACCCAGGTTCAGAGTTATCTGTGCCAACCAACAAAACCCTAACTTCTGGCCCTTTCGGCAACAACCTGCATAGCGTAGGCTGTAGTCTCACCCGAAGTAGTATTGGGGGATGACAAAACTAGGTTTCTGCATCCAGAGGCTTTTGTGATGGGTTCCTGAAGTTCTTATGGCTTAGATCTACCTTCGTGCACCCTTATCCCTTCCAAACAAACAATTACTATAAATGTACTTAAACAACTTCTCGATCTTCACGAAAGTCCTTAGTTAGCCTTAACATGCATTAATATTGCAAATCTACTATTTTCACGCATTAAATAAGCATTAATTCATGTAAATCATAACACATAGCGAAGATACATAAACTTACAGAAGTAAGAAATAATGAACAGATATGTTCAATTCATCTCAAAATTGTTTTTATTAAGTATAATCGTTCAAATACAAAATTCTTTTCACTGCGCACTCAGCTGCAAGGGTCGTGCACTCAGCTGCAGGAGCCTTCCCCTTTCCCCTAAGTACAAGAAACAAACCTTTCCTGCCTTAGCACCTTGCCCTTACAATGATTCTTCACAAAAAGTTACTTCTCTAGACTCGCTATGACTCATCTATATATATATATATATATATATATATATATATATATATATATATATATATATATATATCTATCTATCTATCTATCTATATATATATATATCATTTCGCTTACAATACCATGGTCCGTGGACCATGGGCGGGTCTCAAAAACCTCCTATCACCTACCCACCTAAGGGACTAAAGCCCCTTTGACTCATACTAGCTTCGTGCTCCGCTTCCACATTTCGTGGAGACTTTACACTTTATACAAAAGGATATTAACTTTTACTCAAATTTTGACCCCAGAGACCCTATCCCAACAAAAGGAAAACTTTCAATATCTTATCTTCTCCCTATATGTGTTATCTCCCTTTTCTCTCTTATTTGTTTCTTTTAAATATACAAACAACAAAAACAAATTTACAACAAACTGATTACAAAATGAATCCCCATACAATTTGGATTGATTACAAAATCGCAATAAGAAAGATGAGATCTAAGAGATATTTCCATCACGATTCAGCTGGAACAAGTCGAATCTAGTTATTGCAATTGGACAATTTGGAAAACGGCCACAAAAGAAAATCTGTGAATATGTCATTCGAAGAACCTTTATTTTCTCCCAATCCAGACCGAATTTTTCAAATTTTCCGGTATTGAAACTAATTTTGTCCGTTCTACACAAAACCCATGTCTTGGATTTTCAATATTCTTCTTCGTTTTCCAGAAATGTCCAATGTAAAATTGTCACTTTTTATTCCGGTGAATTTTGAGTTGGAATATTTGATTATGAGTTGAAGATCAAATTTGCAATCTGGATGAGATCTTGGAGGCTAAACTTGTGAGTGATGTTATAAAAAATTCATCAATAAACCATAATTGGAAAAATCATGCATAGTAATCATCAATTTATTAAAAATAAAAGAGAACAAATATTATTTATCCGCAAGAGAATAAATAATTATGAAATTGAATTATATAATAAATTATGATAAATAATGTGATAAAAGAATAGTAGAAATGGATGTTAAGAAGTGATAATAATAATGTTAAATTAGTAGTCCAACATCTCCCCCAAACTGAACATGTTTCATGTCCTGGTCCAACCCAATGCCTTTGTATTAACCAAGTTGTAATACAATAATGAAAATTAAGTATGGGGGATTACGCAATGCATTATATTAGATATCATTTTTGGGATTCAACTGCGTTAAGTAAGTCATTCAAACGTATGACCATTTTCATGAGAGGTAGTCGTAATTGACTAATTTCTCATGATTTTTGAATAGTTCACTTAGCACTCATTGCATCGGGTGATGCTCACAGGGGTGAAGAAGTGGGATTGATGGAACAAAAGGCTTCTTCCCCGAATGCTTCTCTAAAACAATAGTTGTTCAATTATAGCAATTTTGGTGAAGTTGTAACAATTTTCATATTTACTTTCAATCATATGAAGTTGTAGCAAAGTATTATACATGTAAAAACAAACTTCATTAACCATTTTCTCAAAAATTACAAACCAGGTTTTGCTGAAATTTTGCAAGAAAATTTCTACTATATCAATGCTTCTCCAATTTGAAAATCAAATCTATCTGATGCATAGATCTCGAGATATAAACAAAATGGTTGTAAGTAATGATGTTTAAATTCTCAAAAATTGTAAATCGGTTTTGCTTGAAATTCACAGGTTTGTTCCTATTACCTTAATACTTTTCCAGTGCACCAAAAATCAAACAATCCAATGAACAAATTTTAATATATCAGCAAAATGGTTGTAGGTAAGAATGCAATTTTTGGAATTTACCAATTGGTTTAGCTTAAAAAAATCTGGGTTAATGATACCTCTTTTTTGTCCAAAAATCACATGAATCTAGTTGATAGTTTTAAAGATATACACAAATCAATTTATGCACTGTGAAAAAAAATGAAATTGTATACCTTAAATGAGGAAGAAATGAGAAAACATCCATCATGCATAGCAACTCTTTCCCCAAAATTGGAAAACTAACATGCCCTCATGCTACACTAGAAAACAAATTGAGGTGGTTGCTACAATCGTTGTTGAAATATTTGCTTGGTGTATAACAACATGAAATAAGAGAGGTTTTGAGAATGAATAAGGAGATTGATGGATGATAAAGAATATTAATGGCATGGTCATGATGAATAAATTAATGAAGGTAACACTCCCCCAAATTGAAAGCTTTTCTATTTCTGAAAAATGGGAAGTGGTAAAGAAGGGGAAATAATGGTTGAAAAATATGAGTGAATAATGCTCAGTGGTTTTTCATGACATTCTCCTAAAATTTTAATAAATCAAAAACTTATGCTATTTTACCTCAAGTTTTACCTCCGTAAAAATGTGGAATGGCATGTATGGATTGACATTTGTTGAAGCTGATGTAGGTTGAGCTGATGTTGAAAGTGATGTGGAAGGTGGAAGCCATGCAAGCTGAAAGAAAGTAATCAAAAAGTGTAGCAGGATTTCCTCCCCTAAACTGATTAGTTTCCCTGTCATCAAGATTTCTATAACACATCTCATGAGTATCCTCAATCAGTAATTCATCACCTCAATTACCTCATTATATATAAAAGTGACATAATCATGTTGTGAATGACATGGGATAATAATGGATAAGAAGGGAAAGGATGCATTCCCTATACCCATAAGCTTTGGTTGTTATGAGCACAAAAATTATGAAAATTAGTTATCTTAGTCTTTGCTTCTCAAGGTCTGACCAATTACTTGGGATTCAAAATCAGAATTAGGCCTCTTTGTTCTACCCCAAAATAGTAGTGTTGTTAAGCTACGAATAAATGGTAACTAATTGGGAAAAACAACTATCTTTGGTTAAAGATATGATACTTGTAGAATAAAGGAATGATAGATTAGATGATACAAAATGTCAAATATCAAATATCCTAAAAGTTCATCCCTGACATGTAAAGTAAATATTTATAACTCAATAATAGATATAAACCATAACCACCATCATCTAAGAACTGATTAAATATTACCCCATGAACCATGAGTTCTAACAAACCTTATATATGCAACAATGGGCTTTATCGACAGTTAGTTTTGAGAAAACAAGGTAACCAAGTAGATCATAGCATTGAATAAATTTTTATACCATAAGCATGGCCACTGCTACTAGTAGACATCGATATCCTCAACAGGGATGTCTTTTTAATCCATTGAGATGCCAGTGTCCCATCTACTAGAAATAAGTAAATAGTTATAAAATCATTTCAATTTACTTATATGTCTACTGAAGATTATTGTTCTGGCTTGGTAACCAGTTAATAACAATACCATTCAAGGGAGCTAACAAAAGTGAACAAGTCGGCTCGTGATGAGACCTCTTTTCCTTCAATTTTATGACCGAAGGTCATTACCCTAGCTTGGTGACCAATAGTGGTAATGTCACTCTATTAGGACCTATGATCATGGTAGGTCGGCTCGTGATGAGATCTCCTATCCTCCAATTGACTATTTATATTTAACATTTAACTATGGTTATTGTTAATAAAAAAATATTACTTAATAGATGGGGTGGCAGGCTAGCTCCTTAAGAGTTAGGGATGACCTAAACAGTTTTGCAGTAATTATTTTCAACTTGGGTAGTTTTTCTTCTAAAAAACTAATAACCTTCAAATAACCGTTGATAAATATATTTTTCTTTGCTAAGATTGGTGTTGAGGAACAATTCATTAGATAGTGACGAAAATATTTAAATTCAATTTTGTGTTCATCATCATAAATTTTACAAGATCAGGGACTTGACCAATTAGGAAAGTTGAAAGTTGGCATGATGAAATCATCTTTGCATAATTAATCCTTAAAATAAGATTATTTTTATAAATAAAAAAAGATAAATTGACTACCGAATCATTATGTCAAAGAGTACCTAGACCATTAAAACTATTTCCCATTCACCAAGCTAATGTCGTCGTACATGATTCAAGTTCCAATGTGCGTGAATAAGTGTGCAAGGTATGGTGGGGGTTATGGATTGTCACATATTATGATTGTAATAATTGTGAGATATACGAGTTAACGTGAGGTTTAATAACAATGATGACATGACATCATTGCTACTAAATATGATACCTTTTATATTAAATGTGATACCTCCCCCCAACTAAGGTATGATCGTCTTCAGTCATTCTTGGTCATGTCATAAGTGAAATACCAATCAAATCCACGGAGTCAGTCGGGGACATACCTGATGACTTACGCTAGATGAGTTTCAACATGAGTGGAGTAACAACATTGGTGGAGTAACAACACCGGTGGAGTAACAACATCAACGAAGTAACATCATCTACAGAGTAACAACATCGGCGGAGTAACAACACCAGCGAAGTAACAACATCAGCAGAGTAACATAATCAGTGAGTACCAGCATCGGCGAAGTAACAACAATGATAGAGTAACAACATCGACGGAGTAATAGCACCAGTGGAGTAATAACGTTGTAGGAGTAACAACATTGGCGGAGTAACAACACCGACGGAGTAACAAAATTGACGGAGTAACAACACTAGCAGAGTAACAACACCAACAGAGTAACATTACCGACTGAGTAACAACACCAGTGAAATAACAACATCAATGAAGTAACAACACCAATGAAGTATAAACATCGATGAAGTATCAGTACCAATGAAGTAACAATACCATAATAGTTTTTGATATTAGATTTGAAGAAACAATATACTGATAAGACTGGGGAATAAATGGATAGATGTAGAGCAACATCATGAAACTTAAGAACTTCTTTTATTTTGAGAAAAAAAATTGTGACTTTGAAGTAAACAATACCTAAAAGATAAAAACATAAGAAAAATCAGAAAAGAAACAACACTTTATTGAAAAATAAAAAAATAAATAACTTAAGTTACAACGGTTGTGATTTTGGTTGCAATAATGTTTTTTTTCCCTAATGGAATCATCAATCTGTTTGAATGAAAAATGATATTTTGGAAAGAAAAAAAATGTTTTGGTAGAAATGAGTTGGATCTTCAAATGAAAATCAATTCCCTATTTCTCCTATTATAAATCCATTAAGTAATGAAAAATCTTCATGTTGTTTTCTCTATGTTGGTGAACAATAGCGGGAACAATTTTGCAACAAACTCTTATAATCTATTTTCTTAGATCATGGTACCTTGAAATACTCAAAATTGTATGATATCAAATTTCTTAATACATGTTCGGATGAAATACCCTTATTTCATTAACATTGTCTTCAAGAATCACTTTTTCATAAATGGATCTCCTTTATTCTCCTTGAAACTGCAAAAAAAATGAGCATCTCCCTGCAATAAAACATAAAATCATGGAAGAGAGGTGCTTGGGATCTCTTAATCAAAGAAATATGCAAAAAAAAATAACAAATAATTACTCAGTAAAACAAATCGAGGGAAATATGAACAAAGAAAAATTTATTTGTTACCTACGGGAGAGCAGTGGTCGACATACTAACTAGTAGTGTTTTAATCATAAATACTTTGTTTGTCATCCAATTTGAATGATTCCAAAGAAAAATGAAAGATAATTCAAAGAGATATCACCAATAGAAACAGGTTTTAAAAATTCCATGATATGATATGTCAAATTTACTTAGAACAACCTACATAGCCATTTTCGATTTCCCAACTTAGACCAACAATTGATATTTTAAGAATAACTTTTTCGTTTGATGTCATATTGAACTTATTCAAATTGGATATTAAATTAGATTCATGTAAATATCTCCAATAGAAACATGTTTTGAAGACATGAAGAATTGATGGGTCAAATGTGCTAATGTATGGCCAAAAAAACAGAGTTTTAAGGGTGTTATTTTACAATGGACAATCAACATTTTGGTCATAACGTTTTCATTTCAAATCCAATTTGAGTGATTCAAATTGGATTAGAAAGTAGATATAAATGGATACTTAGGATAGAAACAGGTTTTGAAAATATTCCCATTTGGTCCCTCAAAACATGACTGTCCTGACTGTGTTTTCAGTGATTTTATCAAGCCCACAAGCCATTAGATATGATAAACAAGCAATCTAAAAAAAAAAAAAAACGAAATTATGATGAGTCTTTATAGAAATATGATTCTCAATATAATATGTCTACATACACAAATAAATTCAAATATATACCACCAATATTGATTTACTCAGCATATTGCAGCAAACACAACTCTTTTTACATATAAAGAAATTTATTTATTTATGTACTTATTTATTCTATTTTCTACACTAACCTACTCTACCTTGAAAAATAAAATATACTTACGTATAAGAGTACTTCCAATGGAACCATTTTCTAAATAAGGCCTCAAGTGTGTATATACTTGAATTTGAGAAATGCATGTCAATAAATACTAGGGTATGAGAGACCAACTTCCCCGTTAAGGATGGTGCCAAGAATTGTTGAAGTAGGGAGTGATGTTGCAAGAAAACGATAGAGTGAAACCAATCTTCAATATAGTCTTGATTTCCCATAGTTTTCATATCGTGAAGTTCTTCGACTGGGTTCCAGATTGTGTTGATGCTTTCTTCCTTGACCTCGACCCGTGAGTTTTGGGGGTCTTCCTCTGCCCCTTTTGTTTGTTTTTCTATTCATACAATCTAGAGCAGAGAATCATTCAAATGAATCTAAAGCTCAGGACCTGGAACAGGGTGAAAACTTCCCTTCCCAAGATGAGAGAGTCGCCCTTAAAATCAAGAAGACAAAATAAAGAAAAACAAACCAACCATAAATCTAAGCTTAGGACCAGAAAATGGGTGGAAACTTCCCTTCCCAGGATGAGAGAGTGGTTCCTATAATCAATCAAAAAGTCAAAAAATTGAAACAACCAAAGAAATCTAATGCTCAGGGCCTAGAATAGGGTGAAAACTTCCCTTTCTAGGACGAGAGAGTGGTTCCTACGAACAATAAAAAAGGCAGGAAATTAAAAAAAACAAAAGATAATCAAAGTAAATCTAATGCTCAAGACTTGGAATAGGGTGAAAATTTTCCTTCCTAGGATGAGAGAGTGGTCCTATGGTCAATACTGGTTGTAATTTCATGCCTTCGATAGCCTACACGAAAACAACACAAAAATGTTGGTGTTCAGATATGAATTATAGAATTCACCCTTCCCCACATTAATTGTCAATATGGTGCTTGTCTTGTTATTTCAAGGCTACCGTGCAAAGACTATGCAAGCCATAGTTTCCCTACCCAGAATTGAGCATTCAATCAACAATATAACAATGTGTAACAACAAGCGATAATAGTAACAACAAATTAGGATTCACAACAACATAAACTTAATGAACCATTACAATGATAAAAAAATAATCACAAAATAAATAAATCTACACACACCACTAAACCAACAACACCTGATTAGGAGAGTGGGCCCAACTCTCCAATCAAGGTTGTGGCAAAAAGATTGAAGGCTAGATAATACTCAGAAGATCAAGATTTCATTAATCAAAAGGAAAATATAGAAGTCTATTGTTACAATCTCAAAGGAAAAACTTCAATATCTGATCTGCTCCCTATATGCATTGTCTCCCTTTCCTCTCGGATTTGTGTCTTTTAAATATACAAACAACAAAGGGAAATTTACAACAAACTAATTAGAAAATGATTTCCCATACAATTTAAATTGATTACAAAATATCAATAAGCAAGATGAGATCTAAAAGATATTTTCATCATGTTTGCGCTGGAACAAGTTGAATCTGGTTATTGGAATTGGACAATTTGGAAAATGACCACAACAGAAAATCTGTGAATATGTCCTTCGAAGACCCTGGATTTTCTCCCAATCCATATTGAATTGTGGAAAGCAGCTCATTGGGAAACTAATTTGGTCCGTTCTACACAAAACCCCTGTCTCAGATTTTCAATATTCTTCTTCGTTTACCCGAAACATCCAACACAAAAATATCACTTTTCATTCCAGCAAATTTCCAAGTCGGAATATTTGATTATGAGCTGAAGATCAAATTTGTAATCTGGAAGAGATCTTGGATGCTAAAATTGTGAGTGATGTTATAACAAATTCATCAATAAACCATTATTGGAAAAATCATGCATAATAATCATCAATTTATTAAAACATAAAGGAGAACAAATAATACTTATCCACAAGAACATAAATAATTATGAAATGAAATTATATAATAAATTATGATAAATAATGTGATAAAAAATAGTAGAAATGGATGTTAAGAACTAATAATAATAATGACAAATTAGTAGCCCAACACTATCAATGTATGAAAATATAAAAAGTTTGTATCACACATGTGAATATGCCTATGAAATGAGCCTGAAAATATACAAACTAGGACACTCTAAGTATCATCAGAAATCTTATGTGAGTTTTGTCATGCAAGGTAAGTGTCCATAAACTAGCAATATAAAACATTCAAATTCAAACTAATTAGATCATTATTTGTACAAAATAAATAATATGGAAATAAATTATATTGAACCACATTTTTAATTGTAAACATATATACATGAATCTACTAACCTTAATCAAGTCAAAATGAAAGTCGAATAGGATGGGGATCTAATCATGAATCTGGGTTTGGTTTTCCCCTCACTATGGCTCGATGATTGGGGCCTACATCGATAGACCTACATCATCAGTGCCTCTAAACCCAACATCCCACTCATGTCTACACATAATAGTGGCATCAACGTCACTCTACATATGGGCCTGTGTACATAATGGCAAGGACAAATTATAAGTAGTCTAAAAATTAATTGACATAGTTATGTAACTTAAAAAAAAAAAAAAAAATGTTGAAATATTAGGAATAAATAATTTTACTTTAACTATTGGTCCATGTGGTTGTACATACTAAATCTCCTTCACATTATTGAACATATAATTTGAATGCGGAGGTGGACGAGAATCCATGGAAACGTGTTATGGTCGAGGATGCCCTGGCTGATCAACTTCTCCCTCAGATGACCTCGTAAGATCATCCATGTAGCTGGGACTTGTATACATGTAATCATGAACTTATTAGTATAAATTATGCAATCTAATATGAACAAATTTTTTTAATATAAATAATTATGTATAATTTGACAATAGGAATCAAAAGTTTCGTAGAAATATGTACCTGGTCTATGTCATGTGGGCCATGCACCCTCCAAGTCTCATGAATGGCCTCATGATACATACATGTATGTGTCAATATATATATATATATATATATATATATATATATATATATATATATATTGACACATATATATCTACATATGTATATACATACATATATATATATATATATATATATACATACATACATACATACATACATACATACATACATACATACATACATACATACATATATATAGATAGATAGATAGATAGATAGATAGATAGATCTCCTTCACATTATTGAACATATAATTTGAATGTGGAGGTGGAGGAGAATCCATGGAAACATGTTATGGTCGAGGATGCCCTGGCTGATCAACTTCTCCCTCAGATGACCTCGTAAGATCATCCATGTAGCTGGGACTTGTATACATGTAATCATGAACTTATTAATATAAATTATGCAATCTAATATGGACAAATTTTTTTAATATAAATAATTATGTATAATTTGACAATAGGAATCAAAAGTTTCGTAGAAATATGTACTTGGTCTGTGTCATGCGGGCCATGCACCTTCCAAGTCTCGTGAATGGCCTCATGATACATACATGTATGTGTCAATATATATATATATATATATATATATATATATATATATATATATATATATATATATATATATATATATATATATATATATATATATATATATATATATATATATATATATATATATATATTTTCCGGGGAAAATAGAGTTCGTAATTTCTATTAAAAAGAAGATAATAGAGATTACATGTTGTAGATTCCAAGCATATGCAGTAGTGTGGTAAATACCACTTACAATAACCAATACTTCTGGGAAGTATGTAGATACAGCCCTCAGACAGGGCCTCCAGAAATAAGGTGAGTAAAGCCCACAGGGGGCATCCAGAAACAGGGTATGTATCCCCAACAGGAGTATACGCCTACCCAAAATACTAATAAATAACAGTAAATAAACATTAGCTCAGAAACCGGGTATGCAAACCCCAACAGGAGTAAACTCCTACCCTAACAAGCTAATACAAAACAGTAAAAATAACTCCTTCGAAAGGCAATACCTGCCTAACGAAGCTATAAAAAACAGCTAAATACAATGGCTCCAGTGGAGAGCGCAGTAGATCAAAAAGCCACCAAGAAGAGGCACGAAATAGAAAGGAGCAGCCAAGGTAGCCACACCCCCCATCCCCTCAACTCTCCAGCTGTGACTGAGGAAGATACCGCCCAAAAATCCAAAGAAACCATAATAAAAAACCACCAGAAACAGCCATTGAAGATCCGGCACGAATCGGTGCAGAGATAGACTCCACACCACAGATCCCTCAACGCACCCGATGACTGCCAAGGTAGCCAGCAAAGAAACCAAAAAATGAAAACCACACCTCAGCAAGGGAACCCATCAGGGCTCAACCAGAGCAGAGGCGTTTCGGGTCTGGGGGCAGAGGCGGCTAGAGCAGCCACCTCGCCCCCGCGAGGCCAAAAGAAGCCCCCGCCTCCTCACCACGGCTCAGAAAAAACCGGGACGGATCACCAAAACAGAGCCGGAGTCGAGCCGATAACCGCCGGAAACCAGAAGAGGTCGGACGCACTCCGCAGCCTCCCCAAGCAGAGCACAAGGCGGCGGAGCACAGTCTGAGAAGTAGCTGAGCCGGCACTCCAAAACTGGGACGGCAAACGAAGTTGGTATATCAAATCCTCGCAGTGGAAAGCTCGCCGCAAGGGAAGAGGGCCGCCGGTTGAAAGGCAGAGACCGGAAACCGCACCCCCGGCAACCGGATTCAATGAGCAGCAGACCCCAGCCGACGAGGCAACCTTACCGCACGACGGGATGGAGGACCAAGGTAGGTGGTGGGCGGTCTGAAAGCCCCACCCGAGGCAGGCCCTGCCGCCGCAGGCGCGAACAGCAGCTCAGAGCCGAGTAACCCTAGCAGCGGCCGCGCGAGCTCCTCCCCCAGAAGGTTTTCAAATGCGTATATATATATATATATATATATATATATATATATATATATATCTCCTTCACATTATTGAACATATAATTTGAATGTGGAGGTGGAGGAGAATCCATGGAAACGTGTTATGGTCGAGGATGCCCTGGCTGATCAACTTCTCCCTCAGATGACCTCGTAAGATCATCCATGTAGCTGGGACTTGTATACATGTAATCACGAACTTATTAATATGAATTATGCAATCTAATACGGACAATTTTTTTTAATATAAATAATTATGCATAATTTGACAATAGGAATCAAAAGTTTCATAGAAATATGTACTTGGTCTGTGTCATGCAGGCCATGCACCCTCCAAGTCTCGTGAATGGCCTCATGATACATACATGTATGTGTCTATATATATATATATATATATATATATATCTATATCTATATCTATATCTATATATATATATCATTTATAATTTTTATTTATTTATTTATTTATTTTATTTATTTATTTTTTTCGGTGTGGTTCACGGACACTCGCGGTCACTGGGTGGCTGTTACGTCCACAAAAATATCTGTGCTAATCAACCCCAAAGGGAATCAAACCCTGCAGCCAATAGCTAGGCCTAACCCCAAGGGCTTCAAGGGAATTGACCCTGTGACCTCCCGATCGGCGAGGCACTTATTTGACCGGTTGAGCTAACCCTTGGGGCTTTAATTTTTTTTTGTAAGCTTGGTAGGACTACATCTTCATCATGTCTAATTTCTCACCCCGCTTGGGGGATAGCACAAGATTTGAATCCAATATTTTTGGTTCGATGAGACTTCATTTGCACAACCATTGCCAATTGAGCTATCCCAAGCAAACATATGTGTCAAAATCTTATCAAAGGGTAAACTTGCAATAAATTCATCATCATATAAGGGCACTGGTGCGTCACGAGGAAGTGGTGCTAGTCTTCGTATCTCTCCATGCAATGCAACATGCACACAAGCCAATGATACCTGCATGTTGTGTCCATTAGCCTCCTGTGTATCACCACTGAGTTGCGACATCTCCTCTAGATCTCCAAGTAATACCATGCTCCAAGATGGTGGTGGCAAGAATCTCGGAGGCGGTGGTACATGCCTAGGGTCCCTACGATCCCCCTCGCACTCATAGGTATGTCCCCTACTAGTACCATAAAAATGAGATCCAGTATTAGTGTAATTTGGCCTCATATGTAACACAAAATCAACATATAAATTCTTAGCAAAATAAAATACGACTTGGTCATGGTTGGGGAACTTGCCCCAAGCTCCAATGAATCTATCATACATGAAAGGGGTTGCATGAACATTACTAAAATATCTTAGTGGGATTGGACCTTTATGTCTAGCAGGGTGATCCAAAGGGATGTCGAACAACTCCCCACGAACATCAATGTCCTTGGTGGCCTCTTTCACCATGTCTCGAGAATCTTGGCCTCTAACCTCATGTGTTCTAACCCTATGTATGAACTGTAATATGTGGCTATGTGGGCCCGACCTCCGATATGTCTCGATCAACCTAGTCATGCTATCCAACATCAAAGACAATGCAAGGCGAGTCAGTGAATTGGTAGGGATATTCTTTATCTCTATTGTGATCCGTGTATGATGAGTCGTAACATCATCTAATGTGATCTGAGTTGTAGCATCATCCCATAGAGGGATCGATGTTGCACTCTAATCCTCAACTTTGGCTTGTTGAGGACCTGTAAATCATAAACATAATTTAACATATATATAATTAATAAACTAGAAGCATAATAACATATACATTAAATTCAAACACATCAGTTGAAGACAATTTAAAAATTAAATATAATTTCAAGACATAAACACATAAAGTTTAAAGAGGATTTAAAAATGTAGGAGGTGTACCTGAAATGGGTGAAGACAGTCCATTGGATGTACAAGCATGGTCATCAATAGAGAGAAACACTTCCTTTGACACTCTGACTAGCATGGAAGGTAGGATCTACTAGGGGAACACAAACTCTTAGTGGGCTACATGATCTATCATGAGCCTGACCACGTATAACAGACCCTCTCACACTACGATGGTCTGCAGTTGGGCCGTGTATTTAGGATGCCTCAACATATTACATGTAATACATATAAACTAATCTAAGAAACAAATGTTGACAAAAAACCATTTCTAAACTCAAGTAGAATAATCTAGCCTAAAGTCCTAAACTTTAGAGTCCATTTTTTGATAATCTATCAACCAAAGTACATTGTGTTCCATGTAAACAAAATTGAAAGAAGTAATCAAATGTACTCTCATACTTTTTCTCGTTCCTAAATAGTGCAGTTTATTCATAGCGCAACTATATGTAAATATATATGTAAAATTTGAAATAAACTTATGTAAAAAACTAATAAAATTCCATGCCAACCAAGTACTACAATAGACTTTATGTTCTTAATGTTTGACTTTGACACATGACGTGTATTAGGTGCAAGCACATGAAGATAATGTTTCTTGTACAACACACCATATAATGAAACAATATGGTACAAATTAGAAAAGAGTTTAAATGATTTTATTCACTAGACCAAGTGCACTTTTTATAATGGATTTAATTTATCTATCAATGATGCATTCTTGAAATATATATATATATATATATATATATATATATAATGTATGTTAAATGTTATAGTTATATTATGTTATAGTTATGCACAATGTACATGTTATGTTATGTTATGATAAATAGTTATATAATTATGTTATGAACTATCTAGTTATAGTTACATTTTACATGTTACAAATTATGTTTTATATATATATATATATATATATATGATAACTTTATAATAGTTAAATATATATGGCTATATTTATAATTATATAGTTTTTAATGAGTTGTATATATATAATATGTTAAATAAAACTATAATATGTTAAATCATTATAAAACTATGTTATATTATGTTAACTAATTTTATGTTATGTTTTAAATGTTAAATTTAACAATTTATGTTATTCAATAGTTATCGAAAATTTTATGTTATGTTATAAACAATATATATAGAACTATAATATATCTAGATATATATATATTATAACTTTAAAATCTAGTTAATATAGTTATATTTAAATAATTATGTAGTTTTATAGTTATGAAATAGTTATAATTAAGTTACATGCTATGTTTTATGTGTGTTATGTTAAATAACTTTATGTTATTTATGTTAAATAATTATAAAGTTATATGTTATGAACTAAATAGTTATAGAATTATGTTATGTTATCAACTATTTAGAGAGAAAAAAAAAGAGAGCCTCATGATGTTATATATATATATATATATATATAATATGTTATATATTTTATATATAATACTATAATATATAGCTATTTGATGTTATAGTTAAATTATAGTTACATGTTATGTTATGTTATATATGTTATGTAAAATGTTTTATTTATATATAGTGAGATTATGTTATATACCTTTTAGTTTTATATATATATATATATATATATATATATATATATATATATATATATATATATATTATTTTTTCATATTTTCATTTCTAAAACTAGAATCGTACTATATTTATTATTAAAAAATATTTAAAATATAAATTAATTTAAATTTAAAATAATAAAATAAAATAAATTTCTTATTTTATAAATAGAGGTTCACTATGAGCAACCATATTCATCATGTCAATCTCAAACTCCTAGTTTACTTATTTATTTGTTATAGTTTTGTTATTTTCTGTGTGGAGATTTTTTTGGGTATATTTTATGTCAAATTTGCTAGAAATTTAAAATGCATTTTAAATAACAAAAAATTAAAAAAAAAATTGAAAATTTATTTCACAAAATCCTAAAGAAAAACTTTAAAACCTAAAATAATTAGAAAAAAATGTTTTTACCATTCAAAATCAGAAAATATGCATTTAATACACAAAACATTGCAAGTAAAAAATAAATTTAAAACCTAAATTATAGTTTTTTTGTGGTTTTGAAGTGTTCTAAGTTGTTTTGAAGGGTTTTTTTTATGATTTTCTAGGTTGGTTTTGTGGTTTTGGTCCATGTTTTGAATATGTATTTTTTATATGGTTTTCTTTGGTTGTTTTTGTGATTTTCTAAGTTTTTTTGAATGGTTTTTTTTGTGGTTTTTGTATGGTGTCATGGTTTTTGTAGATGATTTTTTTTAATTAATTTGTTACATTTTGCAAAAAAAAAGACAAATAATAGAGTACCTACCTTCATTTGAGCCTCTGTGATGTTGGTGGGGTGGTTGGCGAGATTGGTTTGAAGGCTCCATTGCTCGATCGAGCTCTAATAATCTTGGTTGAGCTACTATCAAACTCTTGGTCGAGCTCTTGTGGTCTGTGAGAATTTCACTCGTAGACCGCAAGAGTGATATATATATATATATATATATATATATATATATATATATATATATATATATATATATAAAGGGCTCGATCAAGTGAGGTATAGGATCTCTCTTCCAGTGGGAGTCGGTAAAAGAGATCACGTGGTTGTAGCTCCCTTCTAGTGGGTGTTGGAAAAAGAGCGGAGGTTGTTGCCTCCAACAGGTAGGAGCCTGTGTGCTAGTATATGATATAATGAAGCATTTATTTATATAATAAGAAAGAAGACAAAGATGACAGTAGTGGTGGTTTTCTCCCACATCGGGTTTCCACCTAAAATCCTAGTGTCCATATGTGATTGATGTGATTTTTATGTGTTATGGTTTATCTACTCTTATTGCATATAGTTATTGCTTAATAAATGAATAATGAAATAATGATGCACTGGTTAAAGTTAAACATTTGTTGGAATTCATGAAAAAATAATTATATGGATGTACACAATTTGCATTCACTAAAGTCGTGTATATACATGAGTTGTCTAAGTAATATACAAAATTATGAATTTAAAATTGAATATTAAGTGAATTAAAAATACTAATTCACACCCCCCCCTCAATATTTTTCTCAACAATTGGTATCAAAGAAGGTCTCACAGAAAAAGCTTGATTGCTTGAAGGGAAGATCTATCAAGGTGAGTAGTCAAGAGAGAGTATTTTCCACCAAGCCACCTTTGTTTAATGGAACTAAATTTATGTTTTGGAACATCATAATGAGATCGTATTTGCAGGCACTAGGAGCTGATGTATGGGAATTGTTGAAGGTGGATATCAATATGTAGCCTCCATTCCCACATATGATGCATGAAAGAAATAGTGTGAGAACAATTTAAATGCAATGAATGTTATCTTTGGAGGATTGAATGAATCTAGGCTTGTGAAATTCATGCAGTTGAGCACTGCAAAGGAAATATGGGATAAGTTTATTCGAATCTATGAAGTTTACTCTAAGGTAATAAATGATAAACTTCAATCATATATAATTTAGTATGAGTCTCATATAATTCATGATGATGAAAACATTGCAAGATTTTTCCTTAGAGTAGATGAGTTTGTTAACACAATAAAATGTCTTAGTGACGAAATAAAGAATTCCATTGTTGTTGAAAATATTTTGAGATCACTATCCCAAAACTTCAATTCCAAAGTCTCCGCCATTAAAAAAATGCAGAATTTGAAGAATCTTATAATTGAACAACTGCATGGGATCTTGACAGCATATGAGATGATAAAAGGGGATACATCACTTGTTAGATAGATAGCCTTCAAATCCATGAACAAAGGGAAAGAAAAGGAAGAGCCTAAAGATACAAGCTACATTTCAGATAAGGAAGAAGCGAATTTTGTGAAGAAGCTACAAGTAGGAACTGGTAGGTTCAAAGGTAAATTTCCTTTCAAATGTTTTTCTTGTGGAAAAGTAGGTCATTATTTTACTAAGTGTCTTTATAAAGAAAATCATGAAAAATGAAAGAATGTTTCAAAGAAGAATGTCAAAAAAGGTTTTACAAGCAAGAATTTTTTTTATACATGTGAAGAAAATGAGTGTTCTTCCAATAATAATGATGATGAATCAAATCAAGAATGTCAATTACTTATGGAATTTGAAGAATAATATGCATATGAGTCTGATAGTAATGATGACTTTATGGATGCTCTAGAAGAAATTGATAGAATTATGGTCATAAACAAGAATCAAGAAAAATAAATTAGTATGTATAAAGAAAAACATTGTAGTTGAAGAAATAACCCAGCTAGAGATCTATCTAGAAGAGGCTAAATTAGTAGAAGAATCTTTGAAGAAACAAGTCCAAGAAAAGGAAAAACACTGTGAAAACTTAGAACTTGAAATTGTGGGTCTAAGAAAGGAACTTGAGAAAACAAAGGCTCTTAACCTTAGATTTGCTAAGGGGTTTGAAACTTTAGAGGAAATCATTAAGGTTCACGGCTCTCCACCAATCAAGGAAGGTCTTGGATACAATCCAAATCAAAATGGTGAAACATAAAATCCTATGAAATCTTTTGAAGGAAGTACAGAAAACTACGCCAATGTTGTAAGAGGAGCCAATCATCAGAATAGTAAGACTCAACAAAAGAATGAAGGATCAAACTATACTTACGCGAGACATCCTTTCCATGAACAAAGTACAAGCTACTCAAGAAGGTACCATACTCCTAGGTAGTCTTACTTCAATGGTCAATGTTTCACTTGTCATAACTTTGGTCACAAAGAAATTCATTGTGTTGATTATAAAATTATTATGACTAGAGAAAAGAAAGAAACCAACATAATGCAAACATGTCAAAGAAGTCTTCTTATAATGCTTTCTCCCCTCTTCAGAATGAATTTGAATGTTCTATTTGCAATAAAATTGGTCATAAAGAAACTAAATGTGGAATCAGAATGAATCCATCTAATCAACATGAGAAAAAGTCATAACTTCCCAAGGTATGGAAAAAGAAAATCACTTCCTGTGAAAAATGTGGTATAGACTTGTATGAAGAATATCAAGAGAATCTATGGTACACTGACATCGGTTGCTCAAAAAATATGACATGTGACAAAGATAAGTTTGTTTCTTTTAATGAAATTAAGAAAGAAAAGAATGTGACTTTTGGTAATAATTCACCTACTATTATTAAAGGAAAAGGATTTGTGGTATTGAAAGAAAAGGTCAAAGTTGAGAATGTATTATTTTTTTATGGGCTAAAACTAACTTGTTGAGTGTTAGTCGAATGTGTGATCGGGGGCATGAAGTTATTTTTAGGTCAAAGAATTGTTTGGTAAAAAAATTGGATATAAGTAAGACTATAACCAAGGGAACTAGAACTTCAGGGAATGTCTATATCCTAGAAGGTGGAAAAGAACACTACTTTTTGAGAAAATATAAAGAAATTTGGCTATGGAATAAAATATTGGGACACCTTAGCTTTTCTCAACTATACAAATCAAGCAATAAGGGAGAAATTCGTGACTTTCCATACATCTCTCCACTTGAAAATCGTATCTGCAAATCATGCCAATTTGGTAAGAAATCAAGAGTTTAGTTCAAAGCTAAAGAATGTGCTTCAGGTAAACCCCTTGAACTTGTTCATACAAATTTATGTGGACCTATGAGAAAGAAGTCTCCTCGTGGTGAACAATACTTCATGTTATTAATTGATGACTTTACAAGAATGTGTTGGGTCAGTTTACTAAAGTATAAAGATGAGGCATTTGAAAATTTTAAAATATTCAAGGCTATGGTGGAAAATGAATTGGAATTAAAAATAAAATGCCTTATATCTAATAGAGGAGGGGAGTTTATATTAGATGATTTTTATTTTTATTTTTTATGAGAAGCATGGCATGAAAAGGTAGTTTTCCATAGCTAAAACTCCTCAAAAAAATGGAGTGGCAGAAAGAATGAACAAAATAGTTCAACAAATGGCATGTTCTATGCTTGATGAGTCGAGAACACCTCACACCTTCTAGGGAGAAGTATCACAAACAATTGTCAATATACTCAACAAGGACCATGTTCGAGTGAATAGTGACAAAACCCCACATGAAATCCAGTATGTCAAACCTGAAACTATCAGATACTTTAGAATCTTTGGAAGCAAATGTTTTATAAAGAAAAATGATGATAAGATTGGAAAATTTTAACCTAGATCCAATGAAGGAATCCTTCTTAGATACTCTTCCAAAAGTAAATGATATAAATGTTATAATAAGAGGCTCCAAAAGGTTGTTGAAAGTATAGATGTTGTGATTGATGAAGCATATGTGGATACCAAAAGATAAGTACAATTAGAAGATGAAAAAATCCCTATTAAGATCCAAGAATCTGTAGGAGAAGAAGAAAGAGAAGCATCAGAAGAAGGAAATGAAAATGTAAGTGTGTCAGAAAAGACTCCATCAAGGTATGTTTAGAAAAATCATCCTGAATCTCAAATTCTAGGTGATAAAGAAGCTGGAATACAAACTAGAAGAACATTTTTTGGATCATCTAGTCACTTAGCCTTATTATCCACAATTGAACCTCAAAATGTGAATCAAACAAGTAAAGATGAATTTTGGGTTAAGGCAATGAATGAAGAACTTGATCAAATAGAAAATAATCATACATGGGAGCTTGTACTAAGTCCTCATAATAAAAATGTAATTAGGAAAAAATGGGTATTTAAAAACAAACTAAATGAAAATGGAGAAGTAATCTAGAACAAAGCAATACTTGTATGCAAAGGCTATGCTCAATAGAAAGGAATATATTTTGAAGAAACATTTGCACATGTAGCTAGACTTGAATCCATAAGAATGTTCCTTGCATTTTCCAACTTTCGTAACTTATAGGTATATCAAATGGATGTTAAGTCTGCATTTCTAAATGGGGACCTAGAAGAAGAAGTTTATATTGAACAACTTGAATGATTCATACTTGGAAATTATAAAAATCTTGTTTGAAAACTAAAGAAGGTATTTTATGGGTTAAAATAGGCTCCCCATGCATGGTATTATCATCTTGACATGTATCTTCAACAACATGGGTTCAAGAAAGGATTTGCAAATAGAAATCTATATATCAAATTTGACAAAGACAAACTAATGGTAGTAGTGGTTTATGTTGATGGCATCATATTTGGAAGCAATGTTGAATCTATGAGTCAAGGATTTTCTTTAGCCATGCAATAGGAATTTGAAATGTGTTTACTTGGTGAACTAACATTATTTCTTGGTCTTCAGGTTAATTAAACTAAGGATGGTATCTTCCTTTCTCCAACCAAGTATCTGAAGCAAATCATGAAGAAATATGGAGTAGAAGATTGCAAACCAGTATGCACACCCATGGTGACAGGATGCACTCTTAGCCAAGATGATGACTCTCCTACAATTAATTAACCTGAATACAAATCGATGATTGGCAACCTGCTTTATATTACAGGTACAAGATCAGACATTATGCATGTAGTTGGCATAGTTGGACTATTCCAAGCTAATCCTAAAGAAACATGTCTCAAAGAAATCAAAAGGATATTCAATTATGTGCAAGGCACTCAAGATCTTGGACTATGGTATCCAAAAATCACATATTTTGCACTTCATGCTTACATGGATGCAAACTAGGCAGATAGTGTTGATGACCACAAAATTACTAGTGGAGAGCATTCTATTTGGGATCTCACCTAGTTTCTAATTTCAGTAAGAAACATGGCTCTATAAATTTATCAACTGTTGAAGAAGAATATGTTATTGTTATTTCTTGTTGTACTCAAATTCCATGGATGATATAAACATTACAATAAATTCAAGTCACTTGTCTTCAACCTATACCTATTCTTTTTAACAACACTACTGTCATAAGTATTTCTAAAAATCTTGTCATGCACTCAAAAAATAAGCACATCCCAATCAAATACCATTTTCTTAGACAACAAGTTCTTGAACATAAAATCAAGTTGACATATATTCCTTTAAAGGAACAAGTTGCAGATCTATTCACCAAACCACTTCCATGTGATTCCTTTGAGTATCTCAGACACAAGTTAGGAATGATTCCTGCCTCTTTACTCTGTTAATTTCTCTAAACATAACAGGAAATATGATCTCAAGGGTAGAAATGCACATGTTGTTATGTTTTTGGTGATGTTTTACTAATGTTGGATATGATAAAGTAATCATGACCAAGAACAAACATGACATATTTAGGGGTAGTTGTGACTATGAAAATCAACATTTCTTATTCTATATGTTGTTCTTATGAATGACAGATGTGTGTATATGCGGTTTTTTACTTAGATATTCACGTATGGTTCTCTGTGATGGCACAAATTCAAGGGGGGCTTCTCATATGCTTTCATCAGTTCATTATTGGCATTTTGGTTTTGACATTGGTTTGTTGCAAACTATTGTGGTTCATTGTTGGCGTTATGATATCTTGAGGACTCCTTATTGCATTAGATGAGTTCATGGTTACTATTGCTATCATCAGTCTTATTTCTTTGCTCATTGCTGGGATATACATATATATATATATATATATATATATATATATATATATATAGAGAGAGAGAGAGAGAGATATATACATACATACATACATACATACATACATACATACATACATACATACATACATACATACATACATACATACATACATACATACATACATACATACATACATACATATATATATATATATATATATATATATATATATATATATATATATATATATATATATATATATATATATATATATATATATATATATGTTGTCAATATGACATGGGTTATCAATGCTGCTTAGGTTGCATATGGTGAAGTTATGAATGATACGTTATTCTTGCTATTATTGAATAAATCTTGATGCACTCAATGAGGAGAAAGTGTTTTTACCTTGATGACATGAAGTCAAGGAGATGTGTTGCTAACAGAGCCTTATTGCACAAATATTATGTTAATGCTACAATTCGTTAGTATGATTGAATACATTGCACATTTGGTCAAATGATAATGCTACTTTGTCTAATATGTTTGATTTCTTATTGAAGATGAGGATGTTCATGCCGCTATAAGATGATTATATTGCAGATGTCTATTTGAAGCATGATGGTTGTTGATGAGTATTATGGTTCTAATACAAAAGAAACTTCATTATTGAGATCCTTGTTATGTATGTCTCTTGATGTAAAGTTCATGAAAATACCCTTTTTGTAATCATAGAAAAATCCAGTCATGTATGGGCTATTGGGATCAAGTCATGCCATATATGTAACCCCATTATGTTGGGTGATTTATCATAGAGTCATTGTTTATAGGAGAAGTAATAGCCATGTATTTGAGTCATACTGCATATATTTAGAAGGTCTAGCATATGCTCAGGGGGAGCATGGTCGGTATGTAGAATTAATGATTCATATCAGCAGATCATACATACAAAGTTGAGCCTTACAATGAGAATTATTTCATTCAGCTTAGTTCTTCAATTTTCCATTGATGTAAAAGGGGGAGAGAAGACTTGGTCTTTGGTGTTTCTAGGTGGTTATAGGTGGTTTCAAAACACTAAAGAGGTTTCCATCAAGTCCAAAGGGGGAGATTGTTGGCATTATGGATAATGTGTTGTCCTTGATGATAACATTCTTGTCAAATATGTCCTTGATGTAAAATTGGTTATATCTATTTTAGATGGCATGATTGATGGTATATTTATTATAACACATTCATTACAAAAGATATGAAAGAGAATTGGAATTTTAGTTACATAATACATGGAAATTGTGAAGATTGAAAAGTATATGCGACCCCTGAGAAGAATAGTCGCGTACATATGCAGGTCAGGTGAAAAATAGTCACATATGGAAATCCTACCCTTGAAAAATAAAAACCAAGATCCATTACCATGGTAATCACCAATAGTGTTGTGACAAAAACATCTATTTCATCCAGTCAAATGAATACCGTCAACATTACCAAAGGATTTGTTTGTGGTATTAGCAAAGGAAAAAACTATATAAGGAGATGGAGATCAAGGAGTTAACTATGCAATGTAATGAATTATTTATGTGTGATATAATTTAGAACATGTGTGTACCAAGGAGCAGGGAGAAGATTCATATCTAAAAGATCTGAAGATATGTTGAAGTATAGTTCTCAATATCAAGAAGGTTTTGGCATTTTTTAAACAATTTTTGTGTTGTTCTTTTGGCCAACAAATCCGATCGGAGTGAGGCCGAAAGAACACTAATTTCTAGAAAAACACTCTGTAATAGTTTGAAAACTTAATAGAAACCTTTGATTGACCAAAAAATATATATCAAATATATATATTGTGTGTGTGTGGGTAAAGCAATTGAAAATAAGAAGGTTCATATAGTTAAAATATTTCAATAGTGTGGTGCTCAATATCAAGGAGATGTGTAATTCCTTCCATGCTCTTGACACATAATGTGTTTGTAAGGTTTTCTCACAAAGAAAATATTTATAACATTTTAATAGAAATGTAATACATGGTACTATCCATTGTTGAACTTGAAGCACTTTTTCCAAAAAACCCAACACAAAAAAACTAAGACTATGAAGGCACCTTACCTTCCCCATACAAACTATATTTCTTACATAATTGTTGTTTTTCTACTAGCGTTCTTATATACATCCTCCCCCCCCAAAAAGACACAAAAATACCAAGATTAAAAAGACTATAAAAAAAAATTATTTGAAATTCATGGCCTCCCCCTCCTACCCATTAATGAAATCATATAATCCAAAAAATATTGTGTGAGAAACAAGGCTTCCTTTGAAAAATCATCCACATTTTAGTTACATTCTCTCAAAATATGGATAAATTAAAGCCATTATAGTGATTTAAGGTCATATAACACAATGAAATGGGATACAGAGACATGGAAATATAGGTATCCAACACGTGACATGGCCACCCCAAAATAGGACAGAAAAGACAAATTTTATATATATATATATATATATATATATATAGAGAGAGAGAGAGAGAGAGAGAGAGAGAGAGAGAGAGAGAGAGAGAGAGAGAGAGAGAAACAAACATACAATTTAAAAATTAAAATATTTTCATGATAATGATATGAATTCCATGATACATACAACTGGTACTACAACAATGAAAATAAATTAACAAACATGCAAGAAATTAAAACCATAAACCATAGTTTTCTCATTAAGTCATCAAAATCAAAATGTATTACATAAATATTCAATCATTGATTCATTTCTAATATAGGTGGGAATTCCAATAAAAAATACAAAGCAAGGTAGATACTAGAATTGTAGATCAATATGGAAGAATCTCATAGCTCATGACTGATAGTCACGTATCCCATGTGATCAACATTAAAATTAGCATCAATACCATCACTGCTCTCTTCTCCATCCTCTATATCCAATCTAATCTCTACATTTTTTGGTATGGAGGATGATCCCTCAAGAGGATCACCATCATCAAAGTGACCAACTCTAGCACCAGTTCATTAATATCCAAGTTGATCAATTCCAACTCAATATTGATATCCAAACCCATATCATCATGAAACACTTCCCACATCTTTATCTTTCCCATCAACCACTCCTCCTCTACTTGTAATAAGGTGAAGGTTGTTGTGGACATACACTATTGTCTCTACCTTGCGCTGCTCAAGCCTACTCTTCTACAAACTATAAAGATTCCCATGTGCACTCCAATTCATCTTGCAATAAGAGGATGAAGCAACCTAAGAGAGAAACTAACTATTATAGAGGAGGGCATGTTTCCCCATGAGTTTCCCATCAAGCATGGAGCTTTCATATCCCCCCTATCGCTATTAACATCATATCCTCCAAATCCCCATTAATAGTGGAAAAATTTGCGAAGGTATCCTCTACCTTATCAAGGGATCTCTATCCTAATATATTCATTTAAATGCATCCTTCCTCCCCTTTGAAATATCAACATCCATGTGAGGAGGGAATTTTTGTGAAGACCCACCATTGAACCACTCATTGTTGTAGTATTTAGGATTTAATGAATAATCCAAGTAATTCAAAAATGTGCACTTCATGTCCCACATGCTGATAAAAATATCATGTATGGTAGTGAAAAAAGTCTATGTTGATGTCTCATACCTAGGGCACTCATTTTGAAAAATAATGGTCTTCACGAAATAAATCATGGAATCCCACCCCTTATAAACTTCTCCTACGATGGGTTGGTCTGTGTTTGTGAATTGCAACATAGCACTAACAGGGTCCATGACCTTAGTAGTACAATCCACCCTCTCTCACCAACCATCATCTGTATCCTTGACCTTTTTCAAAGTTTCTTGATATCTCTTTCTCCAAAAATACCAAAGCTCTAAAAGAACCACGGCTCCAAGAGCAATGTTGACCTCCCTCAACCTCTTAAGCCTGATGAATGAAGAGGAAAATTGTGTATCCACAATCTTAAACAAAGACAGATGTGTGTACTCTTTGTAGATTGTGAGTGAATTGGTATAATTTTGTAAAAAATTGCAGATATGGCATGCATCTTCAATGATATTTTTATCCATTCCACATTGGAAGCAATAGATTTAACTACTAGATTCAAAGAATGGACAATGCAAGGTGTCCAAAATATATGTGTATATTTATCTTCTACAATCATGCTAAAAACCTTTCAAAAATGTTCATTATCTATAATGATTTGCACACAAGAATCAACACCTACATCTTCAATAAATTTAATGAACAACTCACCTATATATTGTACAACCTTGTATTTTCCAAGATCATCGACTACTTTCATGAAGACTTTTCCATTCAAGGAAGACACTGTGAAGCTAATGAGTTTATGGCATGTTGAATCTATATATCCATCAATATCAATGTTAAATTTAGATAATGGCCATGCTAATCTAATAGGCTCTAGCATTTATCCACTTCCTTATTTGGCTTAACCAAAAATGTGGTTCTAAGCTTCTTTGAACCAAAAGGAATATATCCTGTTGGAGCCCCTTGAGCTATAGATCAACACTTTTAAATAAATAAAGGTGCTTATGCAACATTAATTAAGATGAAGTTGGTATAGAAAAAGGAAAAAAAATGGTAATATAAATATCTTCTCACCTCTCTTGTTGAAAAATCTTGTCCATTAGACCAAGTGCCCCCTTTTTTCCTGCTTGAACTACAATCCCACTAGAACTTCCAAATGGATAATTAGTTTTACTCGAGAATGGAAGAGGGTCCTCATTCTATTGGCGGTGTTGATATGCACCAACATAAAGGGGATATCCCCGATATGAAGTCCCCACCCGGTTATATGGACCAACTTCCATTTACTTAAATATTTTCCTTTGATTTAAGAAATTAACATGAGAGAGTAGCACGCATGTGATTTTGAATGAGCAAGAAGGGAGTGTGCATTGTAGAATGTTCGACTGCAAATGTATCAAGGTTCTTTCGCTACAGGAAACAAAAGTGAGTCTCTAAAAGAAAAGTAATAGTACTAATCTAATAAATACATATGCACATAAAAAAAAAGAATCGTAAAACACTAAGAGAAATAGTTTACATAGATGAAATGATCATTATAAGCATCACAACACACTTCCGACAAGTTAAGCGCCAAAGTAACCGAAATAGTTCAATTTCTTTAGTACATATGAAAACCAACATAAACTGCAAACATTAGAAGAACTCAAAAAATCCACGATCTATGCCTGAAAATGTGCTGGACAAATGGCTTCAAGTATTAAGCAAAATTTCCAAGACACATGAGTACAATTAGCACCACTAGCTCCAATAGTGGAGTGTTGGAGACACTACTTGCTCCCCAAAAGAACTATCTCTATCTCTCTAATGCCTTGCGGGAGAAGCCAAGGTAAAAATTCCTTCACTTGAGTAATGAGGCTTCTTTTATAACTAGAGGCATGACCTTTCATATCCCCACGACTCTTATGTTTCTCATATGAATTTTCAACTTCTAATGACCTTTGGACTTCTGAATGACTTTTCAACTTCTACATGAATTTTTGAATTACACTTGTATTTTGAACTTCTTCATCTAGCTCTTTTGTCCATATATGACTCTTGGACTTCCACTTCTTTGTCTTTACAATAATTACATCATGATTTCTACATCATCATGTGGTGAGAACATGACAAATCACCAATATGAATGACTTGGACTCATAGTGATTGATGACATGGAATTTGTTGAGAGGTGATAGTTTCGCCACTTGTGTTTTCACTATTGCATGCAGCTTTCATGTTGTTGATGGATTTACCCTCAAAAAGGTCATTGATCATATGGAGTCTTTTGGACCACTTCAATCATTAGGATTTCAATTTTCCCCATCTTGTTACTTCATGTGTTCTTTGTTCTTGAATGCTTCATTTTATTTCCCTCTTTGACAACTCTCTTCATGCATCCTCACCATGTTTTTCAACAATAGCTTCAACTAATATCATTCACCCGAAAAATATCATATTCTAATATGTTCCATGCAATTTTTTTTGTCAAGGTTCATCAGTGCACTTTGGGAAGAACAAGAAATACTATGGGCACAGGGCACACTGGGAAGGGATAAGGGTTGAATGCTTGAGGCTTGATGATGGTTTTTGTGCTCAACAAGGAAGGGCAGGCTTGATGGAGGGCGCGAGGCACATTGGGAAGAGGCAAGGGAGACCAAATGAAGCTTATTTGTGTGCCATGTGCTCAAGTGAGGGTGAGGACTTGGTGAGGGTATCGGGTACATCCTAAAAAGGGAAGGAATGATTTATAGGTGATTGATGATGCACTATGCACTTGGTTGGGTGCAGGGCACACTAGTGAAGGTTGAAGGAGGCTCCTTGATCACTATTGGTGCACCCTGGGCTCGACTAGGAGGAAGGATTGTGAAGGGTGTGGTTCAGAGAAGGAAGGAGAGCTTTTTTCTTGGGAATGTGTTATGTGCTTTTGGAGGGTGCAGGGTGCAATCCAAACAAGGAAGGGATCCCGACAAGGCCTTATGAATGTGCTATGCGCTCTCTTGGCCTTAGTGGGCTAGCTTTGCAAACCAAAATTTTTCTAAGTATGGAAGGCTAGAACAAGGGAAACAACATGAGTTAAGAGTGAAACTAGATGTGACACATAGAAAATTATATGAAAAACTTAGATAGGATAAGAAAAGAGAAGTACACATCAAAGTTCTAGTTTAAAAACACTCTCTAGGCATAATTTAAAAAATCTGTTTGATTGCGACCAAAATATTTGTTTTTATAAGTAACAAAGATATCATGATCTTGAAGTGCACCAAAGATGTTCTAAATAATTCAATTCCACTTAGAAATGAACAAGAAAACTTGACACATGTGAAAATACTTGAAGCGACTCTTGTCGAACAAAGTGACACTTGATACGATAGTTAGGTAGGCTCCAAAATTTGAATGCAGCGAAATCTTTTAGGGTGTCGTAGTGGTGACAACACTTGGCAACACATTGGGTGAACTTCAGATTCTCTGCCTGGGAATAAATTTCGGTTAAATAATTATCCCTTCAAGAAGTATTGAATCACTAATTTGATTTCCTTGACGTACCTTTTCAACCCAGTTATATATATAGCACCCTAGATTCATTCTCTTGGTTTAACAAAAAAGATTATGCCATATCACAATTGTTTCAATATAGGAAAGGGTAATAAGTACTGGAAAGTTTAAGATATTCAGAGTATGAGTTTCATCTTTGGTGTTACTTCGTTGCTAGTAGGCCTGGATAATACCCCGATGGAATCACTTCAGGTAGCCAACAATATGCCAGTTTATTTGTTGAGAGAAAACAGTTTTTTTACTATATGAATGAGTTTCTTATTGGTTGATTTTTCTAAACCACTTCCCTTTGGGTAATAATTTTATGCATGATTTAATAAAATGCCATTGTTTAATTCAAACTTATAAAGTTTCAACAAAGAAAAATAATTTTCATTATCAAAGAAAAGAAATGTTGGAACACCAAACTGTGTTATGATGTTTTGCTTTAGTAATTGGATGACTTCTTGGTCGTTGACTTGTCTTAAAGGAACTGCTTTAGGCCACTGCATAAAGTAGTATGTCACTGTTAAAATGTACTGGCATTTCTTTGACGAATGAAAAAATATTTCACCAATAACATCCAATCCCCACTATTGGAAAGTTTCCTCAATTATTATTGGTAGCAGTGGGGTGACCAACTTCTGGTCTGGACTAGTGCATCTCTCACAAGCTAGGTACTTTTGGGAATAAGTATGAGCATCTTTGAATAATGTGGGCCAATAGTATCCATCCTTCATTACTTTGTGTTCATTTGTATCACCTGCAAAGTTTCCACTTGTTGGTTCGTCATGCAAATTGCTTAACACCTTCTCTGTGTCTGGATGTTCTAGGCATCTTAGCAAGACACCATTATGGTGCTTTCTGAAAAGCACTCCATGAACAAGTTGATAATATAAATCTTTAAGGATAATTTCCCTCTTTTGTTTGTTCGATAAATGTGCGAACAAGGTTCAATGCTCTAGATATTTCCATATATCATAATACCAAGGTGTTGTTGATCTGGTATCGGGATATTATTCAATGTTGTACATCTCTATTTCCTACTCCCATCATGAAATATATTGCTCTACATCGTCTCTAACTTGTACTGTGAGTTGACAGAGGCCATGATCCTTAATAGTATGAATTGTTTTAAACTCTATATCATATTCTTGCAAACATGTCTTCCAATTTTCCCTCTTCTTACCCAGCTCTTGTTGTACAAAGAGTGTTATGACCACTGGATGATGCATATAAATAATTGTATGAGCTTTGAGGAGATAGGTCCTGAAATGTTTAACTACCTTATATATTGCATAATCTTGTTTATCGATAGTAGGATAGTACAATTTTGACCCCTATAAGCCAAGACTCATAAAAGAAATAGGTCATTCATTTCCTTCATTGTCCTTTTGCGTCAATATGGCTGCACTTGATGAATAGAAGAAAAGGTATAAAGCAGGAAATATTTTTCGTAATCAAGACTGAAAAGTGCAGGTGCATCAATGATATCTTATTTAATATGAGAAAAAGAATCATTTTCCATTTTATCCCATTTGTAAGCCACATATTTCTTAATCATCTCTTGCAATGGTTTAACAATCTGAGCATAATCGAATATGAACTTACTTAAGAAATTAATATTCCCTAAGAAATATTGCATAGCCTTCTTGTTAATTGGGAAAGGGATTTGAGTTATAGTTTTGACCCTTTCCGGATCAACCTTGATTCGGCTCTTAGTAACGATGTGTCCTAAAAAGAGTTCCTTCTGACACATCAAAGATATTTTTCTTGGGATTGAGATAAATCCCATACTTGCGACATCGCTCAAATATCTGTTTTAGATTACATACATGCTTTGATATTCTTTTAAAGAATACAATTACATCATCCAAATAGACTACCACACTTTCACCAATTAAGCCTCGGAAAGAAATGTACATTGTTGTCTTAAATGTTGCACCAACATTAATAAGTCTGAATGGCATACGCTTAAAGGAAAAGTTCCCCACTTGGTCCTGAAAGTGGCCTTGAGGTGATCTGGTTCTACCACTAGCACCTACTTATATAGAGAGAACCCATATAGTAGTGATAACATCTCAGAACTAGATATTTTTTGGAGGATATGTTCAATAGATGGATCCAGATAATTATCTTTTTTTCACGCTCAGTTAAGATTGTGAAAGTCTACACATAACCTTATCTCACCAGAGTTCTTCCTCACAGGGACCAAATTTGAAACCCAAGTAGAATGTTTGACCTTAAAAATGATATGAGCATCCAAAAATTTCCTTAATTCCTTTTGGACTAGGGGATCAAGCGTCGAATGGACTTTCCTTAGATTTTGTTGAAATGGCTTCACCCTTTCTTTAATAGGAATGATATGTTGGATAATACGAGTACCATATGTCTTTAAATCATAATTCCATGCAAACACATCACAATAATGTTTGAAAAGGTGAATGAATGCTTCCCATTCCTATGGAGAACAACATGTACCAAGGTTTACATATTTCGAATTGTCTTGAGTTCCCATAATGACTTGTTCGTATAATAGATTTGAGTTGTGAGTCTTAGTATTAATTGTTCCCCTGAACCGGTTTTGCAGGTCGTAAATTTTTTAAAGAGATACCACACCTTTAGGCATAGTATTTCCTTTCATTGCATCAATGACTTCTTGCAAAGCCTTATCATGCTCATCCTCTTCAATGGTTGCATCTTTAAACACTTCTGCATTATCCATAAAATGAATTATCTGTTGGTCATCATTGAGAACACGAAAGTTAGTCCTGTTGTCCGACACATATGGTTTATATATAATTTCTATAGAAAAACCATTTGTTAAAGGAGACATCCTAGCAAATGCATTAGCTAACACATCTGCAACAAAATTTATAATTCTAGGAATAGAAATAATATTAAAATATTGGAAATGAGTAATAAGTCGTCATACCTCCTGCAGGTATTTTTTTAAACTTGCTGAAACACAATGGACAATATTTCATACCTAGCAAGTGACCACTTCTGAGTCACCAATTACCTTGAGTATCTCCACCTTCAGGTCGATGGCTTTATTCAATCCTAGAACGAGTGCTTCATATTTTGCAATGTTATTTTTACACTCGAACTCCAAATGGCATGATAAAATGTACTTCTTTTTATTTGGGACTGTGATAATGAAACCAGCTCTAGAGCCATCGTGAGTTTTTGAACCATTGAAATACAAAGTCCAAATATCATTAGCTACTAAATTGGTTCCTATATTATTATTACTATGTACATCTATGTTACAAGATTCATTAGCACCAGTTGGAGTACAAGGAAGGAGCTCCAACTGTGTATCTAGTGGGACAGGTGATGGTTGTGCTTGATAAAACCTGTGATCAATTTCCAAGAAATAATTCCCAAAGATCACATTTGCAAAGCCAATATGCTCATTATGACCCTCGAGTGGTGTCATGGTATATTTCATATAGGGTTAAATTTCTACTCAATTATGGTTGTTTCTTCCCTTATATGGAAGCCTTAAGTGTGTCCAATATGTTGCAAAGTACCCTTGTAACTTATTAGACCAATATCTACTCAGTAGTAAGCCATAGGCTTCACGGATGTCCACAATTACAATATTGATACAATGGTGTACTTTATGGTCTGATGACAAACGGATAATAACATTATTGAGTTCACTAATGGCCTAGATGAGTGATTTTCCCAGTTGAATGATTTGTGCATCAGTTTTATCCCACTTAGTGTTAATTTTCTTAGCAATAAATAATGGCATTACGTTCGTGGATGCACCCAAATCAACAAAACACTTATGGACATTGTAATTAAAAATTTAAAACATTGACAAAAATGGGGGGTAGAGAGTGTTAGTATTTAAATTTACAACATTAACCGAATTCCAAGAGACTTACCAGAATCCGTTTGAGAGGTATAAGCCTTGTCACCTAATGAAGGTTGTGAAGAAAATGCTTGGACAATCAGTTCACGCTCGTCTGTTTCTTCGCAAGCTCAAAAATTGAAATATCGGCACTAAATATTTTCATATCCTCAATGATGTTATAATCAATACTTTCACTTCTAATAGGTAGCATTGAAGTATCTGGAGGCATAGTTTTGTTTGAAACTTTAGGCTTGTTTTTAATACTATTGGAAGTATTCTTAGAGGCATTAGCATTTCCAGACTTGTTTCGTGCATTCTTAGTAGGATTGGTTGGCAGTGAGATCCTTCTTAACAATTGTCTCTTAAGCTCTTGTCTTGTCACTTATTTTTTAGAAACGAGTCCTTTACTCCTCAAATTGTAATGATTGATTGATTGATTGTTGGGGGGGGGCTCACTTTTAGTCGGTTCTTCAAGATTTTTCTTGTCAACATTGAAAATGATATCAAAATCATTAACTGAGAGTCCAATACTTGTACTCTCTTCAGACGTGGTAGGCTTATTTGTTTCTTTTGTTTGCTTATATTGTTCTTTCACTAATAGAGTTTATAAAATATTAGTAATCATGGTGTTCATGTTATGGTTCCACTGTGGGAATGTTTTATTAGAATGATTTTCTTGATGAAATGATCCAGGTGGATATTGGTGGCCACCTGCCAAGTCCACCTGGACCCCCACCATTGTCTTTCTCAGCATTTTCAGTTTCCTTAATTGTAGCACAACTTACTATTTTTAGCAGTTTTTCGGGTCCTAAACTTCCGGAGCCGTTTTGAGGCCCTAAACGACGTTTTTTGGGCAATCCGGGGGCAACATGGGTCCATGAAATGGAACGATGTTGCATGTTCCAACAATGGTAGTGCTCGGTTAGATATTTCTAACGAGCTATTGTATGCGTCAAACTGAGATCATATGCCAAAGTTACGACCCCGGGAAGTTGATGTACCAATTTACCCCAAACGGGCCCCACAGTTTGGTGTTTCATCTCCTAGGGTTAAGTTTTGGAATGTTAAGGGTTTTCCATTGTTTCTCAACAATAAATAGGCCTTCGAGCCTCATTGTAACACAGTTCAGAGGCATGTAGCCATCACATCTCTTCTCAGAGATAAGCTACCATCGCCCTAGCTGGTTTATTTCCATTTTTGGTTGTAAGCATATTTCAGTATTTTCCATTAATGAAATGAAGTATTATTTCCGCTGCATCTTTGTGTATATGGTTATCTCTGTAATTTGTTGCATTCCTGTTTAAATCCGGATCAGTGGTATCAGAGCGGTCTGCTTTTTCTCTGTTTTTCTTTGCATGTCCCCAACAAGGTCGAGATATAAGGAGTTAGGGCTTGAACTGGTTGAACCTTTGCAAGACCAGCCTCGCAAATCCCGACAGCCTCTCATGGCGGATGAGAAGAAAGACGAGGGAGCAGGAGATCCCATCAAAATCTTGCTCGAAGAAGCCCTCGAGCGACAACGGAACGCGATGATGGACAGCTTTGCCCGATCCTTCAGCGGCTACCCAGAAGCAACGCATTGGCTTCCAGCAGCTACTCTGGAAACACCACACCCTTTAAGGTACAAGTTAATTTTGAAATCCCCATATTCGAGGGTCAGATAGACGCAGACGCCGTAGATAAATGGTTAAATCTGCTAGAGGGTTATTTTTCTATTCATGAATTTTCGAGTCGGGAAAAGATTGTTTTTGCTCTTCTCAAAGCAGCCCCCCACTTCAAGGACTGGTGGGAAACCTACTGGGAACAGAAGGATGAAAGTACTGGCTCACTATTTTCAGCCGCACCCACCTGGGATTCGTTCCGGGATGCCATCAAGGAGCAGTACTACCCTGTTGGAAGCTATGAGGATGAATACATAAAGTGGACCACGCTGCGGTAGGGAAGGGACCAAGACGTGCCGGAGTTCACCAATCTTGTCCATACCCTTCGCACAAAGTTGGGTATCAAGGATTCGGAGCAACATTTGATACTCAAATATCGTGGCTGCCTGCACAAGTACATCCAGGAAGAAATACAATTCCTAAACATCCCCTCGCTCGGCGCAGCATACCGATATGCCGTCAAGGTCGAGCAGAAGTTTAAACAAAAGAAGCGAGACTTTGGATCTGCGAATCCAAAGCAGGGGAAAGGTGCCCCTAAACCACAGAACAAAGGACAAAGCCAAGGCGGGACAGCCCAAGACAACCAGTCGAAGCTGCAAGCAAAGAACAGCACCGCGAAGCCGAGAAAGGACACTGGAAAATGGTGCGAGTTCCATAAGAGCTCCACTCACAACACAAGTGAGTGTCGGGCCAAGCAGTCACTGGTGGCTGAGCTAAAGGTTTCAGAATCAGATGCATGTTCCGACTCTGAGTCAGAACCCGATAAGGGGTATGAAAAAGGGAAGCAGATCATTGATGCGGATCCCAACGCCACTGTTGCTACCGCAAAGATCCAGAAAAATGAACCCGAAGATCCAGAGGAGGAGGAGCGTCTCTTCCACTCCCAGATGTGGGTAAAGGGCTCCCCGATACAGTTCATTGTTGATAGCGGGAGTCAAAAGAACCTCATTTCGGCAGAGGTCGTGAAGCGGTTGGGCTTACCGACCACAGCACATCCACAACCATACACCATTGGGTGGCTTCACCAAGGACGAGATCTTCGCGTGAGCCAGCAGTGTCGCCTTCCATACAACATCAAGCCCTTCACGGATGAGGTATTGTGTGACATTGCTCCCCTTGAAGTTTGTGATGTATTACTAGGACAACCATACTTGTGGAAGCGACATGCTGTGTATGAATCAAGGCCCCGTGCTGTTATTATTACATTGGGAAATAAGTTGTTCAGGATACCAGAGGTAGCACCACCTACCGCCATCTCTTTGATTACTGCAAAACAATGCAGTAAGATCATTTCCAAAACCAGGAAATTTGTTTTCCTGATGATACGCCCTCAAGGAAAGAAGAAGACAGTGGCCGCGGCCTCCAAACGGGGTCCCTCTGCACGACAACTACAGATGGACAAGATTGTGGAGGAGTACGAGGACATCTTCACCTCCCCGGCAGGGGTTCCTCTGCACTGTCAAGTCAAGCACTCCATCGATCTGACCCCAGGTGCGCCGCTACCCAATGGACCAATTTATCGGCGCTCCGTTCTGGAGAACAATGAAATCAAGAGGCAGATTCAGGAGCTCCTGCAGAAAGGTCACATCCGTCCGAGTTCATCGCCCTGTGGGAGCCCGATCGTGTTGGTACAGAAGAAGGATGGGACGTGGAGACTCTGTATTGACTATCGGGCACTGAACAAGATCACTGTCCGTAATAGGTACCCGATCCCGCGGATTGATGACCTCCTAGACCAACTAAAGGGGGCGAAATATTTCAGCAAGATCGATCTGAAGTCAGGATATCACCAGGTACCAATCGAACCCTCTGATGTGTGGAAGACTGCCTTCAAATCCAAGGAGGGCCTCTTCGAATGGTTGGTCATGCCTTTCGGATTGACGAATGCTCCTGCAACCTTTATGAGGCTAATGGATGACATCTTGCGGCCATTCACCAACTCCTTTGTAGTAGTATACTTGGATGACATTCTGATCTTCAGCCAGAGTTGGGAAGAGCACCTCCACCACATCCGACAGGTTCTCCAAACACTGCGGCAACACAAGCTATGTGCCAATTTGGAGAAATGCACTTTTGGCATGACCCAGGTTCAGTATCTGGGATACATCATTGATGAACAGGGGGTGCATGTCGATCCAGCCAAGATCCAAGTCATTCGGGATTGGCCCTCTCCAACCACTCTAACAGAGCTCCGCAGCTTTCTAGGTCTTGCCAACTTCTACCGCAGGTTTGTGTTGGGGTTTTCTCATATTTCTTGGCCCTTGAGTCAAGTCACCAAGGGAGGGGCGAAAGCAAAATTCTTTTGGTCTGAATCTCAACAGAAGGCATTCAGGGAGTTGAAGGATCGCCTCTGCACGGCACCAGTGCTCGCGTTACCAGATTTACAACAACCATTTGAGGTCGAGACAGATGCCTCTGACTATGCTATTGGGGCAGTCCTTACTCAACATGGACATCCAGTGGCATATCACAGTGAAACACTTTCAGACACAGTCCGGAAGTACCCCACTTATGATAAAGAGATGTATTCCATTGTACAGGCCTGCCGACAATGGAAGCATTACATTTTGGGGAAGGAAACGGTCATCCACACAGACCACCGACCCCTGCAGTTCATACAGACCCAAGGGAAATTGCAGAATGATCGCCATCAGAAGTGGTCTACATACCTGCAACAGTTCCACTTGAATATCAAGTATAAAAGGGCAGCACCAATAATGTTGCAGATTGCCTCAGTCGACCACCGATCATGGCGTTAACCACCGTGCTCAACTCTTGTGGGCACGAGACTTCTGATTGGCCACTTCTCTACAAAAGCGACCCAGAATTCGGCCACACATACCAGACACTCTTGGAGGGTCGGCATGTTGCAGATTTTCACCTCCAGGATGCCCTATTATGCCACCTCGGTCACCTTTGTGTTCCTTCAAGCGAGCGTGCCAAGATGATTTGGGAAGCACACTACAGTCGGGCTGCTGGGCATTTCGGGGTCGAGAAAACAGTGGCAGTACTGCAAAATTATTTCTATTGGCCGAATCTTCGACAGGATGTTGGGAAGTACATCAGATCATGTACTGCCTGTGCCATTGCCAAACCGACCATTAAGAAGCACGGCCTCTATACCCCGTTGCCTACCCCTAGTCGACCTTGGGAATCCATCTCCATGGATTACATGTCAGGCCTTCCTTCCACTAAGCATGGAAATGACTGTGTTTTTGTGGTCGTCGACAGGTTCTTGAAGATGGCCATTATGGTGGCCTGCAAGAAGAATATCACAGCAGAAGCCACTGCTAAACTCTTCTTTGAACGAGTGTGGGTGCACTTTGGGATCCCACAGTCTATCATCTCAGATCGGGACAGTCAGTTTCTCAGCACATTTTGGTCCAGTCTCTGGTCAATGTTGGACACCAAACTCACGAAGTCCACAGCCTTCCATCCTCAAACTGATGGCCAGACAGAGGTTGTCAATAGGATGATTGTGCACATTCTGCGCATGTATAACTCAAAGCATCCACGCACATGGGGTGAGAGCCTCCCCTATGTTCAACACAGCTACAACCGAGCTCTTCATAGCTCCACTGGCCATAGCCCTTTTCAGGTGGGTTTGGGATTCCAGCCACTATGCCCCATTGATGTGGCCATGCCACTTGCAGCTACTCACATAAATTCAGCTCATGTCCAGTCCGAAACAGATAAGGCCACCAGCTTCATTGAGCGCATCGAACATATTCGCCAGCAGGTCCATGACATTCTTGAGAAATCAAATGCCAAGTACAAGCAGCGACATGATCAACATCGGGTGCCACACAAGTTTCAGGTGGGTGACAAAGTCTAGTTGCATTTGCAAAAGGAACGCCTTACTGGAGCTTGTCAGAAATTGAGACCACTCCAATATGGTCCTTACACCATTACTAAGGCTATGGGAGACAATGCATTTGAACTCAGCATTCCTCCATTCCTTGGCCTGCACCCAGTGTTCAATGTGGACCGCCTTCGGCCATACTTTCCACCATTTCTAGACACATCCGACATTGCAGAACAGCTCAAACCCACAGAATTAAATCCAGATTGCATGGAACAAGCTGCAACTGATCAGATCATGGACACATAGATCAAGAACACTCGCCAATAGAATATCCAACTATATCGAGTTATCAAAGCAGGCCAACTCCTTCAGCAGGGCAAGTTGCTCACCAGGGAACAAGTTCAGCAAAAGTTTCCTCATCTCATGGAGGAGCTCAATGCAATGGGGACCATTGCTTCCTAAGGGGGGAGGAATGATCCAGGTGGATATTGGTGGCCACTTGCCAAGTCCACCTGGACCCCCACCATTGTCTTTCTCAGCATTTTCAGTTTCCTTAATTGTAGCACAAATTACTATTTTTAGCAGTTTTTTGGGTCCTGAACTTCCGGAGCCGTTTTGAGGCCCTAAACGACGTTTTTTGGGGAATCCGGAGGCAACGTGGGTCCATGAAATGGACCGATGTTGCCCGTTCCAACAATGGTAGTGCTCAGATAGATCTTTTTAGCGAGCTATTGTATGCGTCAAATGGAGATCATATGCCAAAGTTACGACCCCGGGAAGTTGATGTACCAATTTACCCCAAACGGGCCCCACAGTTTGGCGTTTCATCTCCTAGGGTTAGGTTTTGGAATGTTAAGGGTTTTCCATTGTTTCTCAACAATAAATAGGCCTTCGAGCCTCATTGTAACACAGTTCAGAGGCATGTAGCCATCACATCTCTTCTCAGAGATAAGCTACCATCGCCCTAGCTGGTTTATTTCCATTTCTGGTTGTAAGCATATTTTAGTATTTTCCATTAATGAAATGAAGTATTATTTCCGCTGCATCTTTGTGTATATGGTTATCTCTGTAATTTGTTGTGTTCCTGTTTAAATCTGGATCACGAAAAGTACAGAAATTATCCATGCCCAAACTTTCGATGTTGAAAACTGTATTGGAATTTTGAGAAGATTTAGCCGGCTAAGAGTTATTATTCCTTTTCAGAAAAAAATAAAATAAATAAAAATAAATAAAAATAAATAAAATAAATAAATAAAAATAAAAATTCTTAAAAGGCTTGCTACTGGTGGATGGCTCAGTTGACTTTCTCTTGAGTTCTGATACTTCGTTGATGAGTGTTTTCAAGGGCTTTTTCAAGCTTTCCATATCCAATCAGTATTTCTCTTTAGCTTTGGAAGAGGCTTGTGTCATTTTACCAGATTCCTTAGAGACCTTAGAATCTTCATCATCATTAATGGCTCCAATTTCACACAAGTCCTTCTCTACAACAATTTCTTCTGCAAAGTTTAAATTCAATACCTCCTCTGCAGCTCTTTTGACGAAAATAGATGTGTATGGGAAAGGAAGTCATGTAATAATACATAGTAATAGAATCATGGGGTTGCATATCGATAGGAAACTTGTTCAATATACGGTTAAACTTTTGATTCAAATCTTTAACTTTTTCCTTTGCCCCCATCTTAATATTACCTAGTTCTTTCAACAACATGGCTGAAGTTTTGTCATCAACAAACTTTTCCAAAATCAATTTCTTAAACTCCCCCCAATCATGGATTGAATTAACATGCATACTATGGTACCATATGGATTCTCTACCTTCTAAAGTGAAAGGAAAGAGTGTACAAGAAATATCATCATATCATACCTCTAGCATTTGTAGATGCATGTAAAAATCATCAATATGGTCCTCTACCTTAGTCCTTTTTTTCAGGATCTAACTTTGATAGCAACTTCTCTAGATGTTTATGAATTTTTTGAAGATTTTGTGGGAGAGAAAGTGGCCCTTGGACCATCCAATCCAATTATTTATCAACCATGTCTTCATCTTTTTCTTCTTCTTCCTTTTCAGAATCTGATGAGCCTTCCCCTTCATGATTAAAATATTAGTTATAACCAAAATCACCCCTCAACTATTCTTCGTTGGAAAGAATAAAAATATTCCTCATGCCCTTCATCTATAGGTGGAAGCTCCTCTTCCTGAATTGTTTCTTATGAAGAGTCTGCTAATTCCTCAAAAGTGGTGAAGACCACATCTTCCACTATCATAACCAATAAACTAGTATGAGTTGTCTCTTTCTTTCTAGGCTGATAAGGGAGACTGTGAGCAATGAGAAGCAGACCAATAGATTTTTCAAACCGATGGGTAATAGGTCGAATCACCTAGAATTTTTCATAAGTGACATCATAGGCTAACCCTGGACCAGGTTGAGAAGACCATCCTACCTTAGGAATATGAGTCGGGGTGGAAGTTGAAATATTATTGCCTTGTTCAGAAGATGAATGATTGGGGCGTGATGAGTTATCAACCACAAAATATTGGTTTCCCTCCTAATGCTAAAATGTTGGCAGTGTTGGAACTCGTGAACATAGAAAGGATCTCCCAAATATGAGGTCCCAATTAGACTTAACACCATTTGGTGTAGGAATCACATCCGTTATATGGCCTGGTTTCCATTTACTTAAAGATTTGGCTTGGATTTAAGAAATTAGCATGAGAGAGTAGAATGCATGTGCGTTTGAATGAGAAAGGGAGTGTGCCTTGTGGAATGTTTGACTACAAATGTATCAAGGTTCTTTCACTATAGGAAAAAAAGTGAGTCTCTAAAATAAAAGTAATAGTAGGAATCTAGTAAAGACACACACACACATAAACAAGGAAGAATCATTAAACATCAGGTAAAATAGTTCACATAGATGTGATGATCATTATAAGCATCACAACACATTTCCAACAATTTAAGCACCAAAGTAACATAAATAGTTCAATTTCTTTAGTACAAATGAAATCCAACATAAACCACAAACACTAGAAGAATAGTATCAAAACATCCATGGTCTATGCATAAAAATGTGTTGGCCAAATGGATTCAAGTATTAAGAAAAATTTCCATGATACATGAGTACAATGAACACCACTAGCTCCAAGAGTGGAGCGTTAAAGCCACTAATTGTTCCCCAAAAGAACTATCTCTATCTCTATGATGCCTTGTGGGAGAAGCCAAGGTGAAAATTCCTTTACTTGAGTAATGAAACTTCTTTTCTAACTAGAGGCATGACCTTTCATATCCCCATGACTCTTGAGTTTGTCATATAACTTTTCAACTTCTAACGACCTTTAGACTTCTATACAACAATTAGAATTCTAAATGACTTTTCAACTTCCACATGACTTTTGGAATTACATTTTTCTTTTGAACTTCTTCATATAGCTCGTTTGTCCATATATGACTCTTAGACTTCCACTTCTTTGTATTTACAATAATTACATCATTACATCATGATTTCCACATCATCATGTGGTGAGAATATAACAAGTCACCAATATGAATGTCTTGGACTTAGTGATTGATGACATGGAATTTTTTGAGAGGTGACATTGTTGCCATTTGTGTCTTTAATCTTGCATGTAGATTTCATGTTGTTGATGCCTTTACCCTACAAAGGGTCTTTGATCATATGGAGCCTTTTAGACTGCTTCAATCGTTAAGATTCCAATGTTCTTAATCTTATTACTTCATGGGCGTTCTTTGTTCTTGAATGCTTCCTTTAACTGCCCAGTTTGACAGATATCTTCATGCATCCTCACCATGTTGTTCTAAAACACTTGTAACTAAAACCATTCATGGAAAGCAAACATCAGCTTGAAAAATATCATATTCTAACATGTTTCATGAGTGGGCTTAGGGAAGAATATGAAAGCTTATGGGTGTAGGGCGTACTGGGAAGGGATAAGGGTTGAATGTTTGAGGCTTTAGGATGCATTGTGTGCTCAACAGGGAAGGGTAGGCTTGATGGAGGATGCAAGGTGCACTACGAAGAGGCAAGTGAGACCAGATGAAGCTTGTTTGTGTGTCATGCACTCAAGTGAGGGTGAGGACTTAGTGAGGGTGCAAAGAACATCCTGAAAAGGGAAGGACTGCATGACTAGTGGTTGATGATGCGTTGTGCACTTGGTTGGGCGTAAGGCGCATTGGCGAAGGCTAAAGGGGGCTTCTTGAAGGCTTGTGAAGGGCGCAGTTCAAAGAAGGAAGAAGAGATTGTTTCTTGGGAGTGCGCTATGCACCCTTGGAGGGCGCAGGGCACACTCTCAATGAAGAATGGGTCTCGACAAGGCTTTAAGAGTGTGTTATGTGCTCTCTTGGCCTTAGTATGCCAACTTTGAAAACCAAAATTTGTCTAAGTTTGGAAGGTTATAACAAGGGAAAGGCCATGAGTTAAGAGTGAAACTAGATGAAACACGTGGAAACTTATTAGAAAAACTTGGGCAGGATCAAGAACTGATAATTACACATCAAAATGCCAGTTTACAAACACGTGCCAAGTACAATAGACAAAATGTGTGTGACTGCGACCAAAAGTGTCATTTTATAACTAACAAATATATCATGACCCTGAAGTGCACCAAATATGTTCTAAATAATGTGAGTACACTTAGGAATGAACAATAACACTTGACACATGTGAAAATACTTGAAATGACACTTGACAACCAAAGAGAGACTTGATTCGATAGTTAGGTAGGCTCCAAAATTCAAATGCAGCAAAACTTTGTAGGGTGTTGTAGTGGCAAAAATGCATTCTCAGTTTTCTTAGATATTGCATGCTAACATTGACCTATCTTTTTAATTCTTTTCAATTAGATGCATTCAAGGGCATAAATTGTACCCAATAAATTCCCTTCCACTTTGAAGTAGGTGCTCTTGAATTGACGGTTACAAAAACCACATGTAAAAATAACATTGTGTCCTCCTTTAACTTGCTTCCTAGCCCTTGATGTCATGTAACATACTTCCAAAATGGATATGTTAGTTGTTAAGTCCATTTCCTTGCTAAAAGAAATTTTTCTTCAACATTTGAAGCTATAAATTTAGCCCCACTTCCAACAAATGGAACACTTACAGACCCCATGAAAATGGAGGGGGGAAATTATCAATGTGGCCATTTCTCCCCTTCCTTTTCCCTTTTCCATTTTCCCTTGATTGGCCCATGATTTTTATGATACAAAGAAAAAATAGGATATTGTAAGAAGGAAATTGTGTTGTAGCAAAAATAAATAAATAAACGCGGATGGAAAATACACTTACCAAAACTTTGAATTTCCTCTAAAATAAATTACTCTCCCTTACTCACACTCCACATCCTCTCATATCTGCAAAATCTTGATTGAATTAAGTGAAAAAATTAGGTAGAACCAAGTTTCAAATCATATAGGGGGGACTTTTCTGCAGACATGTGTCCGAAAATCATGTAGGTTTTAACCCCATACAGAAATTACCTACATAAAAATTCTAAAACACAGAAAATAAATGTTGGATAGGTAAATCCCCTCTGCGGACAGAGGCGATCCCACTAGCCTAAAACAGAACTAGCCACAATCGATTCACGCTGCCACGCAAGTTCCTAGTTGTACATTAAAGGTGAATTAAGAAGACCAACCTGGAATCCAACGCTGTAGTCGAGGCAGAGTTAGTATTCCCACTCCCTCGCTCCGGCAGGTCACGATCCTTGCGATCCTTGCAAACGGACACCTGCACATGCAAAGGAAGAAACAAATACAAGCATAAAATCCACCAAGGCACAACTATATTTCAGTCAGAAAGGAAATAAATCAAACATCACTATAATAGACAATGAGATTGGAACTATAATAGCAGTCGTTCATTAATGAATAATAGACAGGAAAAGTTACAACCAAGGTTCTGACGTTGAACCTCTCCTCTGGCTGGGCGAGCAACTATAAGTGTCTTGCAATGTACCTCCTCTCCGGCAGCATAACCTCTCTATGCTTCACTATCACTCACGACAAGCATAATCACAACTAGCATTCCTCCAAGAATTCCAAACTGGCTTGTCTAATGCATGAGGACAGATATTTATAGATGGAGAAGGGAGAAAGATTCGATGAACCAGGACACCCATTTTGGATTGGCATTATCTCTGAAAAGCCACTGTGGATAGATATCAAGGATAGATGATGACTCTCGACCTCTATCAGATGGATTTTTCCCTCAAAAGACTTCGTGATCTGAAGGGAAAAAACAGACGGGTGTGCGTTTAGCAAAAATCATTACCAAACTGGGCTGGCGCGGGTGTTGTTCTGTGACAGAGCGCCAATGGTCGTGCCCTCTTTTGAGGATCTCAGTGATTGGCGCGGGTAAGATACTTGTGGACCTGCGCCAATGGAAAAAGAGTACTTTTCAGGGAGAATTTGCAGAAGGTGTCTTCAGGGAACATGAAGTACATACTCAGGGGAACATAATGCAAGTGTTTTTGGGTTATGTCACTGCTCACAGGTCCCGAAATGCGTCCTCCAATGTACGGGAACGGGGCGATAGGGACGGTGACCAATGGTGACAAATTACTGTGTAACAGATGCCCCCTAAAGCATGAAGTCTGAGAGGGAGAGAGAGGGGTGAAATGCTTTATAGGAACACACAAGAACACATATAGCTTCCGCTGAGGATCTGCATTGAGAGACACGACTGATAGTTCAATTACATGATGTACGTGGTATGGTCGCAGCCATCCATAAGAGAGTACATAAATAATCTAGATCCATAGTATGGACGCAGCCATCTGATGAGGATCAATGAATAGACTCAGGCATGGTCGCAGCCATCCAGTGAATGAGTCATGTATCAAGAATCATGCCTGGATTACAACAGACACAATCCAGGGTCTTGCGCTCCATCTCGACCCGAACAAGAGTACAAGTTCAAGCATGCGAATATATGAGCTGAAGTCGAACATGCATGAACATCGTCTGATTACCAGTCAATAGTGGAAACTGTTAACAGATGCGAGAGGTACCACCAATAATGACAATGGCCCTCAAGGTACTATAGGTACAATCTACGGCGTGCGAATTAATGAGCTGGCGTCGAACACCCGTAGAATCATTCGATCGGAGGCCAATGATGAAAACCTCACGTCGAACACGAAGAACCTGCCATTGAGGCATGCAGGCTCCAAGGCACCAGAAGGGAGTCTCTAGATCAGCTTCCTGGATAATGAGCTGAAGTCGACAGGAAGTGACCTTGATCGAAGGTGGGCCATAATTTTTTCCACATCATCGACACGAGACAAAGAGATAATGTTGTGAACCAAGATCATGTGAACTATCAGATGGAGGTTGTTTTTTTTCAGAGGTCAACTTCTCTTGAACATATCGGCGGCACGATAGTGGAATTGGCAGTATTTGACATCGATGGATCAAAGGTCATGATGACGAGGCAATGAGTAGATGAGAGGTCAAATAGGGTACCCAAGTCCATGGAAGCAAGTGAAAAATATGAGATGAGATATCCCCACCCTGGACACGAAAGCAGAGAAGTGCCATGTTCAAGAGCGACATACTGCCGACACGACGGTAACTATGGTTCCTTTTTTCCCCCGCCATTTCTGGCGAGTACCCCAATTATTTTTAACAAGCTTGATGGGGAATGCATATGCTTGTGGTACGTCATTTCGACAAAATCCGATGTCATCAGGTTTTAACGACTCTGACAAAGGAAGAACTCGGCGTCTTTTCATGTTTAGAGAGTTTGAAAAGACAACAGAAAAGGAAACTCCAGGGGTGTCCTTTTTCGTAAAGTTGTGTCTCTCGGGCCCGAAAAAGTATAAAATAATGCCCGAAAGAACCGCCCGACCATTACGATCGAGGAGTACTTTTCATAAATAGTGATTCCGACCTGAAAAAGTAAAAAAGCGGTTGAAATCACGTCGTTTCATGACCATTAACGAGTTTGAAACGAAAAAACCCGGTAATATTTTTATGTTTTAACGGTCGATAAAAAGAACTTAAAACGACCGCCCCTTATTAACGTTTAACGAGTCAAGAGGAGTAACTCGGCAATCTTTTCCTATTTTACGAGTCTGAAAAGAGCTTAAAGGAGACTCGTCCTAGAGGAACGAGTGGTATAAAGGGTAGCAACTGGTTCCGGCAATGGTGGAACTGCTCAAAACATGTAATGGTCAAGAAGCTGGCTAATAAAACCACTCATCGCTGCGGTTCCTCAGGAAAGGATAAACAACCAAGTGAAAGCATATGGTCGGCCAAAGAGATGGTGGCGATGGAATGAAACAACCAAGGCTCATCTAGCAGAATTTAGCAGATAAAAGGCAATCACGGGATGTAAATCAGGTATGGGTTCATTTTTACACAAGCTTGAACCATGGAGAACTTTGCTTGGATTCGGTTTCATGTTTACACAAGCTTGAAACGAAAAAACTATGCTTGCTAAAATTTGCATGCCCCCAGCATGATAATGCAAATCGAGGTACATGCCCCCCAAGCTTCATGGCATTCACGGAGTGGATGGAATGAAGGTTCACTTGGAAAGACTCGATTTTGAAAAGGAGGATGCATGCCCCCCGGGCTTCAGTCACGCGCCCGGGTCAGCTGCCATCATCAAGATGACGGACTGGATGTTGAGCCATTTCCTGTGGAAATAATACCATTTAGGAATGGTAGATGACTATATGTGAAGTGTGAACCGGGGAACGAAAGTTGGTCTACGACCTTGATCGTCCTTCCTTCGTGCGGAAAACACATCACTCTGAAGAGTGAGGACACAATTGCGCGTATGCGATAAATATAGTCTCGCCCAAGGAGTAAATTGTAATCTAACAGACCTTGGACTACCATAATGCCCATTTGAACGGTCTTCCCTTCTAATGTGATAGATACATTGGGAAGAATTCCTAAAGGTCGAATGGTTTCTCGATGAAAACCTGTAAGGTTTCTCATCTCAGGCAGAAGCAGTGGCGAACCAAGTGCTTCCCAAGCTGTTGAAGAAAGGATGCTCACAGGAGATCCCTCATCAATAATGGTACCGGCCATAACCATTCAGTAGACTTGAACTATAATTCGAAATGGTATGGAAGCTGGTAACCGGGGATTTCCTAGTTGATCCCAATTGAAGGAGACAATTAGGTTGCTTGGAGGTGGGACCGGATAAACGACCGGATATGACTCGGATGAACTTCCTTCCTGCTACGAAGGAATGAGAGGGATGCTCACTTGATCATAAGAGTCTGTGTTTATGAATAGAGTTTGGATGGAGTAATGGAGCAGAGACAAGGAGACCTTTGAGACGCTCAAAAGATTCCTGAGTTGTGACATCCCAATGAAAAGGGACATCACACTTTAATAACCGTGTAAAACCTTTGGCCACCTCGGCATAGTTGGGAACAAAACGACGTAAAAAATTGGCCTTTCCCTGCAAACTCTGCAATTGATGCAAAGAAGCGGGGGGAGGAAGATTCACAATAGCCTCGACTTTAAGGGGATCCAAACGGATGCCCTCTCGGGAAACGATAAACCCGAGAAGTCTGCCAGATTCAACGCAGAAGACACATTTGTGAGGATTTAGCCTGATTCGGTAGTATCGACAGCGAAGAAAGATTTCGCGAAGGTGTTTAGGGTGGTCCTGACGTTTAGCTGAATGAGCAGGAAGGTCATCCAGGTAAGGCTGCACAATGTGTCGAATGTCATGAAAGGCATAGGACATTGCACGCTGGAAAGTGGCACCGGCATTTTTAAGACCGAAAGGGAGCTTCTTATAAGAAAAAGTGCCCCAAGGACAGATAAAGGCAGTTTTGTGTTGATGAGCGGGAGCAGTATTGATCTGATTATAGCCAGAAAAGCCGTCCATAAAAGAATACATTTCACTTCCAGCACACTCATCAATAATCTGATCAATGAATGGTGTGGGAAAATTATCTTTAGGACAGGCGCGATTTATATCACGATAATCAACACAAACGCGGATTGTGCCCTGTTTTTTAGTCACAGGTACGATATTTGAAACCCAATATGTGAGCAGAATAGGGTAGATAAAACCGGCTTTAAGAAGCTTCTCTACCTCGGCTTTAATCGCGACAGCTTTTCTGGGGTGTACAGGGCGTAACCGTTTACGTACAGGCTTAGCACCTGGGTATGTGATTATCTCATGCACCACTATGCTAGGATCAATGCCGGGCATCTCTTCTTAGGACCATGCGAAAACATCACGAAATTCGCAAAAGAGGTTGGAGTAAAGTTGAATCTCCTCAGAAGTACAAGTGACTCCTATATGAATATGCTCAACAATCCTTGGTTTGACAGAGATGTCTATGGGTTGGGTGTGCGTAATATTTGCCATATTCCCTTCAGAAGACACCTGATCAATCTGAATAGGTGTTTGCAGTGGGAGACCAGGAGCAAATCGTACAAGGCAAGTGAGAATATCCTGAGGGGCAGGTAGAAATGAGGAACGATGGTGAGAATCATGCCAAGGAAGTTCCTCGAGAGACATAGTCTCAATGATGGCTTCATCGGACGAGAATGTTTCTTGCAAAGAATCTGAAGGAGTCTCATCTACAAACCCTGAGGATAGATCGAAGGAATCGGAAAAGGGAGCCGTTGCAGTAATAATCTCAACGCAGTTGAGTTCGGCAGGACTCAACGGCATTTGGTCGCCCCAAGGATCTACTTGGTCAATGGGAGGGATGATCCACGGATCAGAACAAGTAGTGATCATATTAACAGAGGCAACGTTAGGAGGTGGGAGCGGAAAAACACCCATAAGGGCAGGATATTTAAAAAGTCCGGCCCCCAAACTCTCGGATAATTTCAGAGTATGCTCCAGAAAAGGGATGTTACCTTCAGAAGAAGAAGCGAAAAAAGATAGCTGGTCCATGGTAACAATCTTCCCTTGATGAGGGAAACGGATGATACGAAACAGTGATGAAGCAACAGCTTTCATCGCGTAGATCCAGCTACGCCCGAGAAGGAGGTTGTAGGTAAGAGTGGCATCAACGACTTCAACCTCCATCTCGACTGTCTTCCCTTCTAAAGTAATGGGCAAACGTTGGAGTATACCATAAGGACGAGAGGCTCTTCCATCAAAGGCTTCCAAGGTTGTGGGAGACTGACTCAGGGTAGGAGACCCAATAGCTTTCCAACAGGCGACAGACATGATGCAAGTTGAAGCACCTTCATCGATGACCGTACGGTGAATTGTTTTGGAATCAATGATAACCTGTATAAGGAAAGCGATTTGAGGAGGCAGTTTCTGCGTATGCCGTTCCAAGTCAAAAGTAATCAGATCCGAATCTGCCGGGTCTATGCTACCAATAGCAGATAGCAAGGACTTCCTCTGAGAAGGGCAGCTCTGGAGAACTTCTAAAGCGGACATAGCAGACAGAGTCTGCGCTAAGTCCTCAACGATATTGTAGTGCTGAGCAGCACGAGCATTAGGGTTGTAAGAAGATTTCCGGAGTACTCCTTTTGGAGGGGGTCGAAGAGGCGTCTCAGTTGTAGGTCTCTCAATATGGAGGGGACCTGAACTGAACGGAGGAGCACTAGAGGGTATCTCAGGCTCCTTCCTGGTAGATGGCGGATAATCTTTTGTTCGAGTACTGATATTGATGGGTATCGTTCCAGCCATAAATACTTGAGAACCAAAGGAAGAGGGAGGCTGAGAGGGGTCATCCACCATTTGAGTTTTTTGAGTTTGCTTTGAGGGAAAGGGTTCTTTAAGCACCGCAGGAGTTCCGGGAGCGCCTTTCAACAAACGACTAACTTCGGACCGCCTAGGGTAGTCCTTTGTATAGTGATCCTCATCATAGATAAGACACGGATACTTGGGTTTGCGTTTGGCGCCCTCCTCGGGTGGAGGGTTAGGGGCTTCCTGCTTGGGTTGATCTGGCTTATTCTTCGGTTTCCCTTTCTTCTTTACTTTCGAGGCTTTGTCTGCCGTGGTGGATTGGACGGCATTGACCTCGGAAGTAACATTTGAAGTAGGTATTACCTGGGAGGTGGGTTCATTCGAAACAGACGGTTTTTGTTTCCCAGGTTTCGCGGAATTTTTCTTTGAGGATGAACTAACAGTACCAATAATACCGTCGACAGTTGGTGTTGGCAGGGCTTTGGATGTTCCTGGTCTAGGGGCATCAGGTAAATAATCATACAAGGTACCTGACTGAGAATAAACCAAGTCAAGGTACTGAGCTCGCGCGATAGCTTGCTCTTCAGTGACACACGCTCCCATAGCGATATCCCGAGCTATTGGAGGCACGAACGAAGTCGTAAACCAATCAGTAAGCAGCTGGTCGGGAATCCAAAATTTGATCATACATCTACGCCGTCTCCATTCATGGATATGATCAGAGATATGCGTAGCCGTCGTTTGTCTCAAGGATGTGAGGAGGTGTGTACCCGTTTCACATCGAACGGGCAACTGAAAATGAGTAAGAAATGCCATAGCCAAGGAGTTAAAATCCTGAAAGGATCCACGATTGAGTTCGATATACCACTTAGCGGCAGAGCCGGTGAGAGTCCTTTGAAAAAGACGCAGCCGAATGGAATCATCAAGCCATGAATTGGATGAGCACCATAGGTGATAAGTCATGACATGAGCTTGTGGATCCTCGTTAGGCTTACCATCGAATTTTGGACAGTCACTGGGAATCTTTGTTGGAACCGGAGGCCAATATGGATTATGCAGGATAGGATCATTGGTCAATTTAGAGACATCCGGTAATTCTAAAGTCGCTAAGAAAGGGTTGAGATCTTTACACAAACGAAATGATCACTCAGCAAACAACAAAGATCCTGATGCAGCTAATAACAAGAAATGAAAATTTTTCCTTTTTCTTTTTAATAGCAACAAATAACAATAAACGCTAACTAATATGATGCAAAAGATCTTTTGTTTTTCTTTCCTTTAAGATGGCATGATGCATTTAAACAAATCTTAAGAGATATTCACAAGTATAAACAAACCAAGTTCACTTGATGAAATGGAACCAATTCTGAAACACCAAGATGAACTATCCAAGCAAGGAGAAACACAAAGACTTTCAATGAACCATGTAATCTAAGTTCAAATGAAGTCGAGCAAAATCCAGAGAAGCTAGAAGTGAATCACCCAAAGCATAGAAGACCAAGCTTTAACAATCACTAGATAGGTGCAGAACACAACCAACAAGTTGACTGGAAAATCAAAAGACTGAAACTTCCCACAGAAGGCTAGACATGCGAAGCCACTAGATGTTCTAGGGCTGAGACGAAAATCAATAGAAATCAGAAAACAACTGAAGGATAAAGGCAAAAACTAGTCAAACAGAGGTTCAACACACTTCCAGAGGCTGTAAGAGATATAAAAAGATAAAAATTTGGGCCGAAAGAGCTTCCAACCGACACACAGGCAAAATTCACAGGGCTGGCGCGACTGTCAGCCTGCAACTTGCGCTACCAAAAGATTGGCGCGAGTTGCTGTTGGGCAACATGCGCCAACTGGCGCGACTGTCAGAATAAAAACCACGCCAACTAAGCTTGCCGGCTAAAAAATAAATAACACGACCCCAGGTCGGGCCGACAGTGCTCAGATGGATCAAACAGCAAATAACAATCTCAAAACTGACCCAGAAAGCTCATTCACTCAAGCAAGCAAGAGAAAATTAACATGCAAGACAAATTCCAAATAGCTTCTCCCCAGTGGAGTCACCAAATTGTTGGATAGGTAAATCCCCTCTGCAGACATAGGCGATCCCACTAGCCTAAAACAGAACTAGCCACAATCGATTCACGCTGCCACGCAAGTTCCTAGTTGTACATTAAAGGTGAATTAAGAAGACCAACCTGGAATCCAACACTGTAGTCGAGGCAGAGTTAGTATTCCCGCTCCCTCGCTCCGGCAGGTCACGATCCTTGCGATCCTTGCAAACGGACACCTGCACATGCAAAGGAAGAAACAAATACAAGCATAAAATCCACCAAGGCACAACTATATTTCAGTCAGAAAGGAAATAAATCAAACATCACTATAATAGACAATGAGATTGGAACTATAATAGCAGTCGTTCATTAATGAATAATAGACAGGAAAAGTTACAACCAAGGTTCTGACGTTGAACCTCTCCTCTGGCTGGGCGAGCAACTATAAGTGTCTTGCAATGTACCTCCTCTCCGGTAGCATAACCTCTCTATGCTTCACTATCACTCACGACAAGCATGATCACAACTAGCATTCCTCCAAGAATTCCAAACTGGCTTGTCTAATGCATGAGGACAGATATTTATAGATGGAGAAGGGAGAAAGATTCGATGAACCAGGACACCCATTGTGGATTGGCATTATCTCTGAAAAGCCACTGTGGATAGATATCAAGGATAGATGATGACTCTCGACCTCTATCAGATGGATTTTTCCCTCAAAAAAATTCGTGATCTGAAGGGAAAAAACAGACGGGCGTGCGTTTAGCAAAAATCATTACCAAATTGGGCTGGCGCGGGTGTTGTTCTGTGACAGAGCACCAATGGTCGCGCCCTCTTTTGAGTATCTCAGTGATTGGCGCGGGTAAGATACTTGTGGACCTGCGCCAATGGAAAAAGAGTACTTTTCAGGGAGAATTTGCAGAAGGTGTCTTCAAGGAACATGAAGTACATACTCAGGGGAACATAATGCAAGTGTTTTTGGGTTATGTCACTGCTCACAGGTCCCGGAATGCGTCCTCCAATGTACGGGAACGGGGCGATAGGGACGGTGACCAATGGTGACAAATTACTGTGTAACAATAAACAATGCGAGAGCATAACACATAAAACACATATACACAGAGATTTTCCCACTAGATCCCAAAACCGGGACTACTAGCTTGATTTTTCATTATGTTCCTTTCAATGTTATAATACATATTTATACATGCTGAACCATCCAATACCATGGGCCGAAAACCATCACGTCCAAAACCATGGACCAAAAACCATCGCGTTCAAAACCATGGACCGAAAACCATAGGTAGGTTTGCCCAACCTAATATAGGGTCCAAAAAAAATTTCCTAGGGCGCTACCCCAGACCCCGTAGAGGAGGGCTACTCACCCCCCTCAAACCCCCCCGCTACACAATCGACACAACGAAGGGGGCTCTGCCCCCCCTCTAACCCCCCAGTTCACTATGTAGGTTAGTCATGGGAAGAATATAACACAACCCAACAGTCTTCCACTTGTTGTTTTCTTTCCATAGGGGGCCACAAGAGAGCTTAGTCATTTTTCCAGCCCTGAAACATCCATTGTTTCTCTACACTAGGAGAACTTCTCAGAGCTCACAGATTTTGTCAATGCATCTGCAGTATTCTTCAAAGTGTCCACCTTTACCAACAACACCTTTTTGTCTTCTATCATATCCCTCACAAAGTGATACTGAACATCAATGTGCTTTGTCTTTGAATGATAAGGAGGGTTCTTTGCCAAGAAAATTGCACTTTGGTTGTCACAGTCTATCCTTATATCTCCCTATACTAACCCAATACTTGAACACAAGCTCTGCAACCAAACTTCTTCCTTGCTTGCATGAGTCGCTGCCATGTTTTCTGCCTCTGTAGTTGATAGTGCCACTACAAATTGTTTCTTACTCATCCAACTGACTGCTCCTCCAAATAGGTTAAACACATATCCACTTGTAGATCTTCTCTGATCCAATCTCCAACTCAGTCTGCATCAACAAAGCCATGGATATCCAAAATTCTGTCCAATCCTGATCTTCCTTGGTAGCACAAACCATAATCACTAGTGCCACGCAAATACCTAAAAACCCGCTTCACTGTTGTCCAATGCTCCTTCCCTGGTTTTGACATAAACCTACTCAATACTCCCATTGCATGTGCAATGTCTGGTCTAGTATAGACCATTTCATACATCAGGCTACCGACTGCACTTGCATATGGAACACGGGACATATCCTCTTCCTCTTCTTGTGTCTTGGGACATTGTTCAGCAGATAGCTTTACACCTACAGGAATAGGAACCTTCACTGGTTTACTATCCTGCATATTAAACCTCTACAGTATTTTCTCGACATACTTCCTCTGTTTAACCAGAGCTTCCTCTTTGCCCGATCTCTTTTAATTTCCATGCCCATAATATAGTTTGCAGCACCAAGATCTTTCATTTTAAATTTGGAGGACAATTGGGTCTTCAAATCCTAGATAATTTCTTTGCCATTTCCAACTAGCAACATATCATCCACATACAAGACCAGATAAATAACACGGTCACCAATTAATTTAAAATACACACAGTGATCTTCTTTGCTTCTGGTGAAGCCAAGTCCCCGTATAAATGTATCAAATTTCTGATACCACATCCTTGGTGACTGTTTTAACCCATACAGAGACTTATTTAACTTGCATACCAGTTCTTTCTTACCCTTCATCGCAAAGCCTTCAAGTTGCTTCATGTAGATCTCCTCTTCTAGATTCCCGTGAAGAAATGTTGTCTTCACATCCATCTGCTCTACCTCAAAATCAAAAGCAGCAACAACAAATAAAAGTAATCTAATAGAAGTTACCTTGGCAACAGGAGAAAAAATATCACCAAAATCAATTCTCGGCACATGGGAATAACCTTTTGCTACCAACTGAGCTTTGTATCTCTCCACCTTTCCTTCTGCATTTGTCTTCTTCTTGAACATCCATTTGCTACCAATGGGTTTCCTTCCAGTCGGCAACTCCACCAGATCCCAATCCTCATTTTTGTGCAAATATGCCATTTCATCAACCATGGCCTCTTTCCAGAGTTTTCCATCCTCTTAATGTACTGCTTCCTTCACAGTTATGGGATCATCATCAGTAATAGATAAAGAAAAATTTGAACAAAAAGTAGATGGACTATACCTTTCTGGTTGCCTTCTTTCTCGAACTGATCTTCTTACACTAGGAGTTTGTGGCTCTTCATCTTCTAATTCCTCCTCTGCTGTAGAGTCTGATTCTTCCTCCTTTAGCTCAAACTCTATCTTCTCAGGTTCCTTTGGTTGGACTTCATGTTTAATAACATCTTTCACCTCTTCGAACACCACATCTTGACTATACACAACCTTTCTTGTTGCTGGGTTCCAAAACTTATAACCCTTTAAACTATCCTTATACCCAATAAAGATGCACTTTTCAGATTTACTATCCAACTTGGTTCGTTTCTCCTTTGGAACATGTACATATGCATCACATCCAAATACTCTCAGATGTGAAAGAGAGGGTTTCTTACCAGTCCATGCCTATTATGGAGTCTCATCCTCCAACGCAAATGAAGGTGATCTGTTGACTAGGTAACATGCTGTCTCCACCGCCTCTACCCAGAATTCCTGTCCTAACCCGGCACCACTGAGCATGTTTTTTGCCCTTTCCATCAACGTCTTGTTCATTCTTTCTGCAACTCCATTTTTCTGAGGTATATATGGAGTAGTCTTATGCCATGCTATACCACACTTCTTACAGAATTCTTCAAATTCCTTACTGCAAAACTCTCCACCGTTATCTGTCCTCAGCACCTTTATCTTCTTCTCTGTCTGGTTTTCCACTAGAGCCTTAAATTCTTTAAACCTGTCAAAGACTTCAGATTTCTTCTTAAGGAAATATATCCATGTATTCCTTGAGAAGTCATCTATAAATGATACATAGTACACAGACTTACCCAGTGATGGAACCTTCACATGTCCAAACACATCACTTTGCACAAGCTCTAATATCTATTTCGCCCTCTTACCACCAGAAACTCGCCCGATTCTTCTTCCCATATACACAATTTTCATAGAAATCAAAATCCAGAGAGCTATTACTCATACCTTCTACCATACCTTTACCATGAAGTATTCGAAGGCCCTTCTCTCCAATATGTCCAAGCCTTTGATGCCACAGCATGGTCTTCTCTCCAAAGACCACTAGATTTTCTACTCCACTTTCAAGAACCACAGAACTGTTGCACCCTTCAACAACAGTGCTACCTTGTAGCTTGTATAGAGTTCCAGTCCGAACTCCCTGCATCAATACCAGTGCTCCTCAAACCATCTTACAGGTATCCTTCTCAAACACTATTTTTACACCTGCATCATCCATATTGCTTACAAAAATAAGATTTATGGCCAATGCAGGAATATGTAGAACACCCAGAAGTGTTCTAACCCTTCCACCTTGCAAATTCAACTTTACTTTTCTGCAATCAACGATTCTAGCCCGCCTATCATCCCCTAAGAAGACATCAACATATTTCTCATACTCGCAGAACCACACTCTATGGGGAGTGAAGTGAAAGGATGCACCTGAGTCAATCAACCATGCCTCATGATCTACATGTGTACTTGAAGAAGCCAAGTACACATCCCCACCTTCATCTGAGGTGGTTTTCGCCTCTGCAGAAGGAGCATCATCAGATCCCTTTCCTTTGTCAGGAGCTTTAGATTTACAGTCCCTTTTGTAGTGCCCTTCCTTTCCGCATTTCCAGCACAACACCTTTATATGCTTTCTTGGAGATTTAGATCTCCCTCTAGATTTAGATCTCCCACTCGATGACTTATTTTTGTTTCTGTTCTGGGACCGTCCTTGTATAGACAAGGCATCACCATTCTGGCTCTCCATATTTTTCCGTCTCATCTCCTCTGTCGGCAAGGATGAGACTATCTCATCAAACTGCAAGGCAGTTGCATTGCTACCTATTACAATAACCAAACTATCCCATGAATCTGGTAGAGAACACAACAAACTAATGCACCTATCTTCATCTGAAATTTGATATCAACAGATGATAACTAACTTACCACGGTATTAAATGCATTCAAATGCTCTTTCACCTTGTCTCCATCTTTCATCCTCAGGTTATACAACTTTTTTTGCAGGAACATTTTATTCACCGGAGACTTAGATTGGTACAAATTCCCTAACGTGTCCCAAAAAGCCTTCACCATAGCTTCCCCTGATACATTCAACAATACTGAATCTGAGACACACAATCTTATTGTGCTCTTTGCCTTCCAATCCAACTTCTTCCATTCTTCATTAGTCACTCCCGTTGGTTTAGTACCCGGATCCACCATGATCCACTGATCTTTATCCACCAACAGATCCTCCATCTTGAGTTTCCACAACTCAAAACTTTGACCATTAAATCTCTTGATCTCTATCTTTCCACTACTCGTCATCTTCTTTTACCACTAGAATCGATCTCGCAGATCTCCCACTGAATAGGGTCTACCACAGGCCTGAGAAAAACCCCTCAGCAACAAAGGCATCCCCTTGAAGCCAAAACAACTTTGATACCAAATGTAGGTTTTAACCCCGTACAGAAATTACCTGCATACGAATTCTAAAACACAGAAAATAAACAATGCGAAAGCATAACACATAAAACACATATACACAGAGATTTTCCCACTGGATCCCAAAACCAGGACTACCAGCTTGATTTTTCATTATGTTCCTTTCAATGTTACAACACATATTTATACATGCCGAAGCATCCATTACCATGGACCGAAAACCATCACGTCCAAAACCATGGACCGAAAACCATCTCTTCCAAAACCATGGACCGAAAACCATAGGTAGTTCGCCCAATCTAATATAGGGTCCAAAAAAAATTTCCCGGGATGCTGCCCAGACCCCAAAGAGGGGGCCTACCCGCCCCTCTCACACCCCCTTTGACCCCCCCGCTACGCAATCGGCGCAACAAAGGGGGGGCTCTGCCCCCCCTCTAACCCCCTGATTCACTACATAGGTTAGTTGTGGAAAGAATATAACACAAGCCAACAAATCATGACATGAGTTTGTGATGTCCACTGACTTGATATTTTATGTAATTAAATGTGCATATGTGTATTTTTGGTTAAGTTGGTTAAGTATGTTAGTTTGAAAGACAATTGAAAATTTAAATTATCATCAATGTAATGATAATAATAAGTGATTGTAAATTTGTAATTATGATGCTTTAATTTTATGAATAAAGAAAATTTGGAAAATTTGTTTTTGAGTGTAGATGACTGAAAGAGATGACACTGTAAATTATTATGGAGTATTTATTACCCATCAATAAGTCCTAGGCATCTAATCTGA